>LPNX010352201.1:708818-750221 GCA_001517045.1 Pseudotsuga menziesii | reverse complement strand
TATATATATAACCAAATTTACAAATCCATATTAATAGAATGAAGTAGTTTCCTTAATGATAAAATAACAATATTTTAAAGTAAAAAACTCTTTACTCATTCATATATACACACATACAAACGACAACTTTCTTATTTAAAAAAAAACACAATAAGTTTAAATTGACATATAAATTCAACCTTGAGGATCTTATAAAGAACACAACATGATAATGACAATTTTTAAAATAACCTTTTATAAGTTGATCCATAAACACAAAGTATTACATAGAAGTCAATTTTCTTATAGATTTGTTCTTCTATTTTATAAAGAAATTCTCAACACATAAAGCTAGGCCTTTTTTACAAAGTGTTATTGAGTCATCTTTGAAATCTAATAACATGCAATCATCTAGCATATGGGACAATAATTATGATAGCTTCTAAAATCAATTAACAATATTAGATTCATACTATCTCTACAAAATGCATTTGTACATACTATGAGACTTCAAAATGGAAGGGTATTATGTATACTGTCAACTATTCAAAATACCAGGTGATTAAATATAAATTAGACATATTTAAGATTTAAGACAATAATAAGAGGAAATATACAAAATAAATAATATTTATTTTTTTTAATTAAGTTTTTTTTTTACATTAATATTTTTCCTCTAAATTGTGTGTATTTATATGGTTGTTTAAAAGTACGTGCGTTGTGAATAATCTCACATACCTACCAATTGCAAGCTAAATAAAATTTTGAAGATGCTCATACTAAAAAACTATGTTAATTTGAAATTTGGCTTTGGAGTACAAGCCTTCAAATTAATTTAATAAAGACATTTCTCACTCAAATACATCAGGACAACGGTATATGTCCTAAACCAAATAAATCAAAGGGCCACATGCAACAAAGGTGATATCACAACATAAAATACATTATTACAACAACAAAATTTATTGCATATTCAACCAAAAGCATCGCAACAACAACATATGGGCTCCTAGGCTACTAACAAATACATCAACTTTAATTCTAGACACATGAATATCATGGAATGAGGGACGTTTAAAGGAAAATGTAGAGAAAAAAGATTAGACAGAAGTTAACATAAGAACAATAGGCTTTCCAAGATAAGAATGGGATAATCATATAAAAATCCATTCTCATATGCAATATATGCAAGCTCATATTGAACTGATTAACCAAATATATCATATTTCTCATAATAAAGGAAATTTAGGATTTCTTCTTAACAAGGTTCAATATTGAGTACTAACATCATATTACATTTTAATTCATAAAGGGTTAAGACCCCACTTAACTTCAGGAATGTAAAAGTCCATACACACGAGAATGTAGAGAAGAACCCTTAAGGTAGGTGAACACCATCAATTACTCTGTATAGAAGTAATCAATTCACAAGCCATGCTTACTACAGAACATTACATCAAACATGTCTCGATAGTATTCCTTTCCTCGTGAGTATTCCTAGGGATCTTTGTTAACTACCTCTTATTATATTATTTCCCTTAGCTACCCAATGGGCATGTTTATCACCCACCACCAAAAAATGGGTTTATCCATGATTATGGCCATATTACATTAATTATCCCCTTGGGTACATCCTCAATTACTCTATATTATCTTCCCTAGGTACATTACATTCCATGATTCCATCCCCCTTGCATGTTTAGTCCTCAAAGCATGGATAAACCTATATAATATGATATACTAATAAATGTATTCAATTGGTATCAAGCACAAACATCCATCCATCCTAGTGAAATGTGGAAATGACATTCAACTACTTCCTTGCAACCTTGATATTGATTTTGGTTTCTCGTTTGGTTCCATGTTGTCACTGCGCTACTCTCAGTGTATTAATTTTAGTCCTTCATGTGCCTCATATTGGTTTCCTTTTTCATTCCATATTTCTTTATGCTCCCTAACTTATCTTGATGACCATTGTTTCTCATGGTGATGTGGGTGGAAATACACAACAACCTTGGCTATTGGATCTTCTTTATTTATCTCTTCAGCTCATGGTTCCTTTGATCCACATATCTCCTTATATTCTTCTTTACTTTCACGCCCTTCTTACGGTTTTTGTACATGTGATTTTGCATATTTTTATTCCTCTGATTCAACCTCGAACTCTTCTTTTGATGTGTTAGTGGGCGTTGTAAAAACTACATGTGCTAGCTTTATCCCTTTAAAAATAGGAATATCTTGCAACGTGGTTTTCTTTTTCTTTTACCAAATCTTCAAAAGATATATTTTGCACATATTTTAATAATAAGTGTACCAACAAAGTCCATCCATGGATATCCTAAAACAATGTCCACAATATCCATTAGCTTTGAATCCGAATGCAACACATATTTATCCATAATATTCAAATATTTTATTTTTTTTAACTTTCTCACCCTCAACATAGGTGGTTTGAATATGTTTTATCTAAGATTGCAATCTTTTAGCCAAGTTAACATTGATGAAATTATGTTTGTTGTTGGGATTTATTGAGATAATATCATTTTCTTGTTGAATGCATTCATGAACTTGTAAAATGGAGTTTATGCATGAAAATAAACCCCTAGTGCTCTTTGTATCCTTCTTAGTGCCATAAGACCACATGTCTAAAAATATTTTCTTATGTTCTTCATCTAGAAGTGCCTTTATCTCTTTGTAGTTAATTCCATATGAGTCCTGCCATATGCCAACAAAATCCTTTAAATTAAGGTATAAATAATTTTCCCAACATATTGGATGCTGAATTTATCCATTTTGTGTATTCTTAAATATTGGGACCATCAAATTTCCTAGAAAAAAAACATCTTGTTTGGAGGAAAACCCATGACCAAAATTAGGGTTTTGAAGAAATAACTTACTTTTCAATGGAGTTCCTTTTTGCAACAAAGGTTTTGTGGCAGGAAATTTGAAATGATTACGACTTCCTTAATATTAATCAAAATCACTATTATGACCACAATTATGAAATGTGATGGTTATTTTGCATCCACTGGAATTTGATTGAATTCAAGGTACTTATCAAAATACATATAATCTGCAATTTGGGTGACCATAATGAAAATCCTTAAACAATTGATTTTAAATCAACAATAATTCCACTTTGTGGACTTTGATTTGGAAAAAAAAAATGAACTTAGTTATTTTTTCTAAAGAAACACAATTGTACAGTTGGTTTCTTGAAATTCTATACAAAAAGTTTTAAAAAATGGATTTGAATAGTATTGTCCTATTTTTTGCTTCAAAAAATGCAAAAAGGAAATAAAAAATATCTTCCACTTTTTGGTCCAAGAAAGGGCTTCGATACCACGTGTAGTAAACCTTAAGATATTTTATGGTAGAAGATAGAAATATTTTGTGAACAACACAATAGATCCACACAATAAACTCTTAGGATTTAAACGAGCATCAATATTAATAATATGGAGAAAATAATAAGCACAAGCAACCATTAAATATAGACACACCATGTTTACGTGGAAAATCCAAAACTGAGAAAAAACACCATAGTAAATCTATTATATCCCTTGACCTAAACCAACCAAGTCGAGTCAAATGAGCTAGCCACCACTCACCTCCAGATTACGTTACAATTGAGCCTCCTCAAGCCTTATAAAGACTTTCTTACATGCAATACCATGGGACAATACCATGGGCCATCAAATACCATTGGCCACCAATACCATGAAAAATTACCATTGGCCACCAATACCATGAAAAAGTACCATTGGACACCAAATACCATGGGACCAAAAACATGTGCTGAGACCTAAACCATTTGACTCATTCCAGAGTCAAGGTTAACCCTAGCAATACCCCCTTTAAACTTGACTTGGAGTAATTACCAACCCCCCTCAATCTTTTACCAAGGAATCTCACATACACCCCCATATCAACTAGGTCTATATACTGACTTTACTGGTGAGTTACCAGGGGTATGCATGCCTTACTAGTTCTTACATCCATATGCTCATTTACATGCAAACTGCTCCCTTAATTGTTTTTTTCATGTGTCTTCATGGTGACTACGCCATCACCGTCTTTTCCTACATCCTCTCACTTTTCTATGCTCATCTTCTGCGGCTTGTTTTCTGCCATGCTCCTTTTGTACCTACATCTAACCTTGTCATTGACGTCCATATAAAAAAAATCCATCTACCATATTACATGGGTCCTAAGCCATTGTAACCGCCAGTTCTCTAGGAATTCTCTTCACATACATGGTTCATCAATATTGGTCCCACAACCTCTTCGATCCACGCCAATCTAAGCTACGAGTACACATGCCACCATCGTGCCTACCTAGTGGTTCATTCCACACCCGATGCAACATCCCTTCTCTGTGCATAAGAGGGGCACCTTGTGCTTCTGGAACCCAAAGAAATCAACTTTTAACAAGGAACTAAAAATTTTGGGTTGTCGGGTACCACCGAACATGCACCCCACAATTAATTCAAAAAACCAGGTACAACATAACGAGCACAACTATATTCCAAAACATGGCTTTGATACAAGTTCTTAGTATTATAAACAAGCATACATATAATTCATAATGATAGAACACAAATCCACATATCAACACATTTAATATAGACGCAAATTATATATGTGGAAAACCCAAAACTGGGAGAAGCCACCATAATAGATATATTATAATCCTTGACCTATATCGACCAAGCTAAGCCAAGTGAGATAACCACCACTCACCTCCATGCCACTTTACAATTGAACCTCCTCAAGCCTTATAAATACTTCCTTACATGCATTACCATGGGACAATACCATGGGCCACCAAATACCATTGGCCACCAATACCATGGAAAAATACCCTTTGGCTACCAAATACCATGGGCCCAAAAACATGTGTTGATACATAAACCATTTGACTCATTCTCGAGTCAAGGTTAACCCTAACATAAACAACAAGCTAATGACACACTAATGTAGAGAATACCCTTAAGGCATGGTAACACCATTAGTTATTCCTTATGGAAAGAATCACTCCAATATACACACTTGCTACAATAGAATACTCACATCAAATCTCCAACCTCTCTCAATACAATGATATTCATGTGTATTTATATTTTCTCATGAGTATTCTTGAGAGTCTATGCCAAGTATCCCTTATTATTATATTATCTGCTCTACCTACCTGGTGGACCTATTTATTACCTAACATTATGAAGTTACCTTACTTATTACCTGCCCTTATGAAGTGAGCCTATTCATGATTATGGCCACATTCTAATCATTGTCCTCTTAGTTACCTTCCTAGGTACAATAGATAGAATATGATAGAGAAATGGTAAGCTTTCCAAGAAATGAATGGGATAATCATGTAAAAATCCATTCTTAGATGCAATCTATGCAAGCCCATATTCATCTATTGATTAACCACATATCTTATCTTCCTCATAATAACAAAAAATTATGTTTTCTCTTTAACAAGGTTAAATACTAAATATTTGAGTAGTGACATTAAGTAGGGAAGAGAACGAGACAAGGTAAGGAGATTAGGAAGTACATGCTAGAAACAAAGATACAAAATAAATAATTGTTAACATCATTATAGAAGATAATGCAAACCCTCTTGACCTAATAGTCATTGATCTAAGGAAGAAGGAAATGAGGATATTTTAGAAAACACCAAATTACATTCTTAGGCAAGCTATGCACATTCAAGAGTCAAACATAACATATGTGTTTATAGATGGAAGGAAAGGAGAGAGGTTGCACCATATGCGTGGATTTTTTTAGACATATCATCATGAACCAAAGTGTTAAATGATAAACATAATATCAAATGGGAAATATTTGGATAAATGAAGACCTAACTAGGGATAAATTCATTAAAAGAAATGAGGAATGAGAGAAGAAAAGAACATACAAAGAATGTGGTAAAACTACATTCTTGAGACATAACAAAGTTGTGATATTTGGAAAAAGGAAAACTGATAAAATATGTCAATATGTGCATCATGAAACAAAGGAAATATAGATCATTTAGATTTGTACATGAACCATAGGGAATACAGTTTCCATCCTTTTTATATAATCTTGATGTGTTCATTGTCCCAGAAACTCGAGCTTAGTGTGAAGATATGAAATACTTGATACATGATTTTAGAAGCAATATGTGTGGAATCCCATGGATAATACTTAAGGATGATCATTTGGGGTGTGACCTTTTGTATATGTAAATGTGATGAAAAAATTATATATGTCACCCAATTTCATACCTGCTAATTACCTAGCTCCTCTTTAGTCTTCGATATAAAATGTGTTGAGGTCTGGAAAATTGCAGGCAACAACAGCAAGGGATTCTCCCCAGTCAACGTTCCCAACTAGCCTGTGACTGTTTGGTATGGGGAATCCGTCCGGTTTGCGGTCCGGCTACCGTAGGTCAAGTAACAAACATAAAGGGTTTTACGGGTTGCAGCCCGGTCCACCGTGTTTATTTTTGTATTTTTAAACTTTAAGTATGATATGCAAGTGCCTATCTAACATGCAGATTGATAAAGAATACGAGGAGTGGTCACAATGTGATGCGTAGGTTCTTACCTCTCATCTTAAACTCTCTCACATCTAAATCACACACAACAGAAAACAAGACTAACTAAGTTGTCCCTAGGGAGCAAGATTATCAATTAATGAGTAATGTATTTCTGCTCATATGTTAAGGTAAATCACAAATAGTTGTTCTTAGAATCAAAACACATAAACATGAATAGAGATATGCACAACAAGATAGCGCGTCGTTTGTTAAAACATTCATTACTGATAGTGGAAATTATCATAAAATAAACCAGAGAACATTCATACAAGAATATAGGTTCAGAAAGTTAGAACGATCTCACAGTTAATGAAACACAGCTGAAAACAAAATAGTTCCCCTTCAACATTGTTCATTTCACCTCATTTGAACATTCCACATAGCACTTTCTCCAACAGGCAAAATTGTAATTATATTATTGCAAAACGAAATGGTTCCTCTTACAACAAGTTTTTCACAAGTCTCACTGGGAAAAATCCCCTTCTCTATCTAACTCTCCTATACTTATACAAAGGCAAAAACTTTTGGGTTGCCCCAAAATGACTCCTAGGCTTCCCCAATGCTTCATCTCCCACAATTGTCTCATATTTAGTGCTTATACAATTTACAATATATTACATTTAAACAAACTAATAAAGTACTTAAGTGGAGGGCCCCGCTTGATTGTTCAGGAACTTCTTCCATGCTAAGGCTTCTGATGCAATGTTCTCAAACTTAGAAGGCTCGAGAAAATGAATATTAATTTCAAACTTTGCAGCCTGATTTTTAATTACTTCAATCTTGGCTGAACTTAAGCGTAGTTGATCTTCCAGTAACTGCACACTGACCGCTGAATGAGCTACTTCATCTTTCAAGAGTTGCTCATCCAGGACCTTGACCTGTTGAATTCTCTGTTCATCTTCTTGATATCTGCTCTGTAACATCTCTATGAATAGGTCGTGGCATGGAAATGCGTCTATTCTCTGCTCAGCATCCACCTGACATCGGTTGTAAGTGATCAACAGTCTTCTACAAAACTCGATGCAAGCTCCTTTCGTTTTCTTTACAGCCTTCTTAAATTCTTCCGTTGTGTTTATGGAAAACTATAACAAGTCATAATCTTGTTTTAAGCCTTTTTGATCCTTTGCTGGTAAGTCTACATGGATCTCCTCATTGGCCTCCAATCTTGCTATTCTTCCCGTCGGGACTTCTAAAATGTCCTGAGATCTGTCTACGAAATATGAAGAAGTCTCCAAAATTTCTTCTAATCTATTATCTACCTGCAAAAACTTGCACCTCTCTTCTTCTATGGACACCAGCAGCCTATGCATTTTGCTTCTTTGTGTTAAAACATGTTCTTTGAAAGGCTGAATGTTGGTTTGCTGTTCCCTGGCTTCTTCCAAAGATGTTGCTAATAAAGCAATTTGTTCTTTAAACTCTGCTTCTTGCACTTGAGATTATTTTTTTGTCTCCTCCAAAGTATCCTTTTGTAATTCCAGCTCCCCAATCTTACTTTGAAGCTGGTCTCTTTCTGCATGAAGATTCTCATACGTTGTTTTCAGCCCATCCTTTTTTGTCATTATCTTCTGATATTCCTGCTGCAATTTCGCCAAGCTTTCCTGGGAAACTTCCAAAGACATCTTGTCTACTTGGAGGGACTGAAGCTCTGCCTTTGAAGACTTTCTTCATTTTGCATGTCTTCAAACTTCCTTTTCAATTTGTTGCTTTTCTCTCTCTCCCTTCTCAGTGTATCTTTCAGTTGGGCAGCATTTTTCCTTGATTGCTCAAGGTCTGTCATTATTCGATCCACATTATCTTCAGAGGCATGGATCAATGCCGCTCCAGCTTGGATAGTGAGTCTCGGGTCCTTGTCCATTCCATGTACCAATGTTTTATCATTTATCATCTTCCCTGGCTACCCTCTAGTTTCAACTTCCTTTTCAGTCCTCTTCACAATTTTTTTCTTTTCCTTGTCATAAAAAATGGTATTGAAGTCTGGAACTTCTTCCCCTTTCTTTTGTTTGAAAGGGATCAGTCTTAGGCCAGAAACAACAACCTGTCCTAAGGTGCTGCTAGCGATTGCATCATGGTCTTGAAAATCAGGATTATCCAGATCTTGAACTTGAGTGTCTGCAGGGTCGGAAGTTTGTTGCTCTATCGTGGACCCTGTTAGTTTCAGTCTTTTAGCTTCCTGTTTCCTCAATTCCTCATCCTCTTTCTTTTTCCTTTCTTCTTCTTCCCTCTTGGCAGCTTCTTCTGCAATTTTTACCACTTCTTCTTCGACTTTCTTCCTTCCTTATTCCTCACTCTTAAGCCAATTCTCAGCTTCTTGTGCTAGTATTCTAGCACCCTCCTCTCTTTTCCTGGCTTCCTCTTCATTGGCTTTCTTCTGTTCATCTTGGCCTTTGCCACCTTTAGTATGTTGACTAAATTGTCATTGATGCCAACAGGTGTGTGTTAGTGTGTCTTGGTGCTCATTGAGGAGCCTCTGAGGGTTGAGTAAGTGTCAGTGTCAAAGGAGACCTTTTGACTTTGTCCAAGCCCAAGTCTGAAGCCTTTGGAGCCCTTGGGACAATGGCAAAAGCCCTGAACACCCTGTAGAATGGTTAAGTACCCTCCAGTTGTGTCATTGGTTCCCTAGCACCACAACCATGTCCTATTACCCTAGAATGTGTTCTTGGTGGGTTGAAAAAGTTGTAAGAGTCCAAATGACTCTTTTAGTGGTCATTTGCGTGTTTTAGAGGTCATGGTACCTTAGAAGAAGCCTAGGCACCCCCACACCTTGATGGTTACATTTATGAAGCATGTGATCAATTAGTTGACCTAACTAAGGACCATTAAACCCTAAACCCTAAACATAATAAGACCGCTAACTAAATAAAATATTAAACCTAATATTTGAATAATTAAAACATGCTTTAGAATTAATAAAACCTTAAACATCTGCTTCTCCAAGTGTTTTAATACAATTCAAATTTAAATAAATTATTAAAAGAAATAAAATGTTAATATTGCTTAAAACTTTGTTAATAATTAAATAAAAACAAGTGGTTATTAAGACATGCTTAAGAATTAATAAAAGTGTCATTGTTACCCTCCCATAAGGTTGACCCCATTAAATACTTCATAAAAAATTAATTTATTAAACCTAATAAATTTCCTCCAAACTGGCCCCTTTTTATCTTTATCAAAAGAAATATACTCAATAGTCAGCCCTTTAAACATGACATTTAAATAAATAAAATATTCTTAATTAATTAAAGAACTAAAATATAATTGAGCTGTAATATTTAAAAACAAAATTTAATATTCTACCTAACCTTTCTCTAAGTCGGCCAGCTTAGAAAATATCTTAACAAAAGCATATATATACACAATTTTTTTTAAAAATTGAAACAGTGAATTTGAAAATGAACTGAGATAGCTCGCTAGTTGGACGGAGATTTTCAGTGGTTTACTTAACTGTAGAAGCATACGAATTACCTAGCAGCAAACCCGATTTTCCATAGAGAACGAAGGCAACAGATCGTAAGATTGAACTGAGGATGAATAAAAGTTTTTGCTGACTGTTGAAAAGAGTTTTTACAGACCCGATTTTTGCAGACACGACTTGTGCAGACCCATTTCTTTTGTCTTTTGTGTTAAGCTTGCAATAGTTCCAGAATTTTTAAGACAGCAGAAGACATGAAATTCCCACAGGGATTGTATTTGGTAAACAGTTCGAGTCTTAGTTGTTGGGTGAAGTTTTCGTGGGAATAACTTGCGGCAACAGTGCAGATGGTGATCTGATTTTTACAACGGTCCACAGTCTGATTTTTAAAGTGTTACGACTTCTCTCAATCTAGTCTTGAAGTCTGCTACAGGATACTCAACCCAAGTGAAAGGTTGACTTGCACAGTTAAAGCTAAGGATTTTGGTGATTGTAGCAGCAACAGACCCTTCTTCTTTTTCGTGAAATTCTTGAGGTATAAGACTCGACTGAGGTGGGGTTACATAGCAAGAGCAGATACTTGCATGCCCGAGTTTTCCACAGAGTTGTTTGGTTTAAGTTAACACATTTATTCATCAACAAATGCAAGTTTTGTGAGCTGTTCAACTAAGGTTTTCTCAACAGCAGACCCAAGTTTTTTTTTTCCCACAAAGACATTTTTGGGGTTTGAAGGTACAATACAGTTCCAAGTTTCTGAATCTTCTCTGGAGTCTGAACTGGGAGAAGTGAACAGTTCATGGGAGTAGAAGAAAGATCCAAGTTTCCACAATAACATTTTCTTGGGTGTTTTGGACTGTATATTTGCTAGCAGCAGCATTACAGTCTGGGAAATTCCATAGAGATTTACATAGCAGCAGCATTACAGTCTTCGAATTTCCACAGAGAGCAGTATGACTGAGATATATTAGCTGAGATTTTCGTGGTGACTAAGGAAATTTGTTTTAGCAGTAAACTGATATTTTATGGGGTACAGACAGCAGCAAATTGTTTGAGTTTTGGGTGACCTTTTTGCAGACCTGTCTTTGGTCTTTACACAGACCTTACAATTTCATTTTTACAGTCTGAGTTGAAGTCTCACAGGTACATAGTTTGGTCTTCATCTTGGACATACAGAGTTCTGGTTTATGACAGAGAGAAAGACACCCTAATTTACAGTATGCACAAGATGATTCAAGTAGTCTGAAGCTCATACACAGCCTAAGAGATTTGTCATTGCTGCTCTGAGGTGCTAGAACTATCTGAGTCATGGTTGATGAATTTCGATAAGTTCAATGATAAGGTATGTATGTCTAAACAATGATATGTGAGCATGTATACACAATGAATGTATGATGTGTGAATAGTATGTGTAATACATACAGTGGTTTATTTTTGTTGATACTCTCACATGGTATGATGATATTTCTATGATGCATAGTTTGCCACACACTCTGATATGATGATACATATACATATATGATACATGCCTTTATGATGACAATCATTTGATGATGAACATGCATGAGTGATGACACTCTTCTATACATTATGATGTGTACTTATTACATACACATTACATGTTGATGGTGCTGGCTACTTGATGATGATGATGGTACATACTCTATGACTTTGATGTATAACCTATGATGATGTTCATAAATAGTAGAGCAGAGATTCTTCAGTAATTGTGGATGACAATGAGCAGTGAGTGACAGTGATATCTATAGGGATGATTTGACAGTGATTAGAGTGCAGAGATTACCAGCAGCAGAGTTTGGTATGTGACAGGTGCACAGGTTCAACAATCTTCTTTTTATCAGGGTTGCAGGACGGGGCAAGGAAAGGAGGTTGTAGCCTCCTTCCGGTGGAAGCTGGAAAACTAGGGAGTGGTAGCTACCTTCAGGTCGCAGCCTGTAAATCAGGGGGTCGTAGCCTCCTTCCAGTTGAAGTTGGAAAATTGAAGTCTACATAATAAGAGAGTTGTTTCTTCCTTCCAGTTATTTCTGGAAAACTATTTTTAAAAAGGCTTCCGTGGTTTTACCCCCAGAACTTGGGTTTCCACGTTAAAAACTATAGTGTACTATGCATCTTGTTATCTTTATACACATTGATGATGTGCTGTGATTGGTGATCAACAACCTGCTTTTTATTAAAGTTTATAATTGTACAAATACTTATTCACCCCCCCCTCTCAGTATTTCAACAATTGGTATCAGAGCCAGGTTCCTTCAGAACAGACTAACCCTGGAAGGTAATCATGGGAAAATTTGCTAAACAAAGCAAATCTAGAACACCCTTGTTTGATGGGAGCAACTACGCATTCTGGAGTATAAGAATGAGAGCCTTCATAGAAGCTCAAGGAATTGAAATATGGCAGAGTATCGAGAATGGGTACAAAGTACCAAAGACCGTGCCAATTGATGCAGGTGAGCTGGTTCAATACAACAACAACTCAAGGGCCAGAAATCATCTTCTAAGTGCTATAGACGAATATGTATTCAACAAAGTAATGAACTGTCCCTCTGCAAAGGAAATGTGGGACAAACTCCAAACCACATATGAAGGAGACAACAAAGTCAAAGAAGCCAAACTTCATACTTACAAGGGACAATTCGAACAACTAAGAATGAATGAAGACAAAGACATAGCAACCTATATTCTTCGGGTTGATCAGCTCGTGAATACTATCAGAGGTTTGGGAGAAAAGGTTGAGGAGACTATAGTTGTTCGGAAAATTCTAAGAACTCTTCCTAAAAGGTTCAACCCCAAGATCTCTGCTTTAGAAGAAAGAACAGATCTAGATACTATGGCAGTGGACCAACTGCATGGGACCTTAGTAGCTTACAAAATGAGAATTGAAGATGAAGATACATCAAGAAAGGAAGCAGCATTCAAGGTCTCCTCCAAACAAGTTGGGAACAACAAATCAACGAAAGACAAACCGACAAGTGATGAATCTGATGATGAAGAAATAGCCAACTTTGTTCGGAAATTAAAAAGAGGCACTAGAAAATACAAAGGTAAGTTACCTCTTAAATGTTTTTCATGTGGAAAGATAGGTCATTTTGCTTCTAAATGTCCATATGCAAAGAACTCAGATGGTGAAGAGGATGACAGTTTTAAACCCTAAAAGAAGTACAATAATTACAAGAATAAGAACAGAAGAAAGTTTGCAAAGAAGAAAAGTCTCTACACAAAAAGAGACAATAGCTCATCCAGTGGTGACTCCAATAGTGACAGTGATTCTAATAATGAGGATGAACTAGACAAGGTACTCTTTATGGCAATAAGCTCGGACAAGGATCATAATAGTAAGGAAGAATCCGAAGATGAAGGAGAAGTAGATCTTGAGGCAGAACTTGTAAGTGCCTTGAAAGAGCTGAAGAAAGTCAGGAAGGAAAATAGATTGCTTAAGGAAGAGGAACAACGGTTTGAACAAACCATTGTTGACTTGAAGACCAAACTAGAAGAAGCCAAACGAGTTGAAGACTCACTCACTAAACAATTAATGACAAATATAAGAGAAAAGGAGAATTGTGAGGCTGAGATAGTATCTCTGAAGAACAAGCTGCAAATGAAAAATATCGCAAAGGGTTATGAAAATAGCTCCAAGGTTCTAGAACAAATCATCAGCAATCAAAAGTCATTCTTCGACAAGACCGGTATAGGATACAAGCAAAATACAAATCAAGCCTCAAGCTCAATGTTGATAGATAACGAAAAGAAGCCAAGAAGGTATGCAGAAGTTGTCAAGGACTACAAGAATGAAGAAGAGATCGAACATCAACCAGAACAACCTATATCAGAAGAAGGGCCAGCAGAAAGATCAGATCTCAGAAAAGCACCTCCTCCGTATATTCCCAGGTATGGATACTTCTTTTATGGGCATTGCTTTACATGTGGAAGATTTGGACACAAAGTTGTAAACTGTTTTCAAAGAAGAAACTTTGAGACAAGGAATAACCATGCAAGCCTCAGACGACCACAGTAGAACAACAGATTTGATCCCTTGAGATCAGAAATAGAATGTTACAAGTGTAACAACTTTGGACATATAGCTAGAAATTGCAGAATGAGGACATCAACAGTAAGAAATGAGGACATGCCCAACAGGGTATGGATTAAACACAATAACAACAACTACGAATGTGGTATTTATCTTCAAGCTCAGAATCATGGCTCCGGAAAATGGTATGTTGATAGCAGTTGCTCCAAGCATATGACAGGAGACAAAGATGCTTTCGTCAATATTGAAAAGGATAAAGGATCTGTATCGTTTGGAAATAACAATTCAGCAAAAGTATTGGGAAAGGGCACAGTAAAGCTCGGAAGTAAAAACTCCTTGGCTGAAAATGTCTTGCTTTAGATAACATGAAACATAATCTACTAAGCATCAGTCAGATGTGTGATTAAGGACATGAACTCATCTTCAACTCAAGAGGATGTAAAATAAGAAAGCAAGGATCAAGGAAGTTAGTAGCCACAGCCACTAGGACTCCAAACAACATATACGTGTTAGATGATATTGAGTCCGAAAAATGTCACTTAGGAAAAGAAGATGAAAGCTGGATTTGGCACAGAAGAATGGGCCATATACATTTTGACAATTTGGTCAAAATCTACAAAAACCAAGCAGTTCGAAATATGCTGGAAGTCACAAAACCTGCTAACTCTGTATGTGAATAGTGTCAACATGGAAAACAAACAAGAGTGCATTTTAAGACGAAAGAGCATTCTTCTACAAAACCTTTGGAGCTTGTTCATACTGACCTATGTGGACCAACCAAAAGCAAAGGATTGAATGGTGAAAAATACTTCATGCTGCTCATTGACAACTATACCAGGATGACATGGGTATGTCTTCTCAACAGGAAATCATAAGCATTTGGATGTTTCAAAACGTTCAAGGAATTGGTCGAGAATGAAACAGGGTCACGAATCAAGTGCCTTAGATTTGACAATGGTGGAGAATTCACTTCTGATGAATTCAACAGGTACTGTGAAGAGCATGGAATAAAGAGACAATTTTCAACAGCTAGAACACCTCGGAAAAATGGAGTTGCTGAAAGAAAGAATAGATCAGTAATGGAGATGGCCTGAGCCATGTTGAATGAATCCAAGTTAAATGACCAATTTTGGGGACACACAGTTCATACAACAGTACACATCTTAAACAGAGGATTACTCAGAAAAAAAAATGATAAAACTCCTTACGAGCTATGGACCGGAAGAGCAGCAAGTGTACAACACTTCCGAATCTTTGGAAGGAAGTGTTAGATCAAAAGAGATGATAAGAATATTGGAAAATTTGACTCTCGAGTAGATGAGGGCATATTTATTGGATAGTCATCCAAGAGGAAAGCTTACAAATGCTACAATCTGAGATTAGACAAAGTGATTGAAAGCATTAACGTGAAGATAGTTGAAGGAAGACTAACATCATTGAGAGAAGACTCAGAAGAATCAGACGATGAAGAACAGAAAGGTTCCAAGAAAAGAGGTGTGAAGAAAATTAAAGTGGAAGAACAACCAGATGAGGATGAAGAGCAACTCACGGAAGATGAAGAACTGAATCAACCAACTGTCGAACAAGAAGAACAAAAAGATCATCTATCATCTAAGAACTGGTACCAGAAGAATCATCCATCAAATCAGATTATTGGTGATAAGGATGCCAGAATAGGAACCAGAAGAAGACAATCTGGAAGAAATGAGCAAGTACACTTCTCCCTTTTGTCTACAACTGAACCTGGTACTTTTGCAGAAGCCAGTACAAATGAACAATGGGTTAAAGCTATGGAAGAAGAACTAGATCAAATCGAGAAGAATGAAACTTGGGAACTTGTTCCGAGACCACATAACAAAAATGTTATTGGCACAAAATGGGTTTTCAGAAACAAAATGAATGAAGATGGACAGGTAATCAGAAACAAGGCTCGATTAGTTTGTAAGGGCTATGCTCAGATCGAAGGAATCGACTTTAAAGAAACATATGCACTAGTTTCCAGAATGGAAGCTATCAGAATGATATTGGCCTACGCTTGCTCCAAAGACATCAAAGTGTATCAGATGGACGTAAAATCAGCCTTTCTAAATGGGGAATTGGAAGAAGAAGTCTATATCGAACAAACAAAAGGATTTCAACTTTTAGAAAATGAGGACTATGTATGCAGACTCAAAAGGGCCTTATATGGACTAAAACAAGCTCCAAGAGCTTGGTACTCCAGATTGGACAGGTACTTACTACAACAAAAATTTAAGAGGGGAAGTGCAGATAGCAATTTGTACATCAAAGAAGACAATGACAGCATACTCATCATTGAAGTTTATGTTGATGATATCATATTTGGAAGTGATGATGATTCACTGAGTCAACAATTTGCTAAAGACATGCAAAAAGAGTTTGAAATGTCATTACTCGGTGAATTGACCTTCTTCTTGGGACTCCAAATATCTCAAAGAGAAGAAGGCATTTTTATTACCCAGACAAAATACATTAAGGAGATGTTGAAGAAATTCCAGATGGAAGACTGTAAACCTATGAGTACCCCGATGATCACCAGTTGTAAGCTAAGCAAAGATGATGAATCTAAGGAAGTTGATCAAAGGCTCTATAGGTCAATGATTGGTAGTATACTATATGTAACTGCCTCGAGACCAGATGTGATGCAAGCCGTTGGACAAGTTCCAAGATTTCAAGCTACCCCAAAGGAAACTCACATTATAGTAGTTAAAAGGATCTTCAGGTATCTCAAAGGAACTTTGGATTTTGGACTTTGGTATCCAAAAGGGAATGATTTGACACTAATAGCATATTCAGACGTAGATTGGGCAGGATGTGTTGATGATAGAAAAAGCACTAGTGGAACAACTTTCTTTTTAGGTGGTTGTCTAGTATCTTGGTCAAGCAAGAAGCAGTCTTCAGTGTCCTTATCAACCGCAGAAGCAGAATATATAGCAGCAGCAGCTTGTTGTACTCAGATTCTTTGGATGAAGCAAACCCTGCAAGACATACACGTGACATGCAATGAACCGATTCCTATTCTATGTGACAATACGAGTGCCATCAGTATCTCCAAAAATCCAATTATGCATTCCAAAACCAAGCACGTTCCAATCAAGTTTCACTTTCTTCAGGAACAGATCACTGAAAAGAATATCAAGTTGGAATATATCGGGACAAAAGAACAGGTTGCAGATGTTTTCACTAAGCCCCTCCCAAGAGAGACTTTTGAGTACCTCAGAGAAAAATTGGGAGTCATACTATCTCCTAATTAAATTCATCTATCAACTCTACAATATGACAGGGGGAGCATGGCAGAAGTATCCTTTGCCATTGATGCCAAAGGGGGAGAAAAAGTTGAACAAGGTAGTTAAAAGAAGCATGATCTAAGGGGGAGATCTGTGGACAAAGGAAGCTCATTCGAAGGGGGAGCTTTGGAGTTGTCACCAATGACAAAGGGGGAGATTGTTGACTAAATTGTCATTGATGCCAACAGGTGTGTGTTAGTGTGTCTTGGTGCTCATTGAGGAGCCTCTGAGGGTTGAGTAAGTGTCAGTGTCAAAGGAGACCTTTTCACTTTTTCCAAGCCCAAGTCGGAAGCCCTTGGAGCCCTTGGGACAATGGAAAAATCCCTAAACACCCTGTAGAATGGTTAAGTACCCTCTAGTTGTGTCATTGGTTCCCTAACACCACAACCATGTCCTATTACCCTAGAATGTGTTCTTGGTGGGTTGAAAAAGTTGTAAGAGTCCAAATGACTCTTTCAGTGGTCATTTGCGTGTTTTAGAGTTCATGGACCTTAGAAGAAGCCTAGGCACCCCCACACCTTGATGGTTACATTTATGAAGCATGTGATCACTTAGTTGACCTGACTAAGGACCATTAAACCCTAAACCCTAAACATAATAAGACCGCTAACTAAATAAAATATTAAACCTAATATTTGAAGAATTAAAACATGCTTTATAATTAATAAAACCTTAAACATCTGCTTCTCCAAGTGTTTTAATACAATTCAAATTTAAATAAATTATTAAAAGAAATAAAATGTTAATATTGCTTTAAAAAAATTTAATAATTAAATAAAAACAAGTGGTTATTAAGACATGCTTAAGAATTAATAAAAGTGTCATTGTTACCCTCCCATAAGGTTGACCCCATTAAATACTTAATAACAATTTAATTTATTAAACCTAATAAATTTCCTCCAAACTTGCCCCTTTTTATCTTTATCAAAAGAAAAAAAATTTTTTCCAAGAGAAAAAAGCGTAATTTCATTCATCTGTTGAGATCAAAATTACATTCTGTAGATTCACTATCATAGCGAATTTTCCAAGTCCTATAAGCATAGGTTCAAGTGATGAGACTTTTACGTCTACTTTCAAAAAGCAAAAATTTTGAGAATCTCTGTCTTTCACAAGTTTAAACATTCTGTCCCACCGGACTAAACATGCTGTTACAGCCTTATACAAAATTGCAGAATATTAATATATATATCATTCCATCGCAAGTGTTCTTGTGATCAAACAAAAAAAATTTAAAACTGTCAAATCTCAATCTATATATTGCCTGTGGTAGAACTCATGACTCTGCCCCTCCCTTTCTTCACGAATTTTCCAAGTGCCAAAGTCCATGCGCAACCCTTCTTTGGATGCCTGGTCCGCTGTTTTGTTACTTTCCCTGTATACATGCCGACAGGAGAAAACATCAAAAGTTTGAATGATAGCCTGTATAGAAGATAGTATATTAGCAAGTCTAATATTTCTGCAATCTTGTATTTTCATGGTCCAGTTGATAACATTCATGGAGTCACCAAGAACATTCAGCTTGTCAACACCCTTCTCGGAGACAAAGATGAGGAGTAGCTTTAAACTCATAAGTTCTGCAAAATTGTTCGAACCCACTCCCAAACCCATGGTAATGGTGAAGAAATGAGAATCTGTCAAGTAAAGTAGTGCCCCCCCGCCACATAACTCATTTTGGGCTGCTCCATCGAAAAAACCCCAAGGATGTGTTTTATCCAATTCAAAGTCCAGATTCCTTCTCTGTTCAACCGCTCTAATATGCATAGGAAGTGCTTTATATAAACCCACAGTTTGAGCGCTGGTTATAGCAGGTATACAAACTTTATCCTAGAAAATGGAACCATTCCTCGCCAGCCAGATCCCCCATATTATTATCAATGGTAATGGTTTAAGCTTAGAGTTTGAATAGGATCTCCACCAGTTTTCCCACGCTCTATTCACCGTGATTCCTTCCCATCTATGGTTCATCCCAACCTGGCTCATACATTCTTTCCAAACAGCAGTCATGTACGGACAGGAGATGAATAGATGTGGAATCGTTTCCAACTCCTTCTTGCACAAGACACACCATCCCGGACCCTGAAAACTTCTCTTCTGCAAGTTATCCCAGGTTGGAACCCTATCTTCTAGCACACACCACATGAAAAGTCTTGCTTTTGCAGGGCACTTTAGCTTCCACAGTGTTCTCCACCACCAAGCCTCCTCTCTACCCCCAACCTCAGCACTAAGGATCAGGTATTCCGCCTTTGGGGAGTAAGCCCCACTTGGATCCAAATCCCAAATTAAGTTATCCTCCTGCTCCGTGAGCTGAATATGTGCCAATTGAAGACCTCTAATATAGTTTTCAAAGAAGGGCGAATCATGTTCCCCCATACCCAGTAGATCTGCACTTTTCCAATGCTGGATCCAAGGATCCTCAGGCCTCTCATCAGCTAGTTGGTTTAGGGTAGAGATTCCCCTTAAAGCAAGAGTATTGATAACTTCCTTAGGCAATACATGCATTTGTTCACTCCCCAGCCAAGGGTCCTTTTCAACTAGTACCTTTTCTCCATTTCCAACATCCCAGGACAGATTTGATTCGATTAGTGAGAAGGATTTCACCACAGCCTTCCAAATAACCGATCCTCCTGTGTGTGTCTTTCTGGGCCTTCGGATCCACTCCTCAATACTCTCATGTGGAAAATATTTCTGTTTGAGAACACGAGTCCATAAGCTTGTCGTTTTGATCAGTCTCCATCCTCCTTTTGCTGCCAATGCATGTGCAAACAGAAAAATGTTTTTAAGGCCCCAACCCCCAAGTCCTTTTGGGACCGCAATTCTCTTCCAGCTAACCCAGGGAGTCACCTGTCCTTCCTTTTTACCACTCCATAAAAATCTGAAACAGATCCTCCTGATTTGTTCAAGAATCCCTTTCGGAATCCATGAAAGTGACATCCAGTATACTGGTACGGCTTCTAAGACAGCCTTAACCAGTACCAGCCTTCCAGCTCTTGACAACCACCTAAAGCTCCAGACCTGTAATCTTTTCTCAACCTTACCAACAAGCCATCTCCAATCCTCTTTCCGGTAAGAGTTGGCTTTTAAGGAGAAGCCCAGGTATTTTAAACCCGAGTCAAGATTTGAGATGGTAAATGGAAAAGTTTCAAAGAGTTCAAGTTCTTCTTCCGGACGTAACAGATGTTTAGTAAGAGATGATTTTTCCACATTTATTTCCATCCCAGTTGCTTTTGAAAATAGATCCAATATCTCCTTCAGGACCCGAGTATCCCTTCTGTCTCCAAAACAGAAAATCAGTACAATCTTTATCAAAAGAAATATACTCAATAGTCAGCCCTTTAAACATGACATTTAAATAAATAAAATATTCTTAATTAATTAAAGAACTAAAATATAATTGAGCTGTAATATTTAAAAACAAATTTTAATATTCTACCTAACCTTTCTCTAAGTTGGCCAGCTTAGAAAATATCTTAACAAAAGCATATATATACACAATTTTTTTTAAATTGAAACAGTGAATTTGAAAATGAACTGAGATAGCTCGCTAGTTGGACAGAGATTTTCAGTGGTTTACTTAACTGCAGAAGCATATGAATTACCTAGCAGCAAACCCGAGTTTCCATAGAGAACGAAGGCAACAGATAGTAAGATTGAACTGAGGATGAATAAAAGTTTTTGCTGACTGTTGAAAAGAGCTTTTACAGACCCGATTTTTGCAGACACGACTTGTGCAGACCCGTTTCTTTTGTCTTTTGTGTTAAGCTTGCAATAATTCCAGAATTTTTAAGACAACAGAAGACCCAAAATTCCCACAGGGATTGTCTTTGGTAAACAATTCGAGTCTTAGTTGTTGGGTGAAGTTTTCGTGGAAATAACTTGCGGCAACAGTGGAGATGGTGATCCAATTTTTACAATAGTCCACAGTATGATTTTTAAAGTGTTACGGCTGCTCTCAATCTAGTCTTGAAGTCTGCTACAAGATACTCAACCCAAGTGAAAGGTTGACTTGCATAGTTAAAGCTAAGGATTTCGGTGATTGTAGCAGCAGCAGACCCTTCTTCTTTTTTGTGAAATTCTTGAGGTATAAGACTCGACTGAGGTGGGGTTACATAGCAGGAGCAGATAATTGCATGCCCGAGTTTTCCACAGAGTTGTTTGGTTTAAGTTAACACTTTTATTCATCAACAAATGCAAGTTTTGTGAGCTGTTCAACTAAGGTTTTCTCAACAGCAGACCCGAGTTTTTTTTCCCACAAAGACATTTTTGGGGTTTGAAGGTACAATACAGTTCCAAGTTTCTGAATCTTCTCTGGAGTCCGAACTGGGAGGAGTGAACAGTTCATGGGAGTAGAAGAAAGATCTGAGTTTCCACAATAACATTTTCTTGGGTGTTTTGGATTGTATATTCGTTGGCAGCAGCATTACAGTCTTCGAATTTCCACAGAGAGCAGTATGACTGAGATATATTAGCTAAGATTTTTGTGGTGACTAAGGAAATTTGTTTTAGCAGTAAACTAATATTTTATCGGGTACAGACAACAGCAAATTGTTTGAGTTTTGGGTGACCTTTTTGCAGACCTGTCTTTGGTCTTTACACAGACCTTACAATTTCATTTTTATAGTCTAAGTTTAAATCTCACAGGTACATAGTTTGGTCTTCATCTTGGACATACAAAGTTCTGGTTTATGACAGAGAGAAAGACACCCTAATTTACAGTATGCACAAGATGATTCAAGTAGTCTGAAACTCATACACAACCTAAGAGATTTGTCACTGCTGCTCTGAGGTGCTACAACTGTCTGAGTCATGGTTGATGAATTTCTACAAGTTCAATGATAAGGTATGTATGTCTAAACAATGATATGTGAGCATGTATACACAATGAATGTATGATGTGTGAACAGTATGTGTAATACATACAGTGGTTTATTTTTGTTGATACTCTCACATGGTATGATGATATCTCTATGACACATAGTCTGCCGCACACTCTGATATGATGATACATATACATATATGATACATGCCTTTATGATGACAATCATTTGATGATGAACATGCATGAGTGATGACACTCTTCTATACACTATGATGTGTACTTATTACATACACATTACATGTTGATGGTGCTGGCTACTTGATGATGATGATGGTACATACTCTATGACTTTGATGTATAACCTATGATATGATGATACATATACATATATGATACATGCCTTTATGATGACAATCATTTGATGATGAACATGCATGAGTGATGACACTCTTCTATACACTATGATGTGTACTTATTACATACACATTACATGTTGATGGTGCTGGCTACTTGATGATGATGATGGTACATACTCTATGACTTTGATGTATAACCTATGATGATGTTCAAAAATAGTAGAGCAGAGATTCTTCAGTAATTGTGGATGACAATGAGCAGTGAGTGACAGTGATATCTATAGGGATGATTTGATAGTGATTAGAGTGCAGAGGTTACCAGCAGCAGAGTTTGGTATGTGACAGGTGCACAGGTTCGACAATCTTCTTTTTATCAGGGTGGCAGGATGGGGCAAGGAAAGGAGGTCATAGCCTCCTTTCGGTGGAAGCCGGAAAACTAGGGAGTGGTAGCTTCCTTCAGGTCACAGCCTGTAAATCAGGGGGTCGTAGCCTCCTTCCAGTTGAAGTTGGAAAATTGAAGTCTACATAATAAGGGAGTTGTTTCTTCCTTCAAGTTATTTCTGGAAAACTATTTTTAAAAAGGATTCCATGGTTTTACCCCCAGAACTTGGGTTTCCACGTTAAAAACTATTGTGTACTGTGCATCTTGTTATCTTTATACACTTTGATGATGTGCTGTGATTGGTGATCAACAACCTGCTTTTGATTAAAGTTTATAATTGTACAAATACTGATTCACCCCCCTATCAGTATTTCAACATAGTAGTGATCTTCTTTTTTAATCTTCTTTTTAATGCAGTCATGTTTTCTGCATTTCGGAAAATTGATTCATCCTTATCCCAATGGCTTGTATATTAAAAATGCACATTAGCTTCCTTGCAGTGTTCTGCAACTTTATTCTGAGAATCATTCCTATGGAAATTTATTTCTCCAAAATGAAATTTCTCCAGTTCCTCTACAAACTCATCAGCCTTTTTAACTCTTGAAAACTTATAACTTCCCAATTTGAACGGTATGGGAGGATAAGTCACCTTCTTGTGCTCAAACAAAAAACTCCCTATGCCATCCAAGAAAACCTGCCTGACTACCTCCTTGTGTACCACATAATCAGTGGCATATTTGGGAAGCAGTGAAGGTGCTCTGGAGCAGCCATACATTCTAATATACATCCCGTCCTCAGTTCAGTAGTAATCAGCATACTCCTCAATGACTTTCAACGCCTCTTCAGACATGCAATTGCATTCTTTCAAGAAAATCATCGTATACAACGGCATAATAAAGTGTTCACACACTTCTCTGTAATGACTATAGTACTTATGTGCCCATAATGGCTTGTAGGCTGTGTATACCGGTGTTCCTGTCTTTGTCCCAAATACACCTTAGGTTTGGGAATGACTGGGTGCACAGTATGCAATCAATCAATATGGAGCTCATGTAGAACTCATATTTTTTTTCTGAGACACCCCTCCCAGGGCTGAAGCAATGCAAGCTAAGAGACTGTTTGACACAATGTTTGCCCAGTTGAACACAGTCCCTTGGGTGGCTACACAGAAGATGATAGTAACCCATCCCAACTTAAAACTTTTGCCGTGGGCTCTCCCAAAGATTTTGTTCAGCATTAAAGCGATGAACCTATAACGAGTTCTTAGGGTAGCTGTGTCGTATTCCCCTGATGGTCTGGTTCGAAAATTCTTACCAGGTACCAGCATTCTTTTCAATGTTTCAACCAGGTCAAGATTAATCGCCTTTAGCCAATCCTTAGTTAGGTAAACCTGAGCTTCTGGTAAGTGATAAGCTAATGATACATAACCAGGGTTGTAAGTAGCATAGCCCTGGTTATCAGTATTCTCTAGAATCATTGTAGTTGCGTCTGCCCTAGGCAGGATCCATCCAATTACTTCTGAGCATGGGGAAAGCTTAGGCCTGGTAGCAATCTTCATCAAAGCAGATCTTTCGATATTGGCATATATCGTTTCTTCTTCAAAACCAGTGTCAGGCACTTCATGGTGTGTTATCAGTCTGTAAATCTCACCCCACTTGTATTTAGGTTCCACTCCTATGGTGCATCTGGTGTCTTCGTAAATATACTCAGTCTTTGTGATAACTTCTACCTCAGGTTCCTCTTCCACTACAGGGGATTTCTTTTTCTGCCTCTTTGACATCTCGTACTTGGAAAAATTTCCCTGTCATACAACAAAAGTCTCTTAGGCCCCTTTATCTATTTGACCAATATTCAAGAAAACGAAGAAAACTATATAATCTTTTACCTCGGCCATGGTAGCCCTAGCTAAATTTATGTACAATATAGAACCAGTGCTTATTATCGACTACTTCTACAAAAGATAAGTCTGCAAAAACCTAAATCCTACTCATGACCAAAATTCAGCATGATCAACAAAAACACCATCACTTCGTTAACGCTATAAATTTTCTCCCGACAAATAAAAATGTCTCATAAAAACTACATCCTCGGTGCTATCGATTCCAGAACAAAACGTCCTATCGCCAATCCCATCAAAATGAGGCACATCCTAAAAAAACCGCAACCCTAGTCCGAAACACGCGAGCGACCAAATCACTGGAAAGACCAAAACCTTCGGCATTTCGAACCAAACCAGGGAAAAACGCCTACCTACTACAAAAGAAAAGGAACCCCCCCCCCCAGGACGGCCATACGCAAACTGGAGAAAACCGGTGCAGACAGCGTAACGCTTGTCTGCACCAGTTTCGCAAACAGTCGAGTAAGGTTTGAAAATTCATAACGGCACCGCAATAATCATTAGGAAAACAAAAAAACCCCCTTCAGATGGCCATACTATCGAAATGAACTACATATACGCTGATAAAACCATAAACCTAGGTGTCCATTAACCACAGAGGGAAAACTTAACCAAGGATGACAACCCTAGTTCAAAACTCAAATGAAGGGGTAGAATCGAATGATTGGCCTATCTAACAAGGTGCTGTGCAGTTGGAAAGAAGAATCTGAAAGCATCCACGGCGACACCACCTACAAATGAGCTACCGACAGCAAGTACAACTCCTAGTTCGAAACAACAATGATAGCGCAGGCATGGGTTCGCAGGTAAAATAATAGAAAAAAGTCCCCAAATCCCCCATATATATATATATATATATATATATATATATATATGTATGTATCTCGGTGAAACATTCAGTGGGAAAAACACGACAATCGGGCGGCGGAGTAACTAAGGGATCGATGATCAAGTCTGCTAATGCGGTGCAACGGCGGAAGATGAAACAACTGTGAGTTCCGCAGTGCAAAGTGAAACATCGGCAAGAAAAATTAACTCTGCATCGAATCTCAACTAGACTATAGCCTCAGACCGTAAGTTGGTTGGAACACCGCAACAATGAAAGCTGTAAAGACAAAGAGTTTCGTAGACCAGTCAAATTCGAAGAGAAACTAGAATCGAAACTTAAGCGAAACATCGGCAAAGAATCAAACACCAGCCAAAGGGAAAACTAAAGCGGAATATTAGTCCATTCTAGAGACGCAACGGCGGAGAAAAATAGACTAAGGCCTTGTGAAACAAAACTGACGGGAATCGGAAAAAATCGAAACATCTGTCATGGTGCTCGCAATCTATCATCCAAAACGGCGGTACTGCAAAGCACTAGAGTTCCGACGGTTTTCAAACAAGAACGCCGATAATAAAATAAAAAGAAAGCACATCGGTGGAAAGTAACACTTTGGATCGGATCTTCATTCAACTGCACCTCCGCAACGGCGGATGCGTAGTTAACTGTGGTTCCAATTCATAGCTTCAAAAAAATCACTCTAAGTCATAAAAGGCAGCATTAGCATAAAGATATTCATTTAACAATCATCCTCAAAAATCTAAAATTGCAGTAAAATCAAGCAATCCCAAACAAGCTAAGCAAGACAAATTTTAAATGATGGTCCCAAATTTTTAGAAATTTGGGAAATCGTTGCAGCTGCAACAATTGGCAACTACCTGGTGAACCCCAGATTTTTGAATCAACTCTTCCCTCAGTAATAGACTGTTTAGCCATTAAGCTAATAGGTTGAATTCTTCTAGATGCTTGTATTCCTACAATGGCAAACATATGCACTTCAATCATTGATGACAGTCCAATTTTAGAAATGGGAACACCAAAATCTCAAAGTCAGGATAACTCTTTTGAGGCTTAGTAGATGAGTTTTTATTTTACCTCTATCTTTGGGTAGTTTCCAGCTTGGACACCACAGGATTGTAACATACGATAAACAGAAATATTCATTTGTTTCTCATTCCCATGCCATTTTACACTTTTATTTTACCTTTTGTTCTTTTGAGTCCTCCTTATGCCTTTCTTTCTGAATTTTATTCAGGCTCCTCTATCCATAGTGTCCTTTTGTGTGAGAGATGTATTTAATTTTCAGCTCACGAACGGAGAAGAACTTTTGGAAATTTGTATTCATATGATTTGATACTTTGCTTTGATATGTATTGCTTCTTTTAGGATTTTTGACTCTTATCAGCCTTTAGGCTTTCAAATCTTAGCATGGGATCATTTATATATAATATATTATTTACCTTGCTTCCTTTTCGTGAGTCTTTTGCTGTCACCCCCTAGGACTTTTTAGATGTGAAATGGATGGAGTCTCGAGATAGTATTCCAGACCTTTTGATCCTAATTTATTTTCAGGGATTAAGCAGGACTTCAATGAGTTCATAGCCATTTAGGAAAACTACTTACTAGAAGAAATTCTATCAGTTCAAACAAGAATACACAGTATTATCCCAAAGATTTCAGTTAATCGAGAACCTTTATGCTTTCCATGCAACCAAAAGTTTGCCTCTTTTAATCAAACCAAACCAAAAGTAACTAGAAACAACAGCAGCAAATCAAAGTGAAAAACTAGATCAAATTATTTATGTACAAGGTTATCAAGAGCAAAAAACCAAGAAAATTAAAATTTGAGAACTAAACCACTACCTGATCAGTTCTCTGCCCACCCCTATAGATCTAGCAACTTGTAAGTTAAGGGGCTAGGATCGACTGCAGATGTGAAATACCTAGCCATTATCTAATTCTATGATTCTTGAAACAAAAACTACATTTACTAATTTACAAGCAATCTCATCAGCCCGTGAACATTGAAGGAGATCGGGCTGGGTGTCTACTATGTTGTTGGCTTCTTTTGATGCAAAATGTCTTAGTTCAATCTCAATTAGATAATTCCCCAATATTGAATTTACTGATTCATTTTCCTCTTCCAACTTAGTGACAGTGTGTTTCATGTAGGGTTCCCTTAAAATTTTGATCTGATTTGGGACTCCTTTATGAGGAAGCCATAAATGTGACCAATCTGAAGCAAAATATCCTTTCAACCTCGCTGACCAATCTCGATTCAAAATAAGTCCATAACCATCAGGTATGTCTTCCACCACAATATCAATATATTGACATATCTTTTCATTTGCAGATAAACGAATGAGAACATTCTCCATTTCCCTGACTACTTTCACATTAGTTATGTCTAATTGAGTGGCTTCCCAAGCAGTAGGTTTTAGCTGTCCATTAATCTTTTTGCAAACTGCGAGTGGCATAACATTTACTGATGATCCAGAATCTATCAAACAATTATGCACCTTATGATTCAAAATTTTCAAAGTCAAAAGGAAAGGTGGGGTTTTAAACCTAGCTTTCCCTTCCCCAATTGCTTCAACAACTTCCTCCATAAGTTGGTTTTCTGCGGGTAACTCTTCCTCTGGTTCTTCAGGTTTTTTTATATTTTCCTTGTCATCACCTACTTGGTCTTCCATAGGCTTAACAGGCATGTAGATTTGCTTCAGACCTTGACTAGTAATAGTGACTTTAGGTACCTCGCCATCAACATTGTTCTTTGGTTGTTTCTTGACATTCTCTTGCAATTTCTTTATCTTTGAGAGCATTGAATTGTCTTTATTCACCAAATCCAGGCCTTTTGTTGTCATGTTTATTTCTGGTATCCCCTTAGGTTTCAGAGTATTTCTTTCTGTATCAAAAAGCGAGACACAGTCCCATAAAAACATAGTATCATTTTCTTGTTTTTCTATGGTTTTACTACCCTTTTCCTCTTCATCATTATCCTCGGTTAATTTAGAATCCAATAACTGATTCATTACTAATGTCATTGAATCTATCCATTGAGGACAATTTTTTTCAGAATGGGGTTGTTGGTGGAAAGTACAAAAATTATCCATACCTACCTCTGTTAAATTCATTGATGCTGGACTGTATGGAGGAGGTTTGGATTGGTTGTTATCCTCTCTTCTCTTGTAATATGGCTTATATGCTTTCTGAGCTTCCTTTTCTTTCTCCAAATCTATTATTCTGTTGGAAAGCTTCTGCATCATTTTTAACATCCCCTCAAAATCATGTGATTGCTCCTCTTTAGGTTTAGACAGTAATAAGGCTTTCTTCCCAAAAGGTTTTTCTCCAGATTGCTCAGGATAATCTTCTATACTTTCCTTTTCAGCCTCTACTCTTTCGGCTTCTTCATAAGTCTCCGATAATGTAGGCTTAACTTGAGCTTTTGCGAACATAGCAAATTCAGGACCTAAAGTTGAGGTATAATACTCAATAAGAACCTTGTCTGAGGGCTTATCAGTTGCAGAGAAATTCTTGAGGTAAGCGAAAAACCTTTGAGTAAAATCATGTACCTTTTCCTTTCTTTCTTTTTCAGAGCGCCTAAACCTTTCATTAGTGATGCATGTGTCTTTTGGGCTGCATATTTACTTCTAAAAATCCTTTCAAAGGTATCCCAATCTGGGATTGAGTTTGCAGGAAAACCAAAATACCATGATGTTGCTGCTCCTTTAAGGGTATGTGGAAAAAGTCTACAAACTACGTCTTCGTGTTATCCAGCCTTTAACCCTTCTATGGCCAAATAGAAACTTTGCAAATGGTCATCTACTAAAATCTTCTCATTTGGGTCAAACATGGGCAGCATCTTCTCAAAATCTTGAGGTAAGTCATGCAACGGAGGTGCTAAGTTTAGAGGTGATCTAGCTTTCCAAGCAGGTGGTGGATTTGGTGGGTTAGGTGGCTGATTTACATTTACGCATGCCATGAGTCTAGGTGGAGAGTGAGGTGGTGATGGAATAGGAGTATGCACAGGAGAACAGTAAGGTGTGTTTGGGCCTACTTGATTCAAAGGCTAAACAACTTCCTGTAATGCTACTTCCACTAATTCTTCCAAATCTCCGACCAACACTGAATCTTCCAAAATAGGACGGTCTTTCTTCTTGTATTCTCTTTGGGGTAAATCGGGGATAGTGGGTAACCCTCCAATACTCTTTACATAGGCCCGTGTATGTCTTCTCAGATCATTAAATACTTGGTTGTCCACAGAAAACAAATGTTCTCTATTCTCTTCAGTATTCGGAGCAGGAAATAAACTGCTTTCAAAACTATCACTGGTGGAGTAATTTCGAGGAAATGGATTTCCTCGGCCAACCATGCACTAGTGGCCCTCCTTCTAGTGCCAGAAACTGTTGAGGCCTAGAAAATCACAGGCAACAACAGCAAGGGATTCTACCCATCCAACGTTCCCAACTAGCCCGTGACTGTTTGGTATGGGGAATCCGTCTGGTTTGCGGTCCGGATACCATAGGTCAAGTAACAAAAATAAAGGGTTTTACCAGTTGTGGCCCGGTCCACCGTGTATATTTTTGTATTTTTAAACTTTAAGTATGATATGCAAGTGCCTATCTAACATGCAGATTGATAAAGAATACGAGGAGCGGTCACAATATGATGCGCAGGTTCTTACTTCTCATCTTAAACTCTCTCGTATCTAAATCACACACAACAGAAAACAAGACTAACTAAGTTGTCCCTAGGGAGCAAGATTATCAATTAATGAGTAATATATTACTGCTCATATGTTAAGATAAATCACAAATAGTTGTTCTTAGAATCAAAACACATAAACATGAATAGAGATATGCACAACAAGATAGCTCATTGTTTGTTAAAACATTCATTACTCATAGTGGAAATTATCATAAAATAAACCAGAGAACATTCATACAAGAACATACGTTCAGAAAGTTAGAACGATCTCACAGTTAATGAAACATGGCTGAAAATGAAATAGTTCCCCTTCAACATTGTTCATTTCACCCCATTTGAACATTCCACACAACACTTTCTCCAACAGGCAAAATTGCAATTATATTATTGCAAAATGAAATAGTTCCTCTTACAACAAGTTTTTCACAAGTCTCACTGGGAAAAATCCCCTTTTCTATCTAACTCTCCTATACTTATACAAAGGCAAAAACTTTTGGGCTGCCCCCAAATGACTCCTGGGCTTCCCCAATGCTTCATCTCCCACTATTGTCTCATATTTAGTGCTTATACAATTTATAATATATCACATTTAAATAAACTAATAAAGCACTTAAGTGGAGGGCCCCGCTTAATTGTTCAGGAACATATTCCATGCTAAGGCTTCTGATGCAATGTTCTCGAACTCAAAAGGCTCGAGAAAACGAATATTAATTTCAAACTTTGCAGCCTGATTTTTAATTACTTCAATCCTGGCTCAACTTAAGCGTAGTTGATCTTCCAGTAACTGCACACTGACCACTGAATGAGCTACTTCATCTTTCAAGAGCTACTCATCCAGGACCTTGACCTGTTGAATTCTTTGTTCATCTTCTTGATATCTGTTCTATAAAATCTCTATGAACAGGTCATGGTCTGGAAATGAGTCTATTCTATGCTCAGCAACCCCCTGACATTGGTTGTAAGTGATCAATAGTCTTCTACAAAACTCGATGCAAGCTCCTTTCATTTTCTTTACAGCCTTCTTAAATTCTTCTGTTGTGTTTATGGCAAACTCTAACAAGTCATAATCTTGTTTTAAGCCTTGTTGATCCTTTTCTGGTAAGTCTGCAGGGATCTCCTCATTGGCCTCCAATCTTGCTATTCTTCCCGTCAGGACTTCTAAAATGTCCTGACATCTGTCTACGAAATATGAAGAAGTCTCCAAAATTTCTTCTAATCTATTATCTACCTGCAAAACCTTGCACCTCTATTCTTCTATGGACACCAGCAGCCTATGCATTTTGCTTCTTTGTGTTAAAACATGTTCTTTGAAAGGCTGAATGCTGGTTTGTTGTTCCCTGGCTTCTTCCAAAGATGCTGCTAATGAAGCAATTTGTTCTTTAAACTATGCTGCTTGCACCTGATATTGTTTTTCTGTCTCCTCCAAAGTAGCCTTTTGTAATTCCATCTCCCCAATCTTACTTTGCAGCTGGTCTCTTTCTGCATGAAGATTCTCATACGATGTTTTCAGCCCATCCTTTTCTGTCATTATCTTCTAATATTCCTGCTGCTATTTCACCAAGCTTTCCTGAACAACTTCCAAAGACATCTTGTCTACTTGGAGGGACTGAAGCTCTGCCTTTGAAGACTTTACTTCATTTTTCATGTCTTTAAACTTCCTTTTCAATTTGTTGCTTTTCTCTCTCTCCCTTCTTAGTGTATCTTTCAGTTGGGCAGCATTTTTCCTTGATTGCTCAAGGCCTGTCATTATTCTATCCACATTATCTTCAGAGGCATGGATCAATGCCGCTCCAGCTTGGATAGTGAGTCTCGGGTCCTTGTCCGTTCCATGTACCAATGCTTTATCATTTATCATCTTCCCTGATTGCCCCCCAGTTTCGACTTTCTTTTAAATCCTCTTCACAATTCTTTTCTTTTCCTTGTCATAAAAAATGGTATTGAAGTCTGGAACTTCTTCCCCTTTCTTTTGTTTGAAAGGGATCAGTCTTAGGCCAGAAACAACAACCTGTCCTAAGGTGCTGCTAGCGATTGCATCATGGTCTTGAGAATCAGGATTATCCATATCTTGAACTTGAGTGTCTGCAGGGTCGGAAGTTTGTTGCTCTATCGTGGACCCTGTCAGTTTCAATCTTTCAGCTTCCTGTTTCCTGAGTTCCTCATCCTCTTTATTTTTCCTTTCTTCTTCTTCCCTCTTGGCAGCTTCTTCTGCAATTTTTACCGCTTCTTCTTCGGCTTTCTTCCTTTCTTCTTCCTCACTCTTAAGCCAATTCTCAGGAAGCTTCCTTCCTTCTTCCTCACTCTTAATCCAATTCTCAGCTTCCTGTGCTAGTCTTCTAGCATCCTCCTCTCTTTTCCTGGCTTCCTCTTCATCGGCTTTCTTTTGTTCAACTTGGCCTTTTCCACCTTTAGTAGTGATCTTCTTTTTGAATCTTATTTTTAATGCAGTCATGTCTTCTGCATTTCGGAAAATTGATTCATCCCTATCCCAATGGCTTATATATTCAAAATGCACATTGGCTTCCTTGCAGTGTTCTGCAACTTTATTCTGATAATCATTCCTATGGAAGTTTATTTCTCCAAAATGAAATTTCTCCAGTTCCTCTACAAACTCATCAGCCTTTTTAACTCTTGAAAACTTATAACTTCCCAATCTGAATGGTATGGGAGGATAAGTCACCTTCTTGTGCTCAAACAAAAAACTCCCTATGCCATCCAAGGAAACCTGCTTGACTGCCTCCTTGTGTATCACATAATCAGTGGCATATTTGGGAAGCAGTGAAGGTGCTCTGGAGCAGCCATACATTCTAATATACATCTCGTCCTCAGTTAAGTAGTAATCAACATACTCCTCAATGACTTTCAACGCCTCTTCAGACATGCAATTGTATTCTTTCAAGAAAATCATTGTATACAACGGCATAATAAAGTGTTTACACACTTCTCTGTAATGACTGTAGTACTTATGTGCCCATAATGGCTTGTAGGCTGTGTATACCGGTGTTTTGTCTCTATCCCAAATACACCTGAGGTTTGGGAATGACTAGGTGCATAGTATGCAATCAATCAATATGGAGCTCATGTAGAACTCAGATTTTTTCTAGGACACCCCTCCCAAGGCTGAAGCAATGCAAGCTGAGAGACTGTTCGACACAATGTTTTCCCAGTTGAACACAGTCCCTTGGGTGACTACACAGAATATGATAGGAACCCATCCCAACTTAAAACTTTTGTCGTGGGCTCTCCCAAAGATTCTGTTTAGCATTAAAGCGATGAACCTATAAGGGGTTCTTAGGGTAGCTGTGTTGTATTCCCCTGATGGTCTGGTTCGAAAATTATTACCAGGTACCATCATTCTTTTCAATGTTTCAACCAAGTCAAGATTAATCTCCTTTAGCCAATCCTTAGTTAGGTAAACCTGAGCTTCTGGTAAGTGATAAGCTAATGATACATAACCAGGGCTGTAAGCAGCATAGCCCTGGCTATCAATATTCACCAGAATCGTTGTAGTTTCGTTTTCCCTAGGAAGGATCCATCCAATTACTTCTGAGCATGGGAAAAGCTCAGGCTTGGTAGCAATCTTCATCAAAGCAGATCTTTCAATATTAGCATATATCGTTTCTTCTTCAAAACTAGTGTCAGGCACTTCATGGTGTGTTATCAGTCTGTAAATCTCACCCCACTTGTATTCAGGTTCCACTCCTGTGGTGCATCTGGTGTCTTCACAAATATACTCAGTCTTTGTGATAACTTCTACCTCAGGTTCCTCTTCCACTACAGGGGATTTCTTTTTCTGCCTTTTGACATCTCGTACTCATAAAAATTTCCTTGTCATACAACAAAAGTCTCTTAGGCCCCTTTATCTATTCAACCAATATTCAAGAAAACGAAGAAAACTATATAATCTTTTACCTCGGCCATGGTAGCCCTAGCTAAATTTATGTACAATATAGAACCAATGCTAACTATTGACTACTTCTGCAAAAACCTAAATCCCGCTCATGACCAAAATTCAGCATGATCAACAAAAACACCATCACTTCGTTAACGTTGTAAATTTTCTCTCGGCAAAGAAAATAGTCTCGTAAAAACTACATCCTCGACGCTATCGATTCCAGAACAAAACGTCCTATCTCCAATCCCATCAAAATAAGGCGCATCCTCAAAAAACCGCAACCATAGACCCAAACACGCGAGTGACCAAATCACCGAAAATACCAAAACCTTCGGCATTTCGAACCAAACCAGGGAAAAACACCTACCTACAACAAAAGAAAAGGAACCCCCCCCCCCCACCCGCCCCCCCCGGATGGCCATACGCAAACTGGAGAAAACCAGTGCAGACAGCGTAACGCTTGTCGGCACCAGTTTCCCAAACAGTCGAGTAAGGTTTGAAAATTCATAACGGCACCGCAATAATCATCAGGAAAACAAAAAACCCCCCTTCGGACGGCCATATTGTCGAAGCGAACTACATATATGCTGATAAAACCATAAACCTGGGTGTCCATTAACCACGGAGGGAAAACTTAACCAAGGATGACAACCTTAGTTCAAAACTCAAATGAAGGGGTAGAATCGAATGATTGGCCTACCTGGCAAGGTGTTGTGCAGTTGGCAAGAAGAATCTAAAAGCATCCACAGCGACGCCACCTACGAATGAGCTACCGACAGAAAGTACAATGCCCAGTTCGAAACAACAATGACACGCAAGCACGGGTTTGCATGAAAAATAATAGAAAAAGTCCCCAAATCCCCCATATATATATATATATATATATATATATATATATATATATCCCGGTGAAAAATTCGGCGGGAAAAACACGACAATCGGGCTGCGGAGTAACTAAGGGATCGGTGATCAAGTCTGCTAATGCGCCGCAACAGCGGAAGACAAAACAACTATGAGTTCCGTAGTGCAACGCGAAACATCAGTGAGAAAAATTAACTCTGCATCAGAGCTCAACTAGACTATAGCCTTGGACCATAATTTGGTTGGAACACCGCAACGGCGGAAGCTGTAAAGACAAAGAGTTTCGTATACCAGTCAAATTCGAAGAGAAACTAGACTCGAAACTTAAGTGAAACATCGGCAAAGAATCAAACATCAACCAAAGGGAAAACTAAAGGGGAAGATTAGTGCATTCTAGAGCCGCAATGGCGGAGCAAAATAGACTAAGGCCTTGTGAAACAAAACTGACGGGAATCGAAAAAAATCGAAACATCCGTCATGGTGCTCGCAATCTGTCATCCAAAACGGCGATACTGCAAAGAATTAGAGTTTCGATGGTTTTCAAACAAGGACGCCGATAATAAAATAAAAAGAAAGCACATCGGTGGAAAGTAACACTTTGGATCAGATCTTCATTCAACTGCACCTCCGCAACGGCGGATGTGTAGTTAATTGTGGTTCTGATTCATAGCTTCAACAAAATCACTGTAAGTCATAAAAGGCAGCATCAACATAAAGATATTCATTTAACAATCATCCTCAAAATTCTGAAATTGCAGTAAAATCAAGCAATCCCAAACAAGCTAAGCAAGACAAATTTAAAAGGAGGGTCCCAAATTTTTAGAAATTTGGGAAATTGTTGCAGCTGCAACAAAATGTTAAACATATCTCTTTTTACAATCTATTTTGTTGGTTTCAATCCATCTTCTTCATCCTTGTTAGCATAACTTAATGCACTCAAAATTGCACTTTGCAATCTATAAAATATTAGGATATTTTGTAATCCTCCCTTGACCACCATAGTGTAAATGTTAGTTTCCTATATTAGAAGTATGTTTCCACTTCATTAGTTCCATGGGGAAGTTATTTGGGGTCCACCTACAACTTGATGCATGATTTTGCATGAATTTGGGAGCTCCAGAGGCCAATCCCTATATTTTAGGAATCCACATTGAGTTATGGGAGTCCTGCCATCAATTCAACCTAGTCTCTGTTGAGTTATGCTCTGATGGGAATCAGTTAGTTCACCTTCAGTTAGTCTAGCACCAACTTTGCATGATTTAAGGAGATTGGGCACCTTTTCTCACCTATCTTGGTCAGTTAACTGATTGTGAGGTGTTTCAATTGTCTGGAGTTACACTAGTGAGCCTCTAGTGGTGATTTTTCCACAATTAGTGATCTCCGGAGTCAGTCCAAGTCATGGGATTCAAACCACTCCTAAAGGATTCAAATTTCATTTATCGTATCATGGATGCATCACATACATGTTAATGATTATGAGATTAAGGTTATGCTATCAAATTTTTACCTATTATCTGAATAATTTCACCATGATTGTTTGATCATTCTAACACTGAATTTCTTCTTCCTCATTCATTCTTCTTTCATAGTGAGTTTCAATCCATCCTTATGATCTTGTAGCTTGGATAATTTTACATGGTAATAGAGCAATTTCTCGGTCCAATTTGAATCCTCGAAAACTTCCATTGATGCACCAAAAGCAACTCAGTTCCACATAATTCCTGGTATCTGTGCCTTGCTCCCTCTAGATTTCTTCATGGAAGTCTAGATAGGTGTGAAGCACCATGATAATGTGCACACGTCAAAGTACAGAGTGATTGAACTAATTTTCCTTCGAATTGAAAGTTTTTTGCAGGTAAATTGAATAATTCAGAAGAATAGTGTTGCTTCTGAAGTTGCAAAATGGATATTTCAACATCCTTGACACTGAGGATCCTCACACCCTTCAAGTATATGGATTGGAGGGAATATATGCATATTGTGTTGCGCAACAAAGGTCTATACAGGGTCACTATGGGGAAGGAGGTCGAAGCCTAACAACCTTTAGATAAACCAAAGTATATGAACAAATTGGATGAATCCTTTGGTTTCATGTGCATTCATAACTCTAGGGAGTTACTCTTCCACCTTGATGGATTAAAAACTCCAAGGGAAGTATGGTAGAATCTTGAATCATTGTTTGGCAAGCAAGATGAGTTGAGAGGACATATTTTGGATAATGAACCGATTGCTCTTCAACCCAAAAATTTTGAAACCATCAAAAAATTCTTCTCCATGTTCTAGTCTTTGGTAATGTAGTGCAAGTAGTGTGGAATTAACAAGAAGGATGAAAAATTGGTTCTCTCCATTCTAAGCAAGCTTGGCCTAGAATTCTCAGTGTTTGTGTCCACGTTTAATCCTGGGAGACTGACAAATCCAAACTGGTGAATTCCCTCACTTGATGCATTCACATAATCTCTTCTTACAGAATAATATAAGTTGATCCAAATGGGATCCCTCAAATCCTACAAGAATTAATCTCTCTTGGATAGGGAGACCAAGAATGCGCAAGCCAAAGGGAAACAAAAAGTGGAGGATAAAAATAACTATGGTATCAAACCTAAGGAGAAGCAAAATCCTTTAGAAGGAGCCTCTAGTTCTAAAAAAGACAAGCACAAAAGGTTTGAAAAGACAAAGTGCCCATATTGCAAGAGAGGGAACCACCTGGAGAACCTTTGTATGAAGAAAACCACAGACCAAATGTCAAGACTCCTTGAACATAACAATATTGGCCCCCTTGAAGGTGAAAGGAAGTTTGATCCTGGAAACAAGACTGAAAACCATGAGAGATTCCAATGCACTGAAGGAAGGTTTCTCTCAGTCACAGGCTTTTATAATTGATTTTGGAGCCTCCAACCACATGATTTCCTCCAAGGAATCGTTTTCTTCTCTAGATATCTCTGGTGGTCCTAGAATACACATGGGAGATGACTCTTAAATCCAAGCTATTAAGAAATGTTCAATTTAGTTTGAGCAGGGAGTGTTCAAAAATTCCCTCTATGTTCCCTCCGTAGAATCAAATCTGTTGTCTGTATATAAGTGATCTGTTGTCTGTATGTTATTTTATTAGTGATATGTTTGTCGTGTTTTGTTTAATATTTTTTTCAATATATCACTTTTGACTGGCAGTCTTTCCTTTAAGGTTTATGTATTAAACACTTCTTTGAACTATTAAAAGTCATCAATATAATGGATATATTGTGAAAAACAATGAGGGGCAAGTGGCAGCTTCCCCAAACTATTAAAGTTTGGCTAAAATTCCCTAAAAGGTATGAAAGTTGTCACAAAGCATAAACCTTATCAAAATTCCCACCTAGGAATACAGTAAGGAAGCAACAGTCCTTCAAAATAATTTAAAATGGGTGTAACTTTTGTGACACACCTTAGAATCACTATTATGACCCCAATCTAGAAATGGCATGACCACTTTGTTTCGGATAGAAATTGTACTGTTGCAATTTGATTCATAACTAGAGAGATAATCTAGAGATATAATCACATTTCAGTAAATTATTACAATGGTTTTGGGGCTTCAACTTGACATGGTTGTAACTTCTGCATGTGGCAACGTCAGGGACGTTGCCACCACGTGGCTCTTGTTATATATGCCTTTGGAACTGTATATTGTTTTCGTTTAACATTGACTTTCTATTAAGAAGTTTGACCAACTATTAATTTGATTTCCAAGTTTACAATTTATCCAAACTTTTTATAAAGTTCCCAAAATCATGATTTCATGTTATGGAGATATCCTAGGTTTCATTTTTTTTACTTCATTTTTATTGGCTAAAACATTGAGGGTCTTATTGCCAAGTCGGCGGTGGTATGCTCGGTTCCTGCACTGAGGAATGAATGAAAACATCAATATTGCTTCACCACCTTCAATGCATTGCCACCTTCACTGTAGATACCGGCTTTTCGACCTTCACAACACTGCCACCTTCACCACTGCTGCCACTGCCTTCATGCCAGCCTTTCCCACCGCCACGGCACTGTCAATATTAATCAGTTGACTTCCTATTAATATAGTTCATTTTAACCAAACTTTACAAATCAATGTGTTTATTTGGTGCCACTATCCTAAGTTTTTAAATTTGTGGATTTCATTCGACAACAAAAATGCTTTGATTTACATTGAGCGATAATAAATGAGCATCGACATTGAATAATAATTATTCAATGCATAACCTACACCATCTCCTTCATGCAGATGCACCGCCTATACCACTTCGCCTTGTCATTAGCATGGGTGAAATTAGGTATTACAAATATTTCACTGGTTGTTGGCTAAAAATGGTTGGTTCCTTGGGTTGTACACCTTATTAGAAGTGTTGGGATAGCTTGCTAGACTGAAACTCCTACCTTCCAACGCATGGTATGGGGAATACTTTAGGGTTTTATTTATATATGCCAAGCCTGGGGGACTCGTCCTACTTAGTGGATTGGAGGACTTGTCGAGCTGGTGTGTGTTAGATGGATGGATGCTACTTACTTTAGTTTGATCTTTAAAAATCTAAACTACATCAATCAGTCTAAAGCTGGAGCCTTTTATTTGTTGAATTGTTATTGTCTCCTTCAAAGTCTATGTGTCAGTCTCTTGCAACACTTCCAAGTTCTTGGATTCCATATGTTATGCCAAGCTCTCAGACTGTAAGTTTTCAATTAGCCTAAAGCTATAGTTTTTCATCTGTTGAATTGATATTGTCTCCTTCAAAGTCTAGGTGTCAGTCTCTTGTAGAGCTTCCAAGCTCTCGGATTCCATGTGCTATGGTATTACTGTAAAAAATTTCACTTTTAACATGCAAATGGTTCAATATGTTGGGATTAGGTTTTTAAAAAATATTCTATCAAATGTACTGAAAATTCCATCCTAAAATCATAGTATTTCTTTTTTAATTCTGAAAACAAACTCAATGTAGTTGTGTCTATTTTAACAGGGACATAACCGTAAAGCATAAAGAGGACATCATCACAGTGAGCAATAGTTTTCTTTATTGATCTAGAATTATCAGTTTACCTTATTGATCCATCATTTTCTTGGCAGCGTCCATTTTTTATCTGTATCTCGCACAATCCCTTTTTAAACTGCATTATCTACAAGTGTAGATGGGTTGGGTTATAGGGGTAGTTAAGGATTATATAATTCATGTCTGGATAATAAGAATTTTTTTGAGAACTCCCATAGATATATCTGCATAACACAAGAGATTGGATTTTCAATGTTTTCTTGTTGTTTTTCATCTCTAGAAAAGATAGAATTGGAATTTATAGCGTTTAAAGATGAACATAAAATTCCTTGGTTACACATGTACTTGGTTACCAATTAGCCTAAGAGCGAATTGGTGTATGTCTTTATGCAAAAGAAATATTAAACTCACTTTAATGTGATGATAGTACAAATGAGGGACGTTGTGTATTTATACAACTCTAGTAAAGTTAAGGTGCTAGCCCCAAGAAGGATTCTTTCCCAACCTTAGCTTAAATTGCAATAAAATATAATAAAGTGTAATAATGGTGTAACCGCACACTACAACCGATAAAAGATGCAAGGAAGGACCTATGTAGAAATAACCCCCAAGTTTTATGGAATGTTGAAGGGCATGTTTAAATATTTCAAATAGGATACCCCACTTGAAATACTATATATATATATATATATATATGATGATGATGATTAATGTTCACTGAGACCAACTTTGGTCTATCAAACCTTAAGAAGGAAAACACTTGTTTTACTTTAAAATATTGTTCATGTGCTCCAAAAGCTTGCCAAGAAGCTTTCAAAGCTCACTATAGTTTTAGCAAGTTAGGAGGTTATAAAGGTTTGTATTATAGAAAATACTATGAAACTCATATCTAATGTGGGTGTAATCAAGGCACTCTAAGAGAAAGTAATTTTCATCCTCAACGATCATAAACTCACACAAATAGCAAACCCTTTCCGCCCATGGACTCTTAGGAATAGACCAACGCCCTGTTTCGCTATGGAGTTCATCAGAGTTCATTCTAATCTTGGTTATATTAATTTTCTTCCGTGAGCTGGTTACTACCGAGAGATACTTCTGATCCTCCAAGTTAGGATTAATGAACTCCTTATAATACCTCAATTTTCTCTTAACCGCTAAATTTTCCTCACACCAGAATTTCTCTTTAAACTTAGAAGTAATAATATTTTTGAATGTTCTGCAAAATGTCATTTTCAGTAATGCCCCAATAGTTTAACCAAGAAATGGTATCTTTACACCAACATTGCTTGAGGCATAGTTGGTTTTGATTTGAGTTTAAAGCAATTTTAGG
>LPNX010352201.1:694319-708813 GCA_001517045.1 Pseudotsuga menziesii | reverse complement strand
ATATATATATATATATATATTTAATGTGGTTGATGCACAAGAGATCGCTATGTCCACAAATCCAAGCCAATTGGCCTCACCCTATTGGCATTACATCAATGCCTAACCCTGAAGGACCAAGAGAATTGAACCTCCAACCTCGATCATATTACGTATTGGTCCTTAAAGATCCAAATAACTAAGTTACCCCTTGGGGCTTGGCATGTGTGTCTACTCTCAATAGTTTTCAATTATTTGTAACTATGTTTACAAAGATGAGGAACTCTAATGGAAGGTCAAGGTACATTAAAATTCAAATAAGAAAACAAATATCATCAAGGGTTGAAAATTAAAACGAAGTCCCTCGTGTCTTTTTTAATAAATCTCCATTTATCTTATAAAAAAATAGTAAGTTAATTAATATTCAATTGTATTTTTAAAGTCTTTGATGATATCTATGAAAGACTTTATTTTGTCGGTGATGGGGCACAATACATTTTTCATGAAGGTGGTATTAATTCATGTCCGTGGGGTAAATTTTTTGCATTTCCAAAGTCAAGGCTATGGTATGTAATTTTCTTATTATTTTATTAATGATTTTTCTTCATTTTTTCTTGAATTAGATTGGATCGTATGGATCATCTCAGCTTCGTAGAATGGTGCCCTACACGTGGCAACGCATTGAGATCATCCAGCATTTATGATTTTAACTATCAGATGATGCTCCAATGAATGCATTATTGCTTTTACATGGGTATAGATTTCAATGGACTTACCTTCACTTTAATTGACACTCCAAATGAATTCAAGTCGGTGTCCATTGACATGAACCAGCCAGGGTGCCATCATAAGAGAAAAGAAAACAACGTCACCGTGGAATTCAATAAAAACCAACCTCGCAAGTCCAAGGTTTCATTCGACGGCAGTAACAAAGATTACAAGTCGACACCGTTCTCTTCTTCGACGGCCAAAATTTTTCGCGTGGAGCGTTTGCACAAGGCTGTTAAACGCTTGAGACCTATCACATTGTCGGGTGATTCAACGTCCATGTCAACACCACACAAACGACTGTTGGAGAGGCTAGATCGCCTCCGGGATATGGGCTTGGTAGAGTGTCAAAGGGTGCTGCAATTAGGCCTCAGTTCAATGCTGCACCGATAAGTTTTATTTATTTATTTTATTAGTGATATGTTTGTCATGTTTTATTTAATATATTTTTCAATATATCACTTTTGACCAGCAGTCTTTCCTTTAAGGTTTATGTATTAAACACTTCTTTGAACTATTAAAAGTCATCAATATATTGGAAATTTTGTGAAAAACAATGTGGGGAAAGTGGCAGCTTCCCCAAACTATTAAATTTTGGTTAAAAATCCCTAAAAGTTATGAACGTTATCGCAGAGCATAAACCTTATCAAAATTCCCACCTAGGAATACAATATGGAAGCAACAGTCTTTCAAAATAATTTAAAATAGGTGTAACTTTCGTGACACACCTTAGAATCACTATTATGACCCCAATCTAGAAATGGCATGACCACTTTGTTTCGGATGGCAATTGTATTGTTGCAATTTGATTCATAACTAGAGAGATAATCTAGAGATATAATCACATTGCAATAAATTATTGCAAGCGCTTTGGGCTTTCAACTTGAAATGGTTGTAACTTCTACATGTGGCAATGTCGGGGACATTGCCACCACATGGTTCTTGTTATATATGCCTTTGGCACTATATATTGCTTTCGTTTAGCATTGACTTTCTATTAAGAAGTTTGACCAACTATTAATTTGATTTCCAAGTTTACAATTTATCCAAACTTTTTATAAAGTTCCCAAAATCACGATTTCATGTTATGGAGATATCCTAAGTTTCATTTTTTTTACTTTGTTGTTATTGGCTAAAACATTGAGGGTCTTATTGCCTAGTCGGTGGTCGTATGCTAGGTTCCTGTGCTGAGGAATGAATGAAAACATTGATATTGCTTCACCTCCTTCAATGCACTGCCACCTTCACTGGAGATACCCCCTTTCCTGCCTTCACGGCATTGCCACCTTCACCACTGCTGCCACTACCTTCATGCCAACCTTTCCCACTATCACGACACTGTCAATATTAATCAGTTGACTTCCTATTAATATATCTCATTTTAACCAAACTTTACAAATCGATGTGTTCATTTGGTGCCACTATCCTAAGTTTTGAAACTTTTGGCTTTCATCCGACAACATAAATGATTTGATGTACATTGAGCAATAATGAATGAGCATCGCATTGAATAATAATTATTCAATGCATAGCCTACACCATCGCCTTCATGCAGATGCACCACCTATACCACCTCACCTTGTCATTAGCATGGGTGAAATCAGGTATTACAAATGTTTCACTGGTTGTTGGCTGACAATGGTTGGTTCCTTGGGTTGCATGGCTTATTAGTAGTGTTAGGATAGCTGGCTAGACTGAAACACCTACCTTCCAACACATGGTATGGGGAATACTTTAGGGTTTTATTTATATGTGCCAAGCCTAGGGGACTCGTCCTACTTAAGGATTGGAGGAACTACCGAGTTGGTGTGTGTTAGAAGGATGGATGCTACTTACTTTAGTTTGACCTTTACAAATCTAAACTACATCAATCAGTCTAAAGCTAGAGCAGTTCATTTGTTGAATTGTTATCGTCTCCTTCAAATTCTATGTGTCAGTCTCTTGCAGTGATCCTAAGTTCTTAGATTCAATATGTTATACCAAGCTCTCAGACTGTAAGTTTTCAATTATCCTAAAGCTATAGTTGTTCATCTGTTGAATTGCTATTGTCTCCTTCAAAGTCTAGGTGCCAGTCTCTTGTAGCACTTCCAAGATCTCGAATTCCATGTGCTATGGTATTACTGTAATACTTTTAACTTTTAACATGAAAACGGTTCAATATGTTGGGATTAGGTTTTCTAAAAATATTCTATCAAATGTAATGAAATTCCATCCTAAAATCATAGTATTTGTTTTTCAATTCTGAAAACAGACTCGATGTAGTTGTATCTATTTTAATGGGGACATAATCAGAAAGCATAAATCAAAGATCATCACAATGACCAATAGTTTTCTTTATTGACCTATAATTATTAGTTTACATTATTGATCTAGCATCCTCTTGGCAGCGTCAATGTTTTATCTGTATCTCGTACAATCCCTTTTTTAACTGTACTATCTGCAAGTGCAGATGGACTTAGTTATAAGGGGTAGTTAAGGCTTATATAATTCATGTGTGGATAGTAAGAATTTTTTTGAGAATTCCCATAGATATATCTGCATAACACAAGATATTGACATTTCATCTTTTTCTTGTTGCTTTTCATCTCTAGAAAAGATAGAATTGGAATTTATAGAGTTTAAAGGTGAACATAAAATTCCCTGATTACACATGTACTTGGTTACCAATTATCCTGAGAGTGAATTGGTGTAGACATCTTTAGGCAAAAGAAATATTAAGATCACTTAATGTGATTCTAGTACAAATGACAGATGTGGTGTATTTATACAACTCTATTAAAGTTAAGGTGTTATCCCCAAGAAGGATGTTAGCCCAACCTTATATTAAATTGCAATAAAATATAATAAAGTGTAATAATGGTGTAACCACCCACTACAACCCATAGGAAATGCAGGGAAGGACCTATGTAGAAATAGCCCCCAAGTTTTATGGAATGTTGAAGAGCATGTTTAAATATTTCAAATAGGATACCCCACTCGAAAATGTATATAATATATATATTCAATGTGGTCGATGGAACGAGATTTGCTACATCCATGGATCCAAGCCAATTGGCCTCATCTTGTTGGCATTTCATCGATGCCTAACCCCAAAGGATTGACAGAATTGAACCTCCAACCTCGATCTATTACGTATTAGTCCCGAAAGATCTAATTAACTAAGCTACTCCTTGGGGCTTGGCATGTGTGTATTCTCAATAGTTTTCAATTATTTGTAACTATGTATACAAAGGCGAGGAACTCTAATGGAAGGTCAAGGTACATTAAACTCCAAGTAAGAGAACAAATATCATCAAAGGTTGAAAATTAAAATGAAGTCCCCAATGTCTTTTTTTATAAATCTCCATTTATCTTATAAAAAAATAGTAAGTTAATTAATAATCAATTGTATTTTAAAAGTGTTTGATGATATCTATGAAACATTTGTCGGGGACAATATAGATTTCATGAAGATGGTATTAATTCATGTCGGTAAGGTAAATTTTTTGCACTTCCAAAGTTAAGGCTATGGTATGTAATTTTCTTATAATTTTATTAATGATTTTTCTTCATTTTTCTTGAATTAGATTGCCTTGTATGGATAATCTCAACCTCGTTGAATGGTGCCCAATATGTGGCGGCGCGCTGAGATCATCCTACATTTATGATTTTAATTATCAGATCGATGCTCCAATGAATAGATTGTTGCTTTTAGGTGGGTGTAGATTTCAATGGACTTCCCTTCACTTTAATCGACAATCTAGATGAATTCAAGTCGGCGTCCATTGACATGAACCAACCAGGGTCCCTTCACAAGAGCAAAGAAAACAAGGTCACCGTGGAGTTCAATAACAACCAACAAGGAAATTCCAAGGTTTTGTTCGTGGGTAGTAGCAAAGATTACAAGGAAGTCAACGTCGTTCTCTTCTTTGATGGCCAGAATTTTTGCTTGGAGCATTTGCACAACGTCGTTAAACGCGTGAGACATATCTGATTGTTGGGTGAGTCAATGTCCACATCAACACCCGCACAAACGATTGCTGGAGAGGTCGGATGGCTTGCGGGATTTGGGCTTGGTAGAGTGTCTAAGGGTGATGCAATTAGGCATTCGTTCAATGCTGCACTGGCAAGTTTTATTTATTTATTTTATTGGTAATTTGTTTGTCGTTCTTTGTTTATTATATTTTTCAATATATCACTTTTAATTAGCAGTCTTTCCTTTAAGGTTTATGTATTAAATGCTTCTTTGAACTATTAAAATTCATCAATATATTGGACATTTTGTGAAAAAAATGTGGGGCAAGTGGTATCTTCCACAAACTATAAAAGTTTGGCTAAAACTCCCTAAAAGTTATGAAGGTTGTCGCATAGCATAAACCTTATCAAAATTCCCACCTAGGAATATAGTAAGGAAGAAACAGTCTTTTAAAATAATTTAAAATAGGTGTAACTTCTGTGACACTCCATAGAATCACTATTATGATCCCAATCAAGAAATGGCATGACCACTTTGTTTTAGATGCCAATTGTACTATTGCATTTTGATTCATAACTAGAGAGATAATATAGAGAAATAATCACATTGCAATAAATTATTCCAAGGGTTTTGGGGCTTCAACTTGAAATGGTTGTAACTTCTGCATGTGGCAAGGTCGAGGACATTGCCACCACATGGCTCTGGTTATATATGCCCTTGGAACTGTATATTGTTTTTGTTTAGCATTGACTTTCTATAAAGAAGTTTGACCAACTATTAATTTGATTTCCAAGTTTACAATTTATCCAAACATTTTATAAAGTTCCCAAAATCATGATTTCATGTTATGGAGATATCCTAAGTTTCAAGTTTTTTTATTTCATTGTTATTGGCTAGAACATTGAGGGTCTTATTGTTGAGTCGGTGATGGTATTCTTTGTTCTTGCATTGGTTGGTTGTGGAGCCTAATCTTCTAGATCCAGAGATATTATTTAGTTGTGATTGTAACCCATGAGTACTATACACTCATTCCCCCTGCCTTGGGGTTCAGGGGCAACGCCCTTGAGACACGGGTGTTCGAGGGCAGCGCCCTGAGATACGGGGGTTTAGGGGCAACGCCCTTGAGACACGGGTGTTCGGGGGCCCTAAGATACGGGGGTTTGGGGGTACCACCCCCGAGAAAAAAATTTGGGATGTGTGTTGGCCAACAGTATTGCGGACCCACGGTATTGGGTTAACCCTAGAATTTTCCCATTGTATTTCCCCTATAAAAGAAAGCATTGTAAAACGACTGAGTATGGTATTGTATTGTATTGGAATAGAGATTGTGATAGCGTGAAGAGGAAGTGCAGGGGTTTCCCTGCAGGGTGTATCCTTTCATCTTTTTGGACTGTAATAAAAGGACTGGCAATTTCTTTGTGGACGTAGCCCATCTTTTGGGTGAACGTTATATCTGTGTCTCTCTGTAATGTTTTAATGTGTTTTGCATCTTGTTTATTGATTCAACTATATATCTGTTATCGCTCTGCGCTCCTATTTTCTAACACATTGAGGGTCTTATTGCCGAGTCGACAATGGTATGCTTTGTTCCTACGTTGAGGAGTGAATAAAAACATCAATATTGCTTCACTGCCTTCAATGCACTGCCACCTTTCCCACCTTCACGACAATGCCACCTTCACCAGTGATGCCACTACCTTCATGCCATCCTTTCCCACCGTCACGACACTGTCAATATTAATTAGTTGACTTCCTATTAATATATTTCATTTTAACCAAACTTAACAAATTGATGTGTTTATTTGGTTTCACTATCCTAAGTTTAGAATTTTTTGGCTTTCATCCGATATTAGAAATGCTTCGATGTACATTGAATGATGATGAATGAGCATCGGCATTGAATAATAATTATTCAATGCATATCCTACACCATCGCCTTCATGCAGATGCACTGCCTATATCACCTCGCTTTGTCATTACCCTAGGGAAAATTAGGTATTACAAATGTATCACTGCTTGTTGGCTGACAACAGTTGGTTCCTTGGGTTGTATGGCTTATTAGAAGTGCTGGGTTGGCTCGCTAGACTAAAACACCTGCCTGCCAATGCAAGGTATGGGGAATACTTTAGGGTTTTATTTATTTATGCCAATTGTGGGGGACTCGTCCTACTCAGTGGATTGAAGGACCTACTTAGTTGGTGTGTTTTGGATGGATGGATGCTACATACTTTAGTTTGACCTTTACAAATATAAACTACATCAATCAATATAAAATTGGAGCTTTTCATTTGTTGAATTGATACAGTCTCCTTCAAAGTCTATGTGTTAGTCTCTTACAGCGCTTCCAAGTTCTTAGATTCAATATGCTATTCCAAGCTCTCAAATTGTAAGTTTTCAATTAGCCTAAAGCTAGAGTTCTTCATTTGTTGAATTGCTATTGTCTCCTTCAAAGTCTAGGTGCTAGTCTCTTGTAGCACTTCCAAGCTCCTGGATTCCATTTGCTATGGCATTACTATAATACTTTTCACTTTTTAACATGAGAATGGTTCAATATGTTGGGATTACGTTTTAAAAAAACGTTCTATCAAATGTACTAAAAATTCCATCCTAAAATCATTGTATTTATTTTCAATTCTGAAAACAAACTCGATGCAGTTGTGTCTATTTTAATGGGAACATAGCCGGAAAGCATAAAGAAGACATCATCACAATGACCAATAGTTTTCTTTATTGATCTATAATTACTAGTTTACCTTATTGATCCAACATCCTCTTGCCAGCGTCCCTTTTTTATCTATATCTCACACAATCCCTTTTTTAAATGCACTATTTGCAAGTGTAGATGGACTTGGTTATAGGGGTTGTTAAGGCTTATATAATTCATGTGTGGATAGTAAGAAATATTTTTAGAACTCCCATAGATATATATGCATAACATAAGAGATTGACATTTCATCTTTTTCTTGTTGTTTTTCATCTCTAAAAAAGATAGAATTGGAATTTATAGAGTTTTAAGATGAACATAAAACTCCTTGGTTACACATGTACTTGGTTACCAATTAGCATGAGAGCGAATTGGTGTAGATGTCTTTAGGCTAAAGAAATATTAATCTCACTTAATGTGATGATAGTACAAATGAGGGACGTGGTGTATTTATACAACTCTACTAAAGTTAAGGTGCTAGCCCCAAGAAGGATGCTATCCCAACCTTAGCTTAAATTGCAATAAAATATAATAAAGTGTAATAATGGTGTAACCACCCAGTACAACCCATAGGAGATGCAGGGAATGACCTATGTAGAAATAACAAGTTTTATGGAATGTTGAAGGGCATCTTTAAATATTTCAAATAGGATGCCCCACTCTAAATACTACAATATATATATATATATATATATTCAAGAGGACAACCAACTGGGTGAATTCAGAGCCCAGAACGATTGGAGAACTTGTTGGAAAGGATCATGCACACAAGAGGAATTGAGACTCCTAGCAACCAAATATTGAAGACAAGCAACAAAAGATCAAAGAATAATCAACGTAGATGGGAAGGTGATAATGTGGTGGGAATGTAAGAAACGGAACATAGGTTAATTGTCAGCATTCAAAAGAAAAGGGGGCCTTGTAAAAGTAGGTAAATACACACAACTCCACCCTCTTATAAAGGGCCCCAAATAAGTCATCTCGCTCATTAAAAGCGGGTCTAGAAGCCCAACCACCTACTAAGGGACATTTCAAATTACCCTCTTTGCTCAGGGAATCACTTTCTCTCTCTATTGACCCACTCCTAGAACATACACAAAATCATTCCACTTACAAGAGGCACTAATTGTACCTCATCTGATATGGGTGACACATCTTACGATGTAATGATGCGCCCATTCCTTCAATATTTTTGGCTTTTAGGAGTCCCTTATAGGTGAGTGATTGCCTGTTGCGGTGAATGAATAAATAATAGGTCGTCATTTATGAGATTAATTGATGCTCCCCTCGGATATATATAATTTAATAGAGAGGGTAACATTGATCAATGATGACCTGGGGAAGGAATCTTAAGTGCCCAAGATTTACAGAACAAACCTTCTTAAAAAATAGGACCGCCTCCAAGCCTTCCACAAAGAAAAGAAAGAATGCCTCTCACATATGATTATAAGCCTTCTCATCACCTATCGTAAAGCCTCTCACTAAGACTCTCATTGACTCATCCATACAGGGAAATACATTATACCTCTACATACCTCTCCACTTGCACAAAGCCCTTCTAACCAAGCCAAGAACCCAATTTTCCATCTTGATAGGCACTCTTTCAGTACCAAATTCCTATAATCTGAGTCAGAATCTGAGCTCCCAGAGTCACCAAGATCAGAACATCCATGCATCCTCATCAAGAGAAAAGAACCAACCCTTATCCACAAACTCTACCATATTTAATATGATCAATCAATTAGCAAATGAATGAATGTCAAGTAGCATCCTCCTTTAGGCCCTTGGAGATAGGGTTGTCAACTAGTTGAGATAGCTCTTTGGTTTTGGGTTGTCATCGCATACCTGCTGGAGACAGTGTTTTGTATAGTCTATACACTCTCTTATTTTCCTAGGCTATGTGAAAAAAAAGACATTACATCATCGCAGCCATTTACAACCATTTACGAAGAGAAATCACCATTTTTGGGTGAGGGGATTTCCTATAACCAAATTGCGTAAATAAAGCGAATTTTCCTTTCTATAAATCTACCTACCTAATGAGAAGATCCCTAAACAGATAAATATAGAGAATTTATCATAGGCCATGGAAAAATCGTCTGGTTTTATCATTGATTCAACTCAAGCCTCCCTCTTTTCCCCAATATCCAAATAGACCCCTTGTCTGGGCATTAACCAAGAATCTTTGTATAGACACTTGTTCGTATGCGCTTCTTCTAAAATATACATATTTAGTATAAAGGCATTCATTAGGTATTATTGTGAAAGTGTCTACTTTCTTTGCATTGTTATTTTTTTCATTTAATGAATGCATATATAAAAGGCAATTGTCTTGTGTTTTTTTTTACTTTCAAACTTTATGTTTTGGAAATGATCTTTGGTTTTAGTTTTTAAAGTCTACATTTATTGAGGCTAGATGCCCTTATAGCGAGAGGATACTAGTAACCAACCTGGTTCTTCTTGTTAGCTAGGTATTAGACAAGAGTTGGCTTTATCTTGAATGCATGTTATTGGAATGGAAAGTGATGTTCTATAGCCCACGTAGATAGGTGGTTTTCCATTTTTTGATGTTAGTTCATTGTTATTTTACTTTATTCCATGTCAGTCGAGCTGTGAATCATATTACTTATGTAATATTGTGTGGAATTGATCCTTGCTTGTTGCATCAACAATAGCATACTAATGGGCATGCATACATCTAGTTGGGGCATTCCTGATAGCCCGTGACCAGGATGGATTGTGTTCTACATGACCAATATCGATACCACGTGCCCATGAGGTTCTATGTTACCAACAGTTTCAATAACACATGCTCAGGAAGGAGGTGTTCATGCATGAGTACGCGTGATATACCTAATAGTACAACACACAATAAAGGACTAAGGGTGAGCACCCTTGCTCTCCATAACCCATGTTTCCCTCGATTAAGGGTAAATTGGTAAGGAGTGTCTGAATGAGCGATGTGTAGTGATATCAACCCTCTTGCTGCATATTGTTATATGTGTACTATGATACATTTTTAACTTCTCCTCACATTTGCGAATCGAACTTCATTTTAACCACCCCCCCCCCCCCCCCCCCTAAATAGAACTCCCCATCTAAGGTTAGAGAAGATCCGCGCTCAACCTCGCCAACCAAGAGTAAACAATATGAGAAAGGATATAGTTCACTACAGAAAAATCTATTTTGTTAAATTACCCAGATGATTAGAGGAGAAAGCATACCTCATTGGGCCACTTAATTAGTTTTTCTTCTTAAAGTATGATGAGGAGACAAACCATGGAGGTGTAGATCAGCACACAAAACATGAAGAAGAAGAAGTAGAGCGCATACCTTTTGAAGAAAGGATGCCCAGGGCTCTATAAGGGAGAAATGATGGGATCAAAATGGAGGTTTCAAACTATGCAAGGAGTCTTAAACCATAGGAGTTGATAGATGGGTTGAACTCCATGGAAAAGATTTTTGAATGGAAGCCTATGACAGAAGAAAAGAAGATGAAATTTGCATGCACAAAGTTGAACGGTGACACCATTATTTAGTGGGATCATGTGCAAAAAGACATAAAAAAAAGAAAAAGAAAAAATAAAGATATGGGATAAGATTGAAAAAAAGTTGCGAGAATTTTTTTTGTTGCTGGACTATACACAGACCCTTTTTCGTAAATTTCAGAACTTGAAGCAAAACCTGTGTACCATGGAGGAATTCACACATGAGTTTTATCAGTTGTAGATTTGTGTGGATCACCAGGAAAGTGATGAGCAACTGGATGCAAGGTATGCGAATTATTTGAAATTTTATATTCAAGATGAATTGAGCATGCATAGAGTTTGCAGAATGGAAGAGGCATACAAGTTAGCCTTAAAGGCCGAGGAAAAACAAAACCTATAATTTTCTTAAAGGAATAGAGGAGCAGGGAGGGGCACATTACCTACCTCACATAAAAACAAAGAAGATCACGTGCAACATTTAAATATTATATTGTATACATTGAGAAAACATCATCTTTATGCAAACCTGAAGAAATGTAGGTTCCTGTAACAAAGTTCGGTATTTTTTGGTTTTGTCATCTCAACAGAGGGAGTCAAGATGGATTCAGAGAAGGTCAGATCAATTTTGGAGTGGCCTAGTCCTAGGAGCATAACAAAGGTAAGAAGTTTTCATGGGCTAGCCATTTTTTAAATTAGATTTATTCGAAATTTTAGCAGTATTGTAGCACCCATAACAAATTGCACCGATGACACATCATTCAAGTGGACCAATGAAGCTGAAGAAAGCTTTAAGTTTATAAAGAAAAAGGTAACTGAGACACCTATATTAGCTTTACCAGATTTTGATAAAGTGTTTGTCGTAGACTATGATTCCTCACATGTAGGCATTGGAGTAGTACTTAGCCAAGCAGGTAAATCGATTGCATTTTTTAGCGAAAAAATGAATGATGTAAGAAAGAACTACTCCACATATGATGTATAATTTTATGCAAATGTGCAAGCATTGCGACATTGGAGGCATTATTTAGTGCCAAAAGATTGTGTGTTATTTACTTATCACATTGATTTAAAATATGTAAACACCCAAAATAAATTCAACAATAGACATGCAAAATGGGTTTCCTTTTTACAAGGATACACCTTTGTTCTGAAGCACAAATCAGGAAAGTGAAATCAAGTTGCAGATGCTTTGAGTTGGCGCATTATTCTTTTGAGCACCATGGAAAATCAAGTAAATGGGTTTGTTGTATTGAAGGATCTCTATGTGATAGATAACGATTTTCGGGAGATTGTGGAACATCTGAAGAATCCAGTTGCTGGGAACATGGATCTTATTCAGAGTGCATATTTTATGCAAGATGACTACCTCTTCAAAGGAAACAACTATGCATTCCAATTGGTTCTGTGAGAGAAAATATTATCAGAGAACTTCACAGTATCCGCTTGGCAGGACATTTTGGGAAGGATAAGACTCTAGCCTTAATCGAAGATAAGTATTACTGGCTGAAGATGAGAAAAAATATAACCAAGTATGTGGCACAATGTAGGATTTGTCAAATGGATAAAGGACACTCACAAAATATAGGGTTGTACATGCCATTACCAGTTCACATATATCCATGGATAGCTCTTAGCATGGACTTTGTGTTGGGCCTCCCACACACACAATGAGTTAAAGACTCTATTCTTGTAGTTGTTGATAAGTTCTCTAAAATGGTTAATTTCATTGCTTGTAAGAAAACTAATGACGCATCAAAGCTGGTAGAATTGTTATTTTCATAAATTGTTAGATTGCATGGTGTTCCAAAAACTATTACCTCTAATAGAGATACTCGATTTTTGGGCAATTTTTGGAGGACTTTATGGAAGAAAATAAAAACTAAATTACAGTTCAGTAGTGGCTATCACCCCCAAACAGAAGAGAAAACTGAGGTAGTAAATCGGAGTTTTGGAAACCTGTTACAGAGCATTCTCGGACAAAATCCCAAGTAGTGGGATTTGGATTTACCTCAAGCAGAATTTTCCTACACTAGTTTAGTAAATAGATCTATAAGAAAATCCCCATTTCAGGTTGTTTATGGTAGAAATCCTATGGGTGTACTAGATTTGGTGCAACTACCGCTTGGCGATAGAATCAGTGATGATGGGGAAGCATTTGCATAACACATTCAACAGTTGTAGCAACAAGTGAGACAGAAGGTGCAAGCCAGTAATGAGCAAAACAAAATTCTAAAAGATGCTCACCGATGACACCAGATATTGAATGAATGTGATTTGTTGATGGTTTATTTACGAAAAGAGCTATTTCCTAGAGGAACCTGCCACAAATTGAAGTATAAAAAAATCGGTCCTTGCAATATTCCTAGGAAAATTAATGACAATGCTTACAAGGTTGATTTACCAATTGATCTTGATATTTCCCCTTTATTTAATTTTTCTGACTTGTATATCGTCCATGGGGACAGTGTAGTTGATGACAATGAGGAAGGGGTGGATTGGAAATAGTCTATTCTGAGAAATAAAAAGGAAAATATTGCTCATATCTTAAATAAGGAGACCCTTCATACTCGGCAAGTTCAATACAACTGATAGCTAGTCCAGTGGAAAGGATTAGCACCAGCAAAGAGTACATGGATTACAGAGGGGGACTTGTTGAATCTAGATCCTGTTCAGTGGAAACAATTTGAAGACAACAACTTGCAGGAGTTTCGTTGTTTTCAACCAGAGGAGAATGATGTACTGATTTCTAAAGGCTGAAAAAAAAAAAGAATAAATGCACGGATTTCTCAGGGTCATAACTTTTGACTTAGTTATCCGTTTGGGCTCAAATTTGATAGGAAGTTGTGTTTGAAATTGTTCAATGCAGTGGTCGATCAGATCCTTCTGATCAAAGTTTTTTCAGACACTTTTTTGAGGCCAAATTCCTTCATATAAGGCCTCAAATTGAGGTTTTAGTGTTTTGTGGGATTTTTTTATAATTTCTAATTAACAGTTATCTCTCAATTTATAAACCTATGTAACAAACATAAATGTTATAAATATTAACATTTAATACTAAGTAGGTTAATTAGGGTAATTAATTAATTACTCAAGAGGTGACTTGAAAAGTCAACCCCTTACCACTTATCTATCATACATTACATTTTTACTTTCTACTTAGCCATTTCTACTTACCCATTTATGGATTTTCTACGTTACTTGTTTTGGTTATTCGGTTATTGAGGAACTTTGTTCCTTTAGTGGTATTAGAGCTAGTTTGTGATCCAGGCCTTTGGCCATATCATGATTTTTAAAATAATAAAATAGTAATAAATAGGTAAGTATTCCTAATAGTAATTAATAATATTAAAATATAGTTTATGAATAGAAGTGTCTCTTCAATATTGTTGTTCAGGATTAAGCACCCTTGTAACCTAGGGTCTGGGGTTACAAACTTACTACTAACCTTGCAGACAATCAACTTTAATAGAGAACATAAAGGAAATAGGAAGAAAGTCTTGACCTACCCGATTACTGACGGTTGATCCAAGCTTGATCTTCTTTTGTTCCTCTTGTCTCCAAAGCTTCTAGGGATGCACCTCCTTCACCTGCATAGAGAAA
>LPNX010352201.1:591486-694112 GCA_001517045.1 Pseudotsuga menziesii | reverse complement strand
GAGGTATAAAAAGGGGTGGGGAGGAGGTTTTAAGTATTGGGAAGGGGTTTCAACAAAAAGAGTTTGGGTCAATATCTCTGGAAATTAAGGGTGTTCTTTAATATCCCACGATGGCACGTGCTATGTGAGAGGTTCACTAAGTGAAGTCCCCGTGGTACGCGAGTTGCAATGAGGATAGTCGCGTACGCAACTCAACACTTAGAAAAATAATATGGCAAGCTGGTTCAAGGGTAAATGCATCCCAATTCATGCCCATCAATAGTGTTTTGACAAACTTCAATCCTAATATGTCCTTTTGTGTACCAACATAAGGAATGTCGGCACTCAGACGGAGAAGTGCCATTTTGGTTGATAACAGATGCCCCCTAATGTATGAGGTCAGAGGGAAACGATGGCCGAAATACATTATAATCATTATCTTGGAGAACTCAAAAGTCCAATGGAGCAGAGGTAGTACCTGAAACAAATACATAATAATGTCATATACAAAGTCATATCTGAGGATGCTATGTTCAATATACTGGAACACTAGCTCCTTTACAATATTTGAGTACATCATATAGTACGGGTACAAGACCACGTGTATTACAAAGGTGGATCAAAGCCACAATATACAATAATGGTCAGTCTTCAAAGATCTGGAAGCTATGTAAGTGACCACAACATAATCTTGCGCAACTTAGTCAATAGAAAGGAACCTAAGGTCTTCGTAAAAAACCCCAAAGAATCAGTACAATCCAAGCCATGTGAATAGATGCTATTGAAGTCGAACATGGATAGGATTCAACAAACTGTCAACCAATAGGTGATAATCGACAACTGAAGCAAAGGAATTCACCAATAATGAAAGTGAATCCTAAGGTACGATCGTCAAAAAACTTTAGGTCTTTGTCGTCAAGAAGTGTTGATGCGGAACCATACTGTGATGAGGAAGGCAATAGATCCTCCAACGGATCACAAGAGTGACTAGGAACTGGGTAAAGGAAGGGAAATGCAAGTAATAACAGATAAGACAATGATGGAATTAGGGTATAAATCAGATACAGGGTTAAGTCCTTGAACAGTGAGCACGACACAAAGATGACCCAAGGCAGCTTTTAACTTTGCAGATAGTACAACTAGACTTATCTGTCATGTAGGAGACATGATCAGATTCCCCAGGTAGAACTGACAAGAGGAGGAGTAAGAAACTCGAAGTAATAGTTGAACTGAAAGTGAATACTAAGACATGAGCATCGGAAAAGACAAAGAGTGCTATGTTCAAGGAAGACATGATGCCACCGACTGGAAACCAAAAGAAAACTTCTTCCTTATCTTCCATGTTAAATTTTAACGAGTCCAGGAAATTCAACTCAAGTCTCTCTTCATTTTTTGACAAGCTTGAAGAGAAGAGGGAATAATGCTTGATAGTGTCACTGATTCGTGGATTTTATGAGCCCGAACTAGTACATGCTCACTTGGTGTTTTCATGTTTAGAGAGTCTGAAAACTCTGAAGAAGACTCCAGGGGGGTCCTTTTTCATCCAATTTAGTCTCCTGAGGCCGAAAAAGTATAAAACATACCATAGAAGAACTCTCTTAACTCCCGTAGAAGAAAAGGTGAACCTTTTTCGTACTTAGTCAGGGAGGTTCAAAAAAGGTTAAATTACCACCTACCCAATGCTCCTTCAAGAGCAACATATCACTTGAGTTTTACGAGTGTGAAGGAAAGCAAGATCACTCAAAAAGATCCATTTGAGTAAGAAAAATGAGACTTACAACAATAAACTCGATGCTTTGTTCTTGGTGTTTAACGAGCATGAAAAAGACATGAAGTACACTTGGAATCTTTTTCATGTTTAGGTCCAGAGCACGAAAAAGAGAAAACTGAGCTCATACCGAGTGTTCTTTTTCCGTAAATTTAGTCCCTCAGGTACGAAAAAGTGATAAACCTATACCTGAGAATACTCTTCTCAATTCCGTAGAAAAGAGAGTGATCATTTCTCATATTATTCCACATGGTCCGAGAAAGAGATAACCTACCACCAATGTGGATTCCCATTCACATATTCTTAACGAGCTTGAACAGATAAATTTACTCAGCATTCAAGTCTATTTTGAGGAGTTAGACCTGGGCCTGAAGAAACTCCATAAGGGTGGGGAGTCTTATAAAGGGATAGCTTGTAAAAAGAGACCAAAATGAGGCTGAATTTGGCATGAAAAATAGCTAAGAAGACTCCCTTGAACCTATGACAGTTGCAGCATGAGTATCGAAAGACAATAAGTAGGTTCTAAATGAGGATACTCATGAGAGGAAAGTCCTATCCACGGAAGAACAATGGTATAAACAAGGAAATAATGGTTAAAGATACCATAGTCCGTGGTCAAAGTGTTAATGCTAGGATTAAGATGGATTAGGTATAAATGTAGAATGCATGTGAAATGACCAAAAAAACCATCTTATATGAGCAAAAAAACAACTTTAAACGACCATAAACCTGTCACATGGAAGAAAAGATATGGCATTAGTTTTATTTTATATAAAAAATATGAACTATAGGGAAAAAACCCACTTTGAAAATAATTTTTCTATAAATAGTTCAAAATATGAATAACAACTCACCATTTGATTTTTATCCAAAGTAGACAAGTTTTACCTCTACCTTTGATTGCTCGGTGTGGATGACTCAGTGGACAATTCTCGAAACCGCAAGTGCTAGGTAAAACTACACTCCATGCTCTTTCATTTGATCCAAGCGAATTTCAATTTTGGGCCCAAATTTTATATTTTCCAACACTCTCAAAGCATGAATGTTGTGTACGTGGGTATGGTATATCAACAGTCGTGTACACGCGTTTTGTACGCGGGTTTCCCGAAGGAAAGTCACGTATAGTACGTGACTTGTCCAAAGGACAGTCGCATACACTACGCGAGGTAGCAAAAGATTATATAGGGTCAAAAAATCAATTTTTTATATGAATCTAATGGTTTGAAATTGCTTGTTTATTAGATTGAAAAATGGTGCTTTAGTGGAGGGAGAGGGAACATGAAGACATGCACCAAGAATCTTTACAAGATGCTCCCACGATAAATGTTTTACGGTAGAGTGGGTTATTGAAATTGTTCTGTACCTCACCTATGCGGTCAAATGTCCACTTATTAGAGTTTTTGATAAACTATTGGGATCACGATCTTGGTATGTTTGACCTTCAAGGTGAGTTTCTAGAGGTTACTTTGGAAGATGTCTATTTTATTTCCAGTTTATCACGACGGGGAGCTCCGATGAACTTGGAAGGTACAGGCAGAGGTGCTGACCTTCTAAGTGTACAGAACTACATAGACATATACTGCGGGCCTGACACTAAAAAGAGGGGTAGCTGAATCCCTATTGTTCACATTCGCAACTTTCCCTTACAGGTATTGGTGAGCACTGTAACACCCTAGTTTTGACCCTGTTTGCATTAAATGTATATGATGTATATTTCTTGTAATTAATCGTGGTGTGGAGCTACAAGCAAAAGCCCCACCATCGATTTAGCATTTAATGTTTCGGCAATTAAAATCGTTGCTGATGGTATATCATGATATCCTGCACATTATAGTTTTTCCATCATGTAAATATGCACTTTAATTAAAATAAACCCCAAATAACTATGTCAATGCAACCATGATGAAAAGGGCATGATTTTCCTAAGGATAGGGAGGGAAATTATTTAACCCTTGGGAGCCATTGGGGAAAATCCAAGTGTCAATTGTTAAACCCTTTTAGCTGTCACCCACCTTTTTGTCTTACTCACCTTTCCCTTGTCTCAATCAGTCAACTACCACATTAAAACCTCTGATGTTAGCTGGGAAGTTATTGCTAGGTAGTGGTGTGTGGCAGGGCTGTCAGTCCTTGCCCACATGCACACTCCACCAGCAGACTCTTTCACCCTAATGTGGGCATTCTTGCATTGTTTCCCATCCTCATGCAAAGACGATCATTTTCTTCTCCTCATGCACAGGTTTTTGGCATTTTTTTACTCACGCAGAGAGCTGGGAGGGCGGCCTCACATGCACGATTTGGCTATGTGTGTGACTTTTGTTGTTGGGGATTTTGCTATGTGTATTTCTCTTCGTTGTGGGTCTGATTGTGTGAATTCACCTCCACGTGGGTTGTTTTTCCTTCCTCATGCAGCTGAGAAATCAATTGTTGTTGGTTTCCCCACGATTTTGGTTTGTTGTGGGTTCATTTACAATTTTGGTTTGCTGTGGGTTCATGTACATTTTTGGGTTGTTGTGGGTTTTTATTGAGTCATTTTGGCCATGATAGGGCCAAGAACGACTCAGGAATCAAATTTCCCAGTCAGGGCTGCGTATTACCCAAATTGTCACCTCAGTTGTTCTATGGTGTTTGATTTTCTTCCCCAGAGCTGTGAATTGCTTGTTTTGTTGTGTGTATGCAGTGGTTGGTCTTTGGAATCTGTTGGAGTGGGAATGAAGGCTTGGTATGCTTGATAAACCTGGTGTGTTTGGGAGCCACATAGACAGAGCTAGAGGGATAGCTTTCTTCTCCACAACCCCTGAATAGCACTGGAAGGGAAGTCAGGGCCTAAGGGACTATGTAGCAGAGAAGGGACTGATTCCTTGTGTTGGGTGTGTGTGGGTGTCCTAGAAGTCAGGCTAGTTCTGGTGTAGGCGTCCTTAGCTCTTCAATGAGCCCACCAGCTTAGCATTCATCTTTTCCCAACTCCCTAATGGCCTGATAAACCCAACTGTGTTGGCTTGCCTGATTCGTGTACCTTTGGCTATGTGTGAGCCTTCTTAGTTCCTTATTCCTTGGGGAATCATGCCCAGCTCGGGGGTGGCAGTGTTGCTGAGAGATTAAGGAGCACACTGGCCTATGGTTGGGTGGAATGTTGCAACAACATAGCTGGTTGCAGGACAAGTTCTTCATAAGATAAGTATTCTTGTGTTCAATCTCTGCAACATATTTGATGTTTAATGAATTATGATGAACATGTTGAATGCCTGAATGTATGTTTTGCTTCTGTTGTATGCTGAATAATTATGCATCTTTGCATGTTTTACTTCAAAGAATTTCAGTTTTTATGTATGTACATGTTCATGGGGCTAGTTGCCCAGATAGTTAATGGTATGGTAGCGTCCTCTTCGCCGGTCGGAGGGCCAGGGACGTTACAAGCTCTATAGTGAGGGTTGCAGGGTCATCATCACTTCACCTTGCAACTTGGAACCAAATGAGACTAGCAGTGGACTATATACAGGGAGCTCTATATGACTGGTGTTCGAGAGTGATCCTGATAATGAGGAAATAGTTCTCTGACTACAAAAGAGGCAGGCGAAAGAATTTTGGTTATTCTAGCATGTTGGTAGCCTTTTTCTTTGAGATGGTGCCAGGTTTAATTCCTGCAGTACCATTTCCAATTCGTTCTCCCCGTCAGCCTAGACTGATTAGGTGGGGAGAGATCTTCCTCCACCAGGGAGGTGGTGGATCGGTCTAGAGTGTATATGACAACGACTTCTACCTTTGGTGGGAGCGACAGTTACCAGCTTTGGAGCAGTTTCCATATGCTGGGTTAGATTTCTGAGGTGATACTGACCTTGTCCTCCCTCCTATAGGAGCATGGGCAGAGTCAGGTATTTTTATTTTCAAAATTTCAAAATTTTTATGAATTTTAATTATAAATATATATACATATGTATAAGAGTTTTAATCCTTTTAAAATGTCAAAATGTAGATATTGGACCAGTCCGCCCTGCTGGGCATCCACGCATTGTATGTGCATCCTATGTTGGGAGAGGACCAGGGTTTGATTAGGGTTCTTGAGGGAAAGCTGGCCAGGCTTACCCAGAGAGTACCTACCTTACGCATTGATCATATCCCTGTTGTCATGCAGGAGCTAGTGATCGGTATACCACCTGTCTGGATACGCCTTATGAGGCGCGTAGCGAGAGCAGTACTTGTGTATATTGATGTTGTTGAGGCTGCTGAAGCCGAGGAGGATGAAGAAGCCCGAGAGCGAGGTGATCAGGGTGATCAGGGGGACCAGGGTGGTTAATCTTAGACTTGGGAGTATTTTATGGACTTTGATCCATGTTTTGTATATTTTTTGTATATTATATAGTTATGACTGGATCTGAGGATCAAAAACTCGACCTATCTATATGGACAAATATTCACACACACACACCCACACACACACACACACATATATATATATATATTGCCGGTTTATTTACAAATGTTTTATTATGTGTTTGCTGTATATTTTTTTATGCAAAATGTATTAAATGCCAATCCAAGATATAATTAGCATATGCATCAGTTAATGAATTTTGATTTCTTGGAATATGATTGAATATACTAAATTCAAAATTTCTTTCCAATAACCTAACTTGCATAAACTAATGTAGTAGAATAGGGTCCCGCACCTAATAAGCTTGATTGAGCTGGAAAACCACTAGCTGAGAGTCAAGTCGAACTTCCAGCTGAGTGATACCACGTGACAAAGCATCCCATAAAATCTCAATGACAACCCTGTATTCAGCCACATTATTGGTAGCAGGACCTAAGCAAGTTCCTCCTAAGGCAACTAACTGTCCTGAGGGCGATTAAATGACCCATGCAACTGAAGCCAAATAACAAGTGTGGCAACGGGCGCCATTGGCGAAACCTATGAACCACTCGGAAGACATCTGTAACAACCAGTAGATGGTATAAAAAACACAAATCGACAAAATATAGTACATAAAAATACATACAATAAAAAGCACTAAGCCTAAGCATAGTACTTTTTCAGGTAGAGCCCATTTCTAGGCTCAGGCAGCTTATTCCCTTCGAAATCAGTCAATTCATATGTGCCCTTCTTCAACACCTTTGACACGACATAAGGTCCCAACCACATAGACCTAAACTTTCCTTCCCCCAGGGGTTCTTTGTCTTGATCCCAGAGCAAGACAAGCTCCCCTTCAGAAAAAATTCGAGGCTTGACCGATTTATCGTATTGGCTTTTTACCCTATTTTTATGAGCTTTGTTTGTTGTCAGCACATCTCTACACTGCTCATCTAGATGTTCTAAATGTAATAAACGTTCTTCCAGCTTGGTCGTATCAGGAAACACATGAATAGCAATTTTTTTCGCATTCGACCATGGTAACTGCTTCCACTCCATGAACGAGTTGGAAAAAAGAAAACCATGTAGCAGTTTTCACATTGGTCCGATATGCCCAAAGTGCAGGATACAACATGATGTGCCAGTTGGAACATGCTGCATTAATAGTACATTTTAGAATAGTCTTCAAAGTTTTATTAACGGCCTCAACTTGACCGTTTGCTTGAGGATAGAACGAAGATGAATGTTCTTGTCTAGATCCTAACATAATGGTCAATTCAGTCATCATACTATTTGGAAATGACTGCCATGGTCAGTGACAATCACTTTAGGGATACCGAATCATGTGATAATTTGGTTGAAAACGAAAAAAGCTACAGTTTCCCCGCCAGCTTTAAAGGTGGGCATTGCCTTTGCCCATTTCGTGAAATAATCTACAACGACAATGATATGTTTGTGCCCCAGGCCGAGACTGGGTTGCACGTCACGTAATCTATCCCCCACTTTGTGAAGGGGCCCACTGAGATGACGGGAAATAACGGAGCGGGATGTGACCGCATCTTTCTGGTGTAAAGCTGACAAGGATGACAACGCTTCATGGCTTCCACACAATCTTTAAAGATTGTGGGCCAGAAATAACTGACATGTAAGATCTTCTGGGCCATTGCTAACCCAGACTCAATGACCCCCACATGCTCCACTATGGGCATCATTTAAGACAATCTTTGCTTCTTCGTGGGTAAGACATCGACGCAAAATGAAATCTACCCCCCTATGATATAAAGTATCTCCAATAATGAGGAAGTTCTTGGCATGTATGCATAGTTTACGTCGTTCTTCTCATGAGAAGGCTGCAAAGTACTTCAAAGTCTAGAGATAGATAAGTATATCTCCGTACTAGGGGTTAGAGGTGGAAATCAAAAAAATATGCTCATCTGGGAATGAGTCTTCTTCAATGGCTACATATTCCTCTACTGGAAATTCTGCAATGAGCTCAGCAAAAACTAAGGATTTGGCGGATTTGGTGGATTGAAAATCTAAGTCAAACTCTTGAATAATGACTATCCATTTGTTGAATTTGCCTCCAACTATCCATCGAGACAAACATATTGAAAAGGATTAACATCCACCACTACCGTCATGGTCCTCAGTAAGATGTAGTGACGCAACCTCTAAACAGCATACACAGCTGCTAAGGCCAACTTCTCGACGTGAGAATACCTAAGTTCAGGTCCGGCTAAAGCACGGCTGAAATAGTATATGACATGCTCTTGGAGCTTATCGTCCTCCTGGACTAGTACTACCCCTATGGTAGACTTAGATGCAGCCAGATACAATATAAAATCCCTAGAGTAATCTGGTAGACGCAATAACGATGTCGACAACAAAGCTTTTTTCAATGCCTCTAATGCGAGTTGTGCAATTTCATCCCATACAAATGGCGTGTCCTATTTCAACAGGCGCATGAAACCTTTAGTAATCTTGGCATAATTTACAATAAAATGTCGAAGGAAATTGGACTTCCCCTGCAAGCTCTGAAGTTGCCTGATAGAACGAGGAGGAGGCAGATTTACGATGGTCTCAACTTTCAAAGAATCCACCTGAATGCCTTTGTTGAAAAAAATGAATCCAAGCAGTCTTCCTGACTCGACACATAGAACACACTCGTGGGGATTCAAGCGAATTTTGTAGTATCTGCATCATTCAAAAATCAAACGCAAGTGATCTGGATGATCGATCCTATTACGAGAATGTGCTAGCAAATCATCAAGGTAGGGTTCGACAATGGCTTTAATGTCATGAAAGGAAAAATTCATTGCTCGCTGAAAGGTTGCCCCAGCATTTTTCAATCCAAAGAGAATTTTCTTGTACACGAAGGTACCCCAAGGGCAAATAAAAGTTGTTTTATGTTGGTCTTCTGGTTTAATTTGGATTTGATTATATTCGGAGAAACCATCCATAAACGAAAAGACTTCACTTCCCGCACAAGCATTAATAATTTGATCTATAAATGGCGTGGGGTAGCTGTCCTTAGGATAGGATTTGTTTAGATCTCGAAAGTCAATACAAACGCATATAGTCCCTTGCTTTTTGTCAACATGAACAGGGTTGGATACCCATTCTGTCAAAGCTATGGGGTAAATGAAACCGACTTTCAGCAGTTTCTCAACTTCAGCCCTCATTGCCGCCACTTTACGCGGGTTGACAGGTCTCAACTTTTGTCGAACGGGTATAGCATTTTAGGTTATGTTTGGATTTCATGCTCGACTATTGATGGATCAATGCATGGCATCTCCTCATATGACCAGGCAAAAATGTCGCGGAATTCCTTAAATAAGGCCGTATAGATCGCAATCTCCTCCAGAGATCAGTTTGCACTGATCTGTACATTTTCCACAACGTTTGGATTTACAAAGATGTTGATAGGAATTGTAGCGGAAATGTTTGCCATATTCCCCTCAACAAATATTCCTTCCCTTGGTAAGGGATTAATAGGTGTATCAACATCACATGCCAGTCTCATATGGAACTCTTGGTTCTCTATCCTAATTAACTCTGGAAGAAAATAGGATCGATGGTGAAGATCTTTGTAGATCTTATCTCATTCGCACATGGCTTCCGGAATGGCTTCATCCGAAGGTAAAACCATATCTAAGCAATCTCTAGAATGCAAAGAGTTCTCTGCCCAAGTAGGCAAATAGGCTTCTTCCGGTTCCTCTGAGACTGTGAAAGGGACCAGAATGGAATCAACAGCGGTATGGATGATAGCTTGATAAGCCACGTTCGCTGTCGATAAGGGCACTTCAGGTTCATGGTGGGAAGGAAGAACCCAAGGATCAGTTCTATCAACAACCGTTGCTATGGAATTCCCCACACTAGTAGAACCTATATAATTAATCAGAGTTGGAATATTAAATGTGCCCATCAACGATGCGTACATTCCAGCCCCTAAGCTCTCTGAAGCAAGTCTAACCTGATCAACCAATGGTATGGTGGAATCATTAGTTTCCATGCGGCCTTTTCGAGTAAAACTGAGTTGGTCTACAGTAACCAACTTCCCTTCGTGTGGAAAAACTACCTCCTGAAAAATGGCCGATGCAATAGCTGACATGGCGTAAGTCCAACTTCTCCCCAAGAGCAAGTTATAATCCAAAGGTGCATCAATCACCTCTACCTCAATAGACATTGCTTTCCCTGCAAACTTAATTTCGAAAGCCAGGAGGATACCATGTGGATGGAATGATCTTCCATCGAAAGCAGTAAGTAGGGTGTTCGATGGAACCAGCTCTGGGGATCCAAGAGCTTTCCAACAAGACAGGGACATAACACATGTAGAAGCACCATCGTCGACAACTGCCCTTCCAATGGTATTTCCACCATGGATGGCATCTATCGATAAGGCTACATGATATGGCAAGCGAATTTTAACATCAGATAAATTAAATTTCCCCATGAGACTCGATGAGTCCATACTTCCTAAGGCTACTAATAGTGCATCCTGCTGGGCAGGACAACTCTGTAACACCTCTAAAGCCGACATTGCACAAGGAGTCTGGGCTAAGTCTTCAACTACATAGTAGTTTGTTGCAGCCCTAGCATTTGGATTATGCAAGGTTTTCTTAAAGACACCTTTTGGTATCTTGGGCATAATTTCGTCAGGTTTCTCAATTGTGAGAGGGTTATAAGTTTCACCTATCAACTTACCCTTCTCCGAGGTCTCTTTTTCATAGTTCTTGTTCCTGGTCTGTAGTAAAGTCTCGGATCGAACCGTTGTTGATATAATTGGGGTCAGGAGCATTTGGGGTGCCCCCTGCTACATTTGAAGCTGAAGAAGAATTATGTCCTTAAGGAAAAGGATCCTTCAGGACAGCTGGTTGTTGGCCTTTTAACAGCTTGTGAGCTTATTCCATAAGGGGACATAGATGGGTCAGGTGATCTTCATGGCACAACTTACATGGGAATTTCACCTTCTTCTTTTCTTTCTTGCCCCCATCAGCATTGTTTGTGGGTTTTTGCTTGTTTTGGTTTCCCTCACCCTTTTTTCCTCTCTTATTTTTCCCATCGGGCTGTTGATTGCCCTTCTGAGAGGTTTGTGCAAAAAAAATTTCATTTTGGGGTGAGGGGGTAGCCTTTGCCACCTCTGTCGTAGAATGTTTAACGGACAGCTGATGGAGCTGTTTAGCCAAAGATTCTACAGTGGGAGAATTCACAGAACCAACCACACCATCAGCATGGGGTCCAGGCTTAGGTTTCTCTACATTCTGCGTTGGCCTTGGTGCCTCAGGGATAATCTCATATAAGATCCCAGACTGAGAATATATCAAATCTAGTTGTTGGGCCCTGAGGATAGCTTCTTCCTCATTCGTCACTCCCGAAGTAGATACATCCTTAGATACATATGGCAATAGGGATTTAAGGAACCATTCTAATAAGAACTCGGGAGGAATAGTGGCTTTGATAAGGCTCTCCCGTCTTCTCCACTCTTGGATGTGATCCGAAATATGGGTGGCCTTGTCCTGCCGAAAGGTAGACAACAAGTCTGTCCTGAAATCATATCGGACAGGAAGCTGGAAGTGACTAAGGAATGCATTATCCAAGTCCCAAAAACTGCTAAATGCAGCAGAAGGCAATTCAATATACCATTTTGCTGCAGTACTGGTTAAAGTTCTTTGGAACAGCCTCAACCGAACTGAATCCTCGTTCAGTGAGTTGGAAGAGCACCATAAATGGAAAGTGGTGGCATGAGCTCCAGGATCATCACCAACTTTGCCTTCGAATTTTGGGATATCCGAGGGCAGCTTGGTAGGTACGGGTGGCCAAGAGGGGTCATGTCTCACCGGGTCATTCATTAGTTTCGACAAATCTGGCAAATGTAACGTTGCCAAGAAAGGGAGCTTGGGTATAACCGAAGCACTAAAAGTACCAGCTTGGGGATTATAGGGACTTGCCCCCATATTCCCATATGTGAAGGTGGGGTTGCCCCTACTGCCGGTTGTGAAGTGGGTGGGCTGCTTTGGAAAGGATTCCATCCATAAGCTAATGGATTGTTTATGTGTGGTGCAGTATAAGAGGTTCTAGCTGCCCCAGTCGAAGCTGGGGTTTGAAATACAGGAGCAGGTATCCCTCCGCTTAAAAGCGAAAAAGGAGAGCTCATGAATGGAGCTGAAACTGGAGTTTGAAAACCTTGACCATAAGGATTATGGTTTCCAAACTACACCCCTACATATGCGGGTGTTGGGCCTACTGTTGTAAAGGAAAGTGTCCTATGGCTAGGGTTTAAGAGGCCATCAACGTACTGGGGTTGAAAGAGAGATGCACAATGTTCAGCAAGTATATAATAGCAAGTTTCAGAGATGAGAAAGATCCACACCTGATAAACTGAAGGCTGGTCCAAGCTTTCTCTTCAATCCTCTTCTTGCTCCTCTTGCTCCAAGAGACCTGCAAAACAAGTTATACCTTCCTCAAACCATTATGACCATAAATAAGACAATGATAATCAAATAAACATAAATAAATGATCTGAATAACATCATCATATGATCAGAAACATAAATTCAATCACACATTGAACAATGATTTGGGAAGAAGAAGGACATCACATCTTTATTAATCTTGAAAACAAGTACAAATATACCTTCTCTTCAAGTTTGGCACCTCACGAAACCTTGATCTGGATCTGCTGTTTCTCTTCTCCAAAGAACTCAGCCTCCAAGCTCTGCAACACAAGGGAAGACCTCCAGGGCAAAGGTGTAGGCAAAGAGAGTCCCAATTCCTCCAGCATAACAATGCATAAATTCCAAGTCCCCTCTCATGGACCTCCCTACCTCTATTTATATGGGTGAAATAAGGTAGTTTTGAAGGTTGGAGAAGTTACAGCAGTTAAGGAAATTAAGTTAAATGAATCAACTAATCTCCAATTAACTCATGTTTTAATGTTTAAAATGCTAAGAGGCACATTCGTGGGTTTTCCTTAAGGAAAATCGCGAATGTACAAAAAACACATTTTTAGGGTATTTCTAGGCATTTTCAGACTTTGATGTCTTCTAGAAAGTTTTAGCTAACTGAAATACCTTTCCAATGGCGTAGAAATGAGGTCAAACGGAGTTACAGAACTCAAGATATGGGTCCTCCAATATAGGTGTTTTTTCAATGACTTTCAATGACTTTCATGAAACAATGGGAAAGTGGTCACAGGCAGAGATAAAGGTAGAAATGTATTCCATAATAAGCCAAGCTATAGTATTCTAGGTAAACCTCAATCCATAAGTGTCCTTTTGTGCGCCGACATAAGGAAAGTCGGCACTCGGACGGAGAGGTGCCATTCTGGTGTATAACACCTACGTATGGAGTGGATGGGGGAATGTACCCCAAATTCCAAGGAAAACCTTGGACAAAAGCTGAGGATCCTATAGGACCACTCTGGGTACTGTGTGCGAAGGAAGTAGGAACTGTAGGTACACTAGGAATCCCAGTGACCATACCACCAGAAGCACCTGTTAAACTTGTGGGAATCAATGGTTGAAGCACTCGGCTAGCTAGAGTTAATGGTGTAGTAGGTATACTTGTTCTAGGGGCACCTACCGGGGGAGGTAGCACCCCTTCAGCCGAAGCGGCTGAGGTGGAAGTAGAAGAACTTTCTCCTGCAGTAGACATTATTCTGCCCAAAGGGACACCAATCACGGGTGGATTGAAAGGATGAACCTGAACGATCATAGGATCGTTTAAGTCAGTTAGAGGTGAATTAAAATTCCTTGCAAACTTGTCAGCTTGCAAGTCTTCTATCTTAACTGTGTTTAAATTAAAATGGTTTGCCCTAAGTTTTGGTTCACTCGAAACTTCACTAACTCCTATCGGTTCGAAAGAACCATCTGTGTCTAATCTCCGCCTTTGAGGGGGAGGTGGAGGTTCCAAAGTGATAAGCGAAGGAAGGTTTTGCAACCTTCATGACCTTCTAATAGATTGGTCCTCCACGATTATAAATTTGACTTTTCACACCCTAAGGTCGACTAAAAACACAGACAAACCACAAAGCAATCACTACAAAAAATTTCTAAAGTCTCAACAATCACAAGGGGTATAAGATATGCTTTCTTGAAGAAAGCTGAGAGACAGTTTCTTGGCGTGCTTGAAGAGGTTCTTAGGCACAAGCGAAGGAATCACCCACCACCCTCTTACACTTTCAACGAGGGTTACCTTCCAAGCCTGTCCAAGGTGAACCAGAAATAGCCTTCCGGTTTACCTGTGTATAAACCCTAGATGTCCAAGAGACTAGAGGCTACCTTAACTATATCAACAGTCTAGGGGGACAGTCACAAGCTTGATTCGTACGCATGGGCAGGGTAGCAAAGCTCGAAAGTTTGTCTAGGACAGAATCCCCATATGTGTAAAAATATTGATCTATGTTTTGACAAGGAATCAGAGGGTTATCTCCTCAGTCCAATGCCTCCATGCGGCCTCGTGCTTAACTCCTGTTTGAGAGGAGCTTCCCAGATGCTATCAAAACAGAGAAGGATTTACCTATCGATTGGCCAACTATGTCTGAATTTAAGTACTTATGGGGAGTTTACACTTCCTATCCCATAAGTCTAGCCTAAGCTAATAGGTGTATGACCCTACAAAACAAAACTTACTAATAAATTTTAAATTATAGCGTTCATTTTAAGGGTTGTTCTTAATCAGAGGGTAAGTGGCGTGAATGACTATGATATTATAGACTCGATAAGAAAAGTAAAATAGGTGTATAAATGAATTCCAAAGCAAATTATCACTACTTAAAGCAAGCTTCTTTTTCTTTTTTGTAAATATGAACTAATGAAAATGCAACTAGGAAAGAGAAAGCTAAGACTTATTTTTGTAATTTTTGAGATTTTATTTAAAAATTGAAAGTAAAACTACCATATGCAATTCAAATGCAAATGTTTCCAATGCTTTTCTTTTCACTTTTCAAATTCTTCAAAAATTACTGTGCACCTAAATGCAAAAATTCTTAAGTATGCTTGAATAATCAAACTATATAAAGCAAGCAAAATGAAGTATAGTAGACTTATAAGAACCAAAGATCAGCCACCTAAGGAAGTGTCACATACCCCAATTTTGTAAAATTTTGTAATTTGTTTTATTATATTTCTGAGACATTATGTTAAACTTAATCCTAAGTAGGGATTGATGACTCAGCAAAGTCAACAGTAATGGAGTGTAATTCAGAATATTTTATTATTAATAAATAAATTATGGAGACAACAGCATGGGAGAGCTGTTAAAAGAGGTTACTGGTCAAACTGGTGGATGGAACTAGGTGGAAAGGCAAAAGGACAAGTGGCAGCATCCTCAAACACTTCCTAAGTTGCAGGTGGCAACTTCCCTATATTTGGGGTCATGATTCCCCAAGAAAGTGGAATCAGAGCAGGTGGCTCATTAAATGACAGTTAACCCAACAAAGACCTAGGCAATATTTTAAAAGTACTCAATGAAGAGAGCCGAGGCTGCTCAGATTTTATTCTAGAGAGAATTCATTCAGGTGAATGTTATTCAGGAATTTCATTGAGGAAAGAGGGGAAAACAGTAAGGAAGTGTTCTAAGTGGATTGCTGCAGTAACTTGGTTTTAATTACAGCTTTTAGATGGGAGGACTTGCTGATAAGTTCTGTATTCATACTGAGTTTGAGGACTGGTATCGGACATTGCTGCACCTAGTTCCAGCCAGGGAGACCAGAGCAAGCTCGGGGGTCCTGAGAAGTCGTTGTCTGAGCGCTCTCCAGGAGTTGGTAGGGAGGAATGGCCTCCCATTGCTGTTGTTGTCCACAGCCTAAAACAGGTTCTGTCAATTGTTTCTTTCTGTTTACTGAATATGAATGGATGCATGTTATGTTTATTTTACTTGTCAGAGGAGTTAGTAGTTTCAGTAAAGTTAGTATCTCAGAATATCAGTAGTTAAATCTGTTAAAAATTACTGTGTTTTTCCACATCTGGGATCACCAGACCGTACTCTAGCATAGTATCTCGGTGATGAGAAGTAGTATTCTTCTGAACCGAGTTCCTATTTAGCTACTACAAGTGTTTTCACAAATTTATATGTTATTTTCCTACAGTCATAAAAAGAAAGAAAATTAATTCCTAGTACTGTGTAATTGTTTCTTTTCAACTCTACTGTGAAGTTTAGATAGTAAAAGATCAACTAGAATTTCATACTGTTTACTATAGTTCCATCCTATGTTTTCGGATAGCTTCTTTACTAAAAATAAACTCAAGTAAGAAACCAGTATTATAATATCAGATATTATTATTAACTATTCAGGACTGTAGGTAATGTGTGTTTATAATGTTTATTCCTTTCTTGTTATTATTTATTTTCTTTTATTTTAGACTAAGTTTGTAAAGGTTACAAAGTTTTCATTCTTTTTCCGAATAGAAGTATGTTAATATTTTGTTCTTATAGAACAATCATAAATAAAACATTTACAACTAAGAAAATAAACTAATTACAGCAGAGTATTGATAGGATAGTATAAACTACAAAGAATTAAATAATAAATAGTATTCCAAATATTATAATAAACAATCAAGGATAAACAAATGGAGAATCTCTTACTTCAACTAAAAACAAGATTATTAATTATGTATTAGTAATTATTATTGTAATAATAATGTTATACTGATATATATTATCTAATTTAAACTTAAGAAAAATTAAATACTATTTAATTTATAAAAATTGGAGTTAAAAGTACTCTGCTCTACAGGCAGCTAGACTTTTCCAAGACTTACTTAGTAAAATTAAATTAAAACATCAAATATAAGAACCTGTAAGGTTAAAGGATATAAACCCTATTTATTTTACTTAACGAAGTTTTTCATTATAAGCAAACCATAGTATAACTCAGGTATTTAACCTGACATCAACCTTATAAAAGATTTTCATTTACTTAAGTAACTCAGTTGCTTTTATAAAATCAAAAGTAAATAACAGAGCTGCTTGTTTAATGAGCTTAATCAATAGGGTGGTAATTTTTAATTTACCCACAGATACAACAGAATAGCATTATTATACTTAATATCAAATTAAGAAACAATATTGTTCTCAAACTGTAAAAATAGGGTTTAACCCTAAATATTTATTTATTGCAAATAAATAATAATTATAAAAAAATAAGACAATGATTTACTACGGCCGCATTGTAAAACAATATTATAAGGCTGTTCTAAGCCTGAATAATATTTATTTCTTATACAGATCTTAAACAAGAAATAATGCATTAATACAAACAAAGATACAGTTGAAGAAGACAGGATAACATTTTATATCATAGACAGTGGGCAAAACTTCCAGAGTTTCCAATATACAATAAAAATGAGAAATCGAGGTCACAACCTCATATGCAGGCAGGCTTACAGCTTAACGCCCCTGTACAGTATTTCTTTTATAATATATTAAACACAGAAGAGAAACTATTAATTACAGCATCGGCCTAAGCCGTAACGCCTTCACGTAGCGTGAAGGGTTTCACCTATTTATTTCTTATAACAGCAGTCTTAAGACTTGAACGAAGTAGTAAGGGTTTCAGGCTTCTCAAGACAACCCACGAAAGTTCCAACTGAAGACCATAAGGAGGACAAGCCATGGTGTAACCAGGCATACCAGGTTTGCAGCCGCTGTCCTCAATCTTCCTACAAAAAGGCCGAGCGCTTGGAGCTGTAAAAACCTGCAACCACAAAGTTTAAACCCTAATTAGAATACTGTAACTCACAGTTAAAGAAAAATAACTTACAGCTAAGGAAAAACAGAGAACCAAGTCTTAAGTTCTTATTTCTTACATGTTGGTTCGAAGAAGCACAACTGCTGGTTACAGCATCCAAACTAACAGTGCAGGGAGGCAACACAACGGCCAGGAAGGATACGAAGGATAACTCTCAAACCTTGCACAAAGATTAAAAATACTGTAAATCAACCATCGAAACCCTGGAGGAAAGGTTAACACCGGCGAGGGTTCAGTTTTGTTGACAGAAAAAAATATAAAGGGAGGACGAAGGACTGAACTTTGACAGGCAACATATAAATCAAACTACGACCGGAAAACCAGCATGAAGGACACTTCACAGATGAATGGCCACACCGAAAAGCCCAGCACAGTCGCAGAGCGACCAGCACCGAGGGAAAAGGAGCAAATGAAGTTTAGGGTTAACAACCCAGGCTTTTATACACAGAGTGCATGGCTTGTAAAATGCCACGATAGCAGTTTTATTATCATTGCAAAGTGGGTTCGAGACTATAGTCAACTCGAAATCTTTGATGGAGGAATGATTTCCAAAATCATTTGTTGGAACAAAGTTTATCCAAGGTTGTGAAGCGATATTCGCCATTTAACGCTGCATGCCATTGGCACACGTTAATATTCACCTCTCATTGCTTAAATCATTGAAAACCATATTAAATCTATTATTGATCTCCTAGAAACCATAAGTTTGAAGGTTAAAAGGGCTTTCGATCTAGGATAGTAACTTTGTTTTGATAGTTTATATGCTTGGAGAGTAAAATAGTATGTGATAATATATTTTAGAGATTTACTTGGCGCATATTTAATATAAAACTTTTCATTATATTATAAACTACCTCAAAGTTCTTAAAAGGTAAAAGAAATACTAAGATAAAGATCTTAGATGGTTTTTTTGTGCATGCTACATAAATTTTAGGTTATAGTATAGTGTCGCCAATAACCTTATAGATTATCACTTGGTTGAAATAGTAACACTGTAATAATAAAATCATCCCCTTTGAAAAGGGTTAGTTTATAATTATTCCAAGTTCAAGACTATGGTAAATGCTATAGAATTGATTATTGACTTCTAGCCTATAAAGTAATTTTATTATTATTAGTATGAGTTTTAAAGTTCATGATAGAAGGTATGACAATAGAAGGATAGGTATAGTTCTTCTTCTATATTGTAACCTTTTAAGATGAGTTATTTACCAAGACTAAAACAGCATCTATAGTACCCTTTACTAATGTCAAGAAAGTAGTATTTACCAGGTAGAGATGTGGTTTTTATTTTAATGATATTCTCATTAAAAAGCGAAAACTTGGCAAAGATAGGCCAGACCCTTGTAGTACTATAAGAAACCCTTATCAGTTTTCTTTTGATTGGGAATGCTTGCTTACTTCTGGATTCTTGTTATAGGTTTCATAATTCTATTCTATACTTTGTTTATCTTTAAAAGAATTAAAAGATACATTTGTATAAAAATGCAACTGTGAAGAAATAGAGAAGGTAACGAATTAATAGAAATATAAATTACTACCGTGGAAAAGAATCCAGTTGAATGTACCTTAACATAAGTTGAAATAAATTGCCATTTACTTTATTTCGAGCTTTTACTCTTACAACGATCTTTTAATAAATACTCTAGAATTTACAAAGTGCAGCGTCACCACCTCTTACCTGTACATCTGTAAGAAAAGTAGAAACCTTTGCGTTAGCTCGAAAGCTCAGTAAGCCCAGTTATGCATAACAGTTCACCTTATGGTCAAAAGGAACAAAAGTCAGTAAGCTATAAAACAGGTTCAACAATTAAACATACAAACTGATAAATTCAATAGCAAGCTGTTAACACTTAACTAATTAATGTTAGTTAATCTGATTAACTTTAATCTTTTGTAGATTTAAAAAAATTTAAATTTTTGAAATTTTTGGGGTTATAACAGGAAGAAACTTGGAAAACACCTAGCTTGGGAAGACACAATAAATGAAATCCACTGGAATCAATAAAATGAAAGTGACAAACCGACACTACTTGGAAATAGCACGGGATACACGGTATCTAGAACCCTGATCATTGATTCAGACACATAGCACTTGGACCTGTCACCCAACAGGCAAATCCACCTCAAATTGCTAAAAAGAAAGAAAACCCAACCAACAAAAACTCAAGGGCTTACTAAAAAGCATGAAGTATGGTTAACAGGGCTTTCAAACCTACAGTGAAATTCCAGTACTAGAATACCACAAAGCAAGACAAGATCCAAAAAAAGGACAGGGACAAGCAACCCTACCCAAAAATTTTGTTACTAAGGTATGTACGCGACTGTCTAGTTGAGCAACCCACGTACTGTACGCGACTATCTAGTTGAGCAACCCGCGTACTGTACGTGACTGTCTAGTTGAGCAACCCGCATACTGTACGCGACTGTTCAATACATCAACCCACGTATACAAGCCTCTGTACGCGACTGTGTAGCACAACAACTTGCGTACAGGAGTAAATTTTTTCCAATTTTTTTTTTTAATAAAGGTCTCTAAAACACTACTGCAAGTCCAAACCAAGACATAAAACCACACACTGAATCAAAGCAAAGACTGGGCAAGGATCTATAGGACTAACCCACAGCAGGCTGGACTCCCCAGCGGAGTCGCCAGTTCTGTTGTTCAGGATTAAACACCCTTGTAACCTAGGGTTTGAGGTTACCAACTTACTACTAACCTTGCAGACAATCAGCTTTAATAGAGAACATAAAGGAAATAGGAATAAATTCTTGACTTACCCGATTACCGATGGTTGATCCAAGCTTGATCTTCTTCCGTTCCTCTTCTCTCCAAAGCTTCCAGGGATGCACCTCCTTCACCTGCAAAGAGAAAATTCTCCAAGTACAATCTTATACATGTATATATGAGAGGTTAGATAAACAATATATCCAATACATAATCAAATATATTCATTAACCATAATACATGAAAGAGACTCAACACAATGTTGAAAGAAGAATTCTCTTTATTAACAATCAGTGAATGAGATAAGAGTACAACCCAGCTTCTGAAACAAGGACTCCTCTGCAACCAAAGGACTCTGAGTTTTGCTGCTCCAAGACTTCTGAAGATATACCACCAACATAACTTTGCTCTCCAAACTTGATTGATTAATGCCCTCCCCAAGGCCTCTATTTATACTTTGGGAAATATAGTGGTTTCGAAGGTTAAGGAGGTTGAAACAGTTAGGATAGTTAATGATTAGGGTCCAACTAATCTCTATTAATCGTGATTTATATTTTTAATGTCGAATCAAGATGTACGCGATTATTGATATAGGCAACCCGCGTACGCTGATGTACGCGGGTTGCAATGTAGATAGTCACATACAGTACACGAGTTGTCAATGGAAATAGTCGCGTACGTACACGAGTTGCAATGAGGATAGTCGCGTACGCAACTCAACACTTAGAAAAATAATATGGCAAGCTTGTTCAAGGGTAAATGCATTCCAAGTCATGCCCATCAATAGTGTTTTGGCAAACTTCAATCCTAAGATGTCCTTTTGTGTACCAACATAAGGAATGTCGGCACTCGGACGGAGAAGTGCCATTTGGGTTGATAACAAATATGTGATGGCCAAGCCATATTTATGGAAACCATATCCATTGTAATTTGTTATCCATTAATTATTATACATTTAATTATTTGAGTATGGAACATCTTCCTCCCTATACCTGGATACAGGATGACATAATCCAGATACAGATTATCCATTACATCGGATACGGTGTAACATTGGCATCATGGCTATATCGCCCTTGGCCATTATTTACACTTTGTGTAAATTTAGTTTTTAGAGTTTCCCTAAAATATAGGACCTTGTCCAAAAAAGAAAAGAAAAGAAAAAAGAAAACTTAAAAAAAAAGGGTAAAGAAAAGAAAAGAAAGAAAAAAGTTAAAAAGAAAAGATAAAGTAAAACCAACACATGGTTTTGCTTTCCAACTTCAACCCACACCTCCCTCATTCCACATAGCCCTACAAACAAAAACAATATTAATAAAAAAAATATTATTATAATAATATTAATATTATTATATAGTGTTTTAAAACTTATTAATTCACCTTTTAATAAAATAATAAAATATAAGATTTTATATTTATTATTTTATTTCAACACATTAAATAATTATAATAATCATTATTAATTCATCAATTATTTCAAAGACATTAGTTGTCTTTTATTCCTCCATAAGTCAAAATAAACTTCCAAATACACACATTCGCATAAAAGGACCCAAGCTATGACGAAATTAAAAGACAAACTTGAGAAATTGGAGAAGGACATCAAGGCCCTCGTTGCCAACCAAGAAAAATTCAGAGAAGAAACGAAAAATAACAAGGCAATTAAGAAATAAATCAAAGAAGATGTTGTTCTAGTACTAGGAATAAAACTTGATGACAAAGTAGACATCATGCACGAGAAACAAAAAGAGTTAGATGACAAGAAGTGTGTGATGACACAGAACATAAGCACCATGGCACAAAACTTGAACATCGTGACACATAACCATAATACCATAATGGAAATGTTACAAAAACTAGGTCTAATACAAACCATATCCATAACTCATATATGTTGGGCCACTATGTCAACAAAAAAGAGAGTAACAAAATTGATCAGGACAATAAACAAGACAGGGAAACAAAATATCGTAGGGCTGACCAAAATACCAATAATATATTTGATAAAGATGAGATCAACCAAGGCCATAATGAGAGTCAAACCAGTATCGTTGACAATAAGGGTGATCCATACAATGACAAAAGATGAATCGTACAATATGCAAAGGAATCTAAGTCAAAGGAATAAGATATCGTAGATTCATCTTCTACCTTAACTCTTCTACCACCCTAGAGAAACCTAAGTGTAACACTATCAAGTGACTTCGAGTGTAAGAAACCTCACGAAACGCCACTTCTCGATATAACTCTTAAGGATGATAAAATGAAAACATTATGTGATGACATCCTAAGTATCATAGGACAAGTGGCATCTAAAACAAGGCTTGATATGGTTAGTCACAAAAATATTACTCGTATTCATGTACAAGGAAAATGGGATAACAATAATAAACATAATGGAGTACAAATTCAAGTTACAAATGAAAGGAAGATGACAAACTATTGCGTAAAGACCATGCACATGCCTAATATCAGTTCTAAAAAAGACATAAAGGAAGTAATGGCATTGTTTCAACACAAAACGAGAATGAAAAGATGACAACAATAATCTAAGCTTTGAGGACAAAGCTTTCCTAAGGGGAAGGCAATGTTACAACAATAAAACATTAATAAATAGGTAATTATTCCCAATAGTAATTAATAATATTAAAATATAGTTTATGAAGAGAAGTGTCTCTTCAATATGTGATGGTCAAGTTGACTTAATCCGGATACGGATTATCCATTACACCGGATACGGTGTAAAAACCTAATTAGAAAGGCGAGTTGACAACTAGTGTCTCTCTAGTTAGCTTATAGTTAGTGTTTAGTTTCATAGCCACGTAAAAAATTTCTAAAATTAGCAATTTTCAAAAATCGCAGATTTCGATAGAAAGGGTTGGACCTTCATTATAATAGTTAGGATGGAGAATAAAAAAAATAGTTATTTTTTCCACTCTCATGTGTTTGCATGGTTTTTATATCTTGTGAATTGAATCAAAGCTTATTGGCTACATAACCACGGTTTCATTCGAGGGTAGTAGCAAATATTACAAGGAATTCAACACCATTCTATTTCTTTGGAAACCAGAACTTTCGCTTGGAGCGTTTGCACAAAGCCATTAAATGCTTGAGACATATTAGGTTGTCAGTTGAGTTAATGTACACATCAACACCCGCACAAACAGTTGCTGGAGAGGTTGGATCGCCTTTGAGATCTGGGCTTGGTAGAGTATCTAAGGGTGTTGCAATTAGGCCTTCGTTCAATGCTGCATCGGTAAGTTTTATTTATTTATTTTATTGGTGCTTTGTTTGTCGTGTTTTGTTTATTATATTTTTAAATATATCACTTTTGACTGGCGGTCTTTCCTTTAAGGTTTATGTATTAAACGCTTATTTGAACTATTAAAAGTCATCAATATATTGGACATTTTGTGAAAAAAAACACGGGGCAAGTGTCATCTTCCACAAACTATTAAAGTTTGGCTAAAAAGCCCTAAAAGTTATGAAGGTTGTTGCAGAGCATAAACCTTAGCAAAATTACCATCTAGGAATACAATAAGGAAGCAACAGTCTTTTAAAATAATTTAAAATAGTTGTAACTTTGGTGACACTCCTTAGAATCAATATTATGACCCCAATCTAGAAATGGCATGACCACTTTGTTTCAGGTGGCAATTGTACTGTTGCAATTTGATTCATAACTAGAGAGATAATTTAGAGATCTAATCACATTGCAAGAAATTATTGCAAGGGTTTTGGGGTTTTAACTTGAAATGGTTGTAACTTTTGCATGTGGCAACGTCGGGGACATTGGCACCACGTGGCTCTTGTTAAATCTGCCTTTGGCACTGTATATTGTTTTCGTTTAGCATTTACTTTCTATTAAGAAGTTTGACCAACTTTTAATTTGATTTCCAGGTTTACAATTTATCCAAAGTTTTTAAAAAGTTCCCAAAATCATGATTTCCTTTTATAGAGATATCCTAAGTTTCAATTTTTTTTACTTCACTGTTATTGGATAAAACATTAAGGGTCTTATTGTCAAGCCGACAGTGGTATGCTCGGTTCCTGCACCGAGGAATGAATGACAACATAAATATTGCTTCACTGCCTTCAATGCACTGCCACCTTCCCCACTGTTGCCATTGCCTTCATGCTATCCTTTCTCACCGTTACGACACTATTAATATTAATCAGTTAACTTCCTATTAATATATTTCATTTTAACCAAACTTTACAAATCGATGTGTTTATTTGGTGCCACTATCCTAAGTTTTGAAATTTTTGGCTTTCATTCGACATCAAAAATGCTTCGATGTACATTGAATGATAATGAATGAGCATCGACATTGAATACTAATTATTCAATGCATAGCCTACACCATCACCTTCATGCATATGCACTGCCTATACCACCCCAGCTTGTCATTAGCATAGGTGAAATTAGGTATTACAAATCTAACACTGGTTGTTGGATGACAACGACTAGTTCATTGGGTTGTATGGATTATTAAAAGTGTTGGGTTGGACTGCTAGACTGAAACACCTACCTTCCAATGCATGGTATGAGGAATAATTTAGGGTTTTATTTATATATGCCAAGCCTGGGGGACTCGTCCTACTCAATGGATTGAAGGACCTGCCGAGTTGGTGTGTGTTGGTTGGATGGATGCTACTTACTTTAGTTTGACCTTTACATATCTAAACAACATCAATTAATCTAAAGTTGGAGATTTGCATTTGTTGAATTGCTACTGCCTGCTTCAAAGGCTACGTGTCAGTCTCTTGCAATGTTTCCAAGTTATTGAATTCCATATGCTATGACAAGCTCTGAGATTGTAAGTTTTCAATTAGCCTAAAGCTAGAGTTGTTAATCTGTTGAATTGTTGTTGTATCCTTCAAAGACTAGGTGTGGGTCTCTTGTAGCGCTTCCAAGCTCCTAGATTCCATGTGTTATGGTATTACTATAATACTTTCACTTTTTAACATGAAAATGGTTCAATATGTTGGGATTAGGTTTTTAAAAAACATTATATCAAATGTACTAAAATTCCGTCCTAAAATCATAGTATTTTTTTTCAATTTTGAAAACAAACTTGATGCAGTTGTATCTATTTTAATGGGGACATAACCAAAAAGCATAAATAAGACATCATCACAGCGACCAATAGTTTTCTTGATTAATCTAGAATTATTAGTTTACCTTATTGATCCAACATTTTCTTGGCAACATCCCTTTTTTATCAATATCTCATTGTAGAGGAATCACTGCCACTTGTTCGAGTCCTAATTAAGATGCTCGTATGAGTATCCCTTCGTGTCACAACTTCCATGACAATGTCACGCAAATGACCTAGAAAGCAAAAAATCCATAAGCATATTTGGTTCTATGAAATCAATTGTGGAATTATTAGTTCAAGAACCTGCGATCTCATTCCTCACCATAGTAAACCACATATATCCAATCAATCAACACCCAGTACAATACAAAATAATCGTTCAAAGAGCGAGATTTTTCTCTTGCATGACATTAACTTACCCTGTTATTCTTTCTTTCTTCAATAACCCATCATTGAATGCATGAACATCTATTAAAAGAATGACATAATCTTCAGATTTTTTCCTTCTGAGCATTTTATTTAGACAATGAATTGTACAAGTGAATTCCATGTGGCATAGATGCATGGAATATGTGGTGCCTTGTTCTTCAAATTACAATTGTCTAACTCAGCATGCTTGTTGAGGATTATGTGTCCCATTTATTTGCATGCATCTATTTCATCATGTAACATTAATGCCACTTGCAATCCATGCATGCATGCATGCTATTTACACTAAAGTTGCAGTTGTGATACTCATAGTGCATGGTGTCATTTGATGTGCACCGACTCCAAATTTCTCAATTATTAGTTTTAATGATAAAAATGTCCAAGTATCCATTTGTAATATTTATAAACTTTTACTATATTAAAAGAAGATTCTAAATAAAACTTCACTCCTAATATAGTCTTTAAGTTTTCATGCTTATGATATTCTTGCATACAATTAATAGAATTTCATCAATAGAGCGGAGCATTTGTGTGGCGCAATCTACCATATATTTCAAATGGCCCTACACAATAAAGGTCAATCCGTTATACAATTTTAGTGCGTGCATAAAATGGTGAGAGCATTTATGTAACGATGTTAATGGCATATTGCAAGAGTGTGTGTATTACCTTGAGTTTGGAAAGGTGGGTCAATAATGCGGCGTTGGTGAGCCCATGCCTCTCCATTGGCCATTAGCAATATTTGACTAATGAAGTCCTTATTTCCTTTTAGTTGCAAATGGGATACCATAAATTCTTGAATATTTAACATAATGCGACAAAATCATGCTGACAATGTCGTATTTTGTTTCTTGCCCTATTCATTAGTCTGGTGTCATGGCTGGCTTATTAGTGATTCATGGTCACTAATGCAGATTGGATGTGGTTGGTCCTAGATGTGCTTCCTTTTATTTATATTTGACAGCTTACAAACAAATAGATGGAAGGCGTCCCAATTCCATAAGCTAACCTATGAATTAATGCACATAGACAATGGAAGTCTTTGAAATGTTATATCTATGATAGGTTAGGTTATGTGCATCTTGTTTTCTCAATCTATTTATAATTTTCATTTACAACCTAACATGCAAAATCTTTTTCAACAAACCTATGCTTCTACTTACCAATCTACCAACTCGGCAGGTATCCGCTGCCATTCATCCTTGTTAATAATATTAGTCACTCTTGGGCTCATTTGTTCATGTTATGGCTAATGGTTTTTATTTAGATTATGCTTATAATCATTGCTTTTTTGTTCCCAAGCTCATAAGGATTATAATATATCATTACCTATTTCTTGCTAATGATGTGTCATTTCACAATACTCAAAGATTAAGAGTAAAAGACCATAGTAGCTTCTATTCACTCACTTAGGCTTGTAAGTGAACATTTTCATTTGGCTTATTTCTAAGAATTAAAAACTTATTTTCTACTATCCGAGGTGCCATGGTGACATTCATTCATCATGAGGTTCCTTAGATCTTCACAATCCTACGACTCTCCTCCTAGTGGATATCGTTGCCCCTCGTTTCAATCGTGTTGCACATTCAACCTCCTAGGTCTACTTTTAATATTAACCATTTCAATTTACAACATGTATCACCATGTTTTAACTAAGGCATGGTTTAACCTATAAGATCATAATAATTCTACAATGTTCACTGGCGGGGCCTTGGCCTTGAGCTCCTCACGAGAAACTAATAGATATTTACATTTTTAATTACAATGAGGTAGGGTCCAAGAGCGATATTACGTGTCCCAACCCCTAAGAAAATGTTATTTCTTATTGTCCCTCAAGGTTGTAAAGAACCGTTCCTACTCTTGCGATCCACAAATTTCCTTTTAATGCACCATCATAAAGGAGGATATATTGCTTTTGATTATTTTTCCACTTTGCAAATTCTCAAGGGTCCATTCTTAACATCCAAGAGTAATCTTGACCTAGTCGCTTGAAATTTGGATTGAAGTGGGGGTTGTTATAATTGATGATGTCTTGTAGCCATGTTTTCCTTTTAGTTTGCAATCAATCCAATTGCATATTTTTGATGCCTTTGGATTGAATGGATTTGACCAATAGACATCAAGCAAACATAGTTATTTTATGCTTCGATCTTTTTTCGTCTCTAAATTTGAGTTTAGTGTGCACGCTATAAAAAATTTCCAGCATAGGAACTTTGAAAGAGCCCCCCAAGAAGGATTTAAGAGAGAATGTATGTCCTTTAAGAGACCCAAGGTAATTGTTTTTATAACTCATGAACATGTCATTCCATTTTGTAGGATGAGGATACAAACCATCTAGATCTCTAAGAGATGCCTTCCACAGTTCTTGGAAAATTTTCATACCAAGAATAAATGGTGTATGTATTCTTCTGCTGCACAACATAGGAGACAACATGTGGGGCCTTACATACCTCTTTTTTTAAGGTTTTCAAAGGTCAAGATTTTGTTATGAACCATAATCCAACAAAACATGTTGATTTTTGACAACTCATCTCCTTACAAAATGTATTTCCATATTGTTTAAACTAGGGGGGGTATTTTTATTTTAACAAGTGCTTGTACCTTGCTTTGATTGAATAATTAGAACATGGATTTCCACAATTTACTTGAGAGAGAGAGAGAGAGAGAGAGAGAGAGAGAGAGAGAGAGGATCGTTGTATTGATCTTTTAGATGAGTAGAAGCTTTGATATCTTTCCAACCATGTTATATGCTAGACTCTCATATTCCCCTATCAGTTAGCCATTTTAGAATGTCACTAGGAGCACTATTGTTCACCAGTTTGTCTTTACCTTCAAGCCAATCATTCCAAATATTCACTTTCTTCCTATTACCAAGTGACTAAGAGAGTTGATTAATTATCAGAGGGGATGCTACTCTACGGATTTTTCATATGGGAAATATACCTCCTTTCCATTCTAGTTGTTCCCAGTTTTGAACGTTTCAAGTGTTAAATTATTTCTTGCAAAAATCATTTCTCGGCCATTCATAACCGCTTGTTACTAGGTTCCACACTAGTTTAGCCCCCAAGACAAGATTTGTTGGGATGATTAATCAATCCTCCCTTTGACCATCATAATATAATTGTATTTTCCTAGCTTAGGAGATTATTGTCACTTCACTAGTGCATGGGGTACTCACCTGAGGGCCACCTAACACTCAATGCGCCAATCTGCATGAGTCTAGGAGCTCCAGGGACCAATCCCTATAGTTTAGGAACCCAGTCTGAGTGCCACCAGCAATCTACAATAGTTGACCCTAATCGGTGTTCAGTTATGTTCAAATATGCTTTGTTTCCCATCAGTTAGTTCACTCTTAGTCATCCTAGAGCTAGTTTGCATGATTTAAGGGAGGTTAGGCGAATTTTCTCACCTACCTACATCAGTTAACTGGTTGTGAACTAATTCAGTGATCCAAAGTTGTATTAGTGAGATTTAGTGGTGATTTTCCCACACCGAGTTAGCTCCGGAGTTAGTCCAGATTGGTAGTTTAGAATCCTATCTTAGGCATTCGAATTATCCTATTTATATTACCATTCTATTACATATTAGATACTGATTAATTGATGTAAGGATATTATTCCAATTTGTTCTCCATGTGTGTGCAATTTTTCCATGAGTAATTGACCAATATCTACTAAATTCTTCTTTGTCTTCTACGACCTTCTTTTCTCATTGAATTCATGCAGGCCTGAAGATCCTATGCTTCATTAAATTTAACATGGCATCAAAGCAAGTATCCAGGCCAACTTCAAACCTTTAAAACTTCTATTGATGCACCAGAAGCAATTGGTTCCACATAAATCCCAGTATTCTTGCCTTGCTCCCTCTGGATTATGTCCAGAGAAGTCTATCCAGGTGTGATGCACCAAGAGAAAGTGCACATATCAAACTGGAGAGTGTTTGAATTGGTTTGATAGCGAATTGAAGTGTTTTGTAGTGTTTTTGGCAGGTACAACAATTTCTATGGATTTGAGATCAATTCCTCTTCTATCACCATTCAATTATGTTGAGTGGAAATTCAAGATGGTTGCATATATCGAGAGCCACGATCTCTTTGAAGTGTCTAATGGAGCTTTGTGAAGAATATTATGACGAAGAAAATGATTGGCTAAATTACTGTGATATAGCATATGGAAGTATGGGTATGGTAATGTCTCATAATATGTGTTATCTCATGGATTCTGTTGAGTATCCATTCGAGCTCTAAAGAAATCTAGATAGATATTTTGGGGTGTAGAAAGAAGTAGATAATACTTGGAGAGGATCCAACACCTCCTTAAGTGTTCCTCCTTTGAATGTCTTAGCCTCAATTCTCTCTGATGAAGTTGTTCAAGATGAAGAAATAACATAATCTCCAACTCATTCATTTCTAATTAGTGAAAGTATCATTGAAGATACTCCTTCTCCGGTTGCTCTAGAAGTTTATCATATCTCTGATATCTCATATTCTCATATAGTTGATCTAGAATAAGACATTCGAACCTACATTGTTGAAGAAGAACTCTCCTTCCATCCTTCTCAATCATTCTCCAATGATTCTTCTATTCTAAATTCTATGCAAAGTTTGCTAGTGACTGCTTAAAAAAATGAAGAGGAATCTGATTTCTCTCTCTCTCTCTGATGTTGTTGTTGGTGTGCATAAAAGTGATTTTTTGGATGTTTTGAAAGAAATATCATATTTGGGAAGTGATCCATACACCCTCATTAATTTAGTGCTTCCAACAAATTCCTACCTGATTGCTTGCACCAATTCTCAGAGTTTTGTTGAAGGAGAAAATTGTGCATCTTCCATCTCAATGGCACACTTAGAACCTTTTTTCCTCATTCTTGGATCTGATATCACCTTATTTGGTTTGAATTTCAAGTTTCAAGACCTTTCAGTTATGCTTGGGACTGATCTCATAATTATTGGTGTGAAAAATCAAGCACCTCAAGTCTCCTTAAAAAATTATGCAGATGGGGATTCTATATCAGTTTTTTCTCATGAGTTTACTTATGTACTGGATAGCGATTCATTGGATATTTTAGAAGCTATATAATATTATGGAGCTCAAGAATTCACTCTCCATGGTCCAAGGCCTCCTCTTCCTTCCTACACGATCACATGCACACTTCCTTACAGTGATAATGAAATTGGAGACATCCTACATTTGCTTGGACACTTGATCCTCACACCTAGAGATGATTTCACCTCACATGGTTCAATGTTCAAGGCTGCAATATCTCATTTTCTTGGGTTTACCTCACATGGTTCAAATTCTCAAGCACTTTTGCTCTCTCATCAATTTACCTCAATTGCTCTACAAGGTTCCGGTTTCCATCTTGTAGCTGTCCATGTTCCTGATTCAGTTGAGTAGATTCATGTTCTTCCAAAGAGGAAGATTCCTCTAGATATAATCATTTAGTTTGGAGAGCAATTTGGTTTACCTTTCATGTCTATTTTCTAGGAAGGATTTTCCCCATGTGGTTTTTCTGTTTTCCTTAGTTTACATGGATGAATAATGTAAAGGGTGACCATTAGTCTTAATTTCCAGGGTCCAGGTTGTCCAAGTTAGGATTAAGGAGGGTGTTGAGATTATTAATTAAACCTCCCTTTGACCAACATAATCTAATTGTATTTTCCTAGCTTAGGATATTATTGTCACTTCACTAGTGCATGAGGGACTCACCTGAGGGTCACCTAACACTCAATGTGCTAGTCTGCACGAGTTTAGGATCTCCATGGACCAATCCCTATAATTTAGGAACCCACTCTGAGTGCCACCAATAGTCTCTAGTAGTTAACCCTAGTCGGTGTTCAGTTATGCTCCATGTACCATCAGTTAGTTCACTCTCAATCATCCTAGTGTCAGTTTGCATGATTTAAGGGAGGTAGGGCGAATTCGTTCACCTACCTACATTAGTTAACTGGTTGTGAGCCGATTCAATGATTCTGAGTTGCATTAGTGAGCTCTAGTGGTGATTTTCACACACCGAGTTAGCTCCGGAGTCAGTCCATGTTGGTAGATTCAAATCCTATCTTAGGCATTCGATTTCTCCTATTTATATTACTATTGTATTACATATTAGATACTGATTAATGGATGTAATGATATTATTCCAATTTGGTCTCCATGTGTGTCATTTTTTCCATGAGTAATTGATTAGTCTCTACTAATTTCTTCTCTCTTCTGCAACCTTCTTTTCTTATTGAATTCATGCAGGCTTGAAGATCATATGCTTCATTAAATTTAACAAGATTGACTAGTTTATGATCTCTGATCGCTAATCCTTCATTCCCCCACTTGACACAAACTTATGTTCAAATTTACAAGATGGAATTTGACATCACTATTGACATAATATCTCTTAGGATATTTGATATGACTTCTTTATCCTCTTGCTCTTCCTCGAAATATAATTGTTTATAGTTCTAGTAGGCCTTTTGCTTGATATCCTTAAATTCCTTTACTTGCTCACCATTAGCTTCCCTTATCTTTGTAACCTTGTTTTTCATAAGCCTCTCCAATGTTCCTCCTCCCTACGATTGTGATGGTGCATAACAAAGGTCATCTTTATTCTTGCATTATATTAGAGGAGGGAACCTCTTCTTTGTCCATTTTTGCACATAGTTGGTGTAGATTATGTTGAATTTATACTCATTTTAGATATGAGGGATGAATATATGCTTCACCCATTCCTTTAGTTTGTGTTTAGTTCTATTTATCTTGGTCTCCTAGACATAGGAGGGGGAACCATCGACTGGCTTGGCACAGTAGGATTGAATTATTTCATTTATGCCTTGACATCCTAAAGACAAGGAGATTGAATCGAAAGGGAATCAACCCTATTTTTTCACTAATGGAAAGAGAGGACAATTGGGTTGTGGTCCAAGATTCCAAAGGGGATAACATTGGATTGCATCTCCATATTACTTAACAATACATCACTATGCACCAAAAAAATATGCAATTGAGAAACAATATGACCCGAACTTGTATGATGGTTTTTCCATGTAAACTTACCATTCTTAGAAACTACATCTGTAAGGTACCATTCTGAAATAATATCCTCCATTTTTTCCATGAAGGGGTCTCGAACAATGCTAAACTTTTGTTTTATTTGTTTGAGAGGACTAAGTTGAAACCTCTAGCGAAAACATTGTTTTTTGCATTGTTCATAGTCTTTTTGTTTTATTAACGACTACCAAAACAAATATTTTCCATTGTAATGGTTAGGAGCACAAACATTATAGATAAAGAACTATTTACTTGTGTCTTTGTGTAGAAGAGATACCATTTCCAGTTTTGATTAGTGAGGAAAGATGTCATATTGAACATGCATTCATCACAAAGAGTCATAGTCCCCCTACTGCTCCTCTAGCTTCGACTATTTTTACTTGTCTTCCATATTTTGTTGCCTATTTTTGCCATTTCAACTTCTTCCAACCTCGTCTCTTAAAGAAGGAGATTTGAGGGACGCTACATTTTTTGTAAATCTTGCTGTGATTCCTATTTGTATTTGCTTCCCAACCCCCTACAATTCCAGGAGATTGCCTTCATTATTTAATTGATGAAGGGGTCGAGCTTCCTCCTCTGTTTTCCATTGCTTTGGAAGGAGTCTAGGTTCTCATCGAGATAGATTTATTGTACACTCCATAGGAGACTTCTATTATTTTTTGGAGCCCTATAACCTTTTCTTTTACCACAATTTCTTCCCTTTTGTCTTTGGTAGAATTTATCCCTATTTTTTTTGGTAATTGTTCTTCCTTTAATGCCTCTTTTGTTGCTCCATGTAGTTGGACTTTGCTTTGAGTTATTCTTCGAGTAGTTTAAGGGTGTATATCTTATAACACTTGAATATTAGATGGAGCTATGTAAGCAAAGTAATTCCTATTTACCTATTAATGAATCATTCACATGTAACCACATTAAAAGAAGTTCTTCCTTAATGTATAATTATTGTATAGCCATATTAAAAGAGGTCATTAATTAATGAATCATTTGTGTAGAGAAGACACTCCAAAGGTGTAGTCTAAATATTCTAAGTTTTCAACTTTTTATGAGCATATTTCCAGTCTTATTTTGTTGGGCATCTTAAGGAAATCCCTAAAAAATCTTAGAATCACATATATTATCTATGAAAATTGCATCAGTTAGGTGTCATAGGGAATTCAGGATGTTGAATCTATTTATGAATTAAAAACAAAAAATGATACACTTCCAAATTTGGATTTTACCAAATTTTTTTACCAGATTCCAATCAAAAGCTATCATAAAGTCCAAAACCTAGAATACATACACTACTCCCATTAAAAACATAATGAAATTATATTAATTATTATTTTTTAAATTATAATTAATATTTATATTTCCATATAATAAGAGAAGTTTTTCATTAAAGAATAATATGTATTTACAAATATTAAAAATAATGAAATTATATATCTAATTAATTTTATTTGATTTTTTTTATTACCATTTTAATATTAATATTTTAATCTAATATGCACTTTTTTTTAATAATCTTTTTTCTAATTAATAGTTTAACACAAACTAATATTTACACCGAAGGTGTTATTTAAGGGGTTGTTCCTCTCTGCACGCTTTATCGTCTATCAACAACCTATTAAGAGGCTCCCCGTGTCGTCAGACTCTTGACTCTGGTTTTAACCTGAATTTAATGCCTCAATCCCCTGGTCGAGGAAGATACTTGGTCGAAGAAGAAGCATCCATCGTTTCTCTTGGAGTAACTTCGCACTCGTGGATGCTGGTTGCTGCCCTTAGTCACGACATGCATAAGAGGTCAAACCTAATGATATGCCTTAAACTTGAGGGTTGGATAAGCAAACCTGGCCAAAGAATCACTATTTCGATTAAAGCTATGTCGCGGTGACCCAATTATCAAATTATCATATACAGATAAGCGAGAATGCCTTTCTGACAAGGCTGCGTCCATTATGTTAAATTGTCTGTGCGCCGAGAGATCTCCATATTTGGTACATTATTTCTATGCACTATATCTAATGCCTAGCTTTTTTTCTATTCACTGAAATTTTTTGTGCACCACAATATATCCATTTTTGGTAGCACTATGTCTAACGACTAATTTCTTTTAAGTTCACTGATTTTTCCCGTGGGCTACAAGCTATCCATATTTGATAGTACTATTTATAATGGCTAAAATTTTATGAGAGACGGTAGCACTATGTCTAATTGCTAAATTTTCATGGGAGATGGCTGGAAAGGAGAAGTCTAAACCCAATAAGTTTTTGATTTGGTAGTTTGCCAAGATATTAAAATTATAAATTAAATCAATACTTTCAAAAATCAATTTATAAATGAAATCAGTACCCTCAAAAACCCATGATAACTTTACTTTGCAAATTCTAACACAAACCCCTGATAACTTTACTTTGCAAATTCTAACAAAAATTAGGTCAAAACCATCCTGCGCTTAGGCTAAATTAGGTCAAAACCATCCCGCATTTAGGCTACATTATTTTGTTATACCTGATGTGCAGGCCCACTCGAATGGTTATCCTCACCACTCCACTGTCCACAAAGCTGAAGTCTATGTCATAAGAGAGCATTTCCTCGCTTCCAATTTGCCAGTATTTTGTTATGGAATCTGTGCTAACAGGAGACCACAAAACAACCGTGGAAACTGCTGTTGACATCACCCTCCCTATGGTTTGTTATAGTTTCAAATCCTCCCTGTGGTGTATCCAAGATATTTTTGGTTTCGTTGGATGCATGCACTAGCTTTTAGTTTGCATTTCACTTAGGGCAAAAGACCATCCAAATAATTAAAAACTCTCAAACGTTATGTCCTCTCTTTGATGTGAGATGGCCATGAATTATAGAATAATCTGTCCCATTCATAATCATGTATACAAATGTTGGTAGATTCATAAGTGTCGGTACTCGTCACAGCCTAAACATCTTACATGTGTCATTCCTGCAAACTCTATAGACACATTTCTTTGTAATAAGATAGTTGATATTCATGTTCACACACACTATTGCATGGAGAGATAATATAGTTGATAAATCCATGCTAATTTGAGATTTCTTCTGCATATAGAACTTGTTTTTTATAATTGCAAATCAAAATTATTTGAGCAAACATAGATTGTTTTTATCATTTTATTAAATATGTGGGTTCTTACCTAATTGAAATTTTGTTTCAAGAAGAAGACAGGGAATTTATATTTTAATTTTTTCAGAACCTAATTGAAATTTTGTTTCAAGAAAAAGACAAGGGATTTATATTTTATTTTTTTCAAGGATAATAATAAATGAGATTTAAAAGCTTAAAGTATAATTGATGGTATTTGGATCTCCTTTATTTAATAATGTATTTGAACGAAGTTATGATGGCGATACTAAGGCCACCAATCAACCTTCTTCTTTTTAAGTAGAACGGAAAACCACCCTTCATGCGTGTAGTCGTGTTCAGTGAGATCTATGTGTATGTTTTGGTCATATAATTATGTGTGAAGAGAAAAGGTAAAAGGAAATTCAATGGAATTGTTAAGTCTATCAAAACTTGTGCCTCCTGAGTTACAATATTGGTGTAGAAGGGGGTTAGCTTTTGCATTCATTACGTCATGAAAATTAAGCAACAAGCTACTAATGGACATCCTGACTATATACTATCGATATTCAATAGATTGAATTGGGATTTTAAAAACTTGAAACAAAATATTTTCTTCACCTGTGAACATTATTTGGCCATTCAATGATCTTCAATACATGAGATTATAAGAGGACCCACTCGAATGGTCCACATGAAAAATGATGTCACTTGTGCAAATTATGATGTGTAGAATTTTTGATGTCTCACATAGTTCAAGTATCAATTTCAAAGGTATAGTCTCTCCACGAAGTTTCAAAGGTATAGTTCCTCCACGGGGTTTCGAGGTTCTCTAAAGCTACCTAAAACTTCCAAAACTCATTTTTAGAGGAAAACTTATTTTCACTGATGTGGCAATTTAGAAGTTTGATGTAACTTATTTTCACTTATTTTCATAGACTTGCTTTCATCACATAAACTTATATTATCTACACACAAACTTCTCTCATATTTTTTGAAACATATCAAAATTATTTTTGATATTTCATTTCCCAGAAATATGCTAATTATTATATTTAAAATTCAATTCAAACAACCACCCCATCCTCTTGTCTATATTGATCCAGAGAAATACAGTCAGTAAAAATCTATATTGATTAAGAGCAATACACTCCGTAAAATTTCATGAGCATGTTTTTTTTGAATAAGCATGTTTATGTTTTTTCGAAAAAAGAAGTGCTCAAGCTGTTTAGTTTGCTCCTTTAACCTTTTTACTATAAGCATGCTTATGTTTTTTTCGAAAAAGAAGTGCTCATGCTGTTTAGAAAAATCACTACTATCATATAATTACTGTATATAAAGTAAGCATATGCTTTTTACCAGAAGCCTCGTCATGCTTTTTTTTTCTAAGAGTGCTCATGCTTTTTAGAAGAAGAACTTTCTTATAATTACTCTATAAAGTAAGCATGCTTTTTACTATAAACCTCTCACGCTTTTTAGAATCAACACTAACATCATATAATTGCTATATTTAGAGTAAGCATGCTTCTGCGTTTTACGATAAACACACGAGTATCATATAATTACTATATGCTCTAACCTAGTTCGGTACAGACCGCCAAACTGGATTTAATCAATTACATTTAGAATTTGGGAAATTACACGAACACATGTCAATTTGGATGGATTCAAGGTGACGGCAAAGAACAGCCAGACAACGGAGCCAAATTCAGCCATGTGGACAAATTCCTTTGGATGAATCTGGAGAAAGAAGACAACAATGTCTCTCCACAGAAAGCTTTTGCTTCCTTGCACAAAAGCATTTTGAGCGGTTCGAACTCTCTTTGCTGTATGCTGCATCCTTTTTTTGAACTGATCAGAAGCTTTATGTCTCTATCCGTGCGATGCTTTGTCACTATCTAAACCCACTTCAACTCAAATCCGGGCACAATTTCAAAAATGGCGTCCCAATTCCTTTTGTGTGTATTTTCCTTTTTTATTGGAGTCTTGTTTGTGTTTTTATAATGCATTGCTGTTTTTTCTCTTTTTCATTGAAATTTTTGTTGTTTTCTTTGCCTGTCTGCCTCCAGTGCTCTGTTTTTTGTCTGGTTTTGGTCTGGCTAATTGAAGATCCAGAATCCTGCATGGAGTTCCAGGGATTCCTGAGGAGATCAGGTTAAAAACCGTTTCTAAATAATATTCTTCTTCTTAATTGCTGAAGTCAGGTGATTTCCATGCTTAGAAATAAGGGTTTTGTAATTAAAGAGATTCAAATTTGTTTTGAGAGACTGATACATCACAATTCCTTGTATCTTCGGACTATAGTCTGATCAAATATGAATGTGCTGTCATTGGCAATTGCAGAGGACTGGTTTTGATGCTGTTCCAGAGGACCGGCATTTAAAGAGTTGTAAAATAATAAATCCGTGAGTCATCTTACGAACTCTACACATAGATTTCCTATACAGTTATGAAAGATGTTTTATGCAGCACAACATAAAAGTTGTTTTTCTACATTTTTGAGCTTTTGCATTTTCAATTAGCTTTACAGTTTTATACGCATCATCGTGTAATTACACTTTTAAATCCCAACTTCATTTAAATGATTTTATTACCCTAAATCTTTCATATAATAGAATAAAATCAATTTTGATTTTATTACCCTAAATCATTCATATAATAGAATAGGTTTCAGAGATATTTGTAGAGAATGTATGGCTTTCAGTATAGATTATGAAAGTAACAACAACGAAATGCAGTAGTTCTCTGGTTCTTTTTATAGGTTTACTTGTAATTATGCAAAAAAAAGTGTATGACTTGCCGTATAGATTATGATAGTAACAACAACGAAATAAAGTACTTCTCTGGTTCTTTTTTTAGGTTTACTTGTAATTATGAAAAAAAAAGTAGGGCCGCATTTATTCTTCTTATAAGTCTCTGAATCCCCGTGATGTGAGGTACAAGCCAAAAGCCGAAATCCCGTGAAGTGGAAAGACAGAATCGTACTTGCAAAATTAATGACATGTATTTATGTTTTTAAATCCTTTTGATTTGGCCTGTGTGGTGTTTATTTCTTTAATTGTTTTAAAATGGGTGGCTATGCTATTCATTGTGTTTCTGCTGCGAGTTGTTAGTCTTTGAATTTCCAATCTCGACTTAATTGGAGAGTGCCATGTTGTTACTATCTGAATTTTAAAGCTCGACTTCTCTGAATTTTCAATCTCGACTTAATTGGAGAGAGCACAACCTGTGCGTGTGGTGGCTTCCAATCTTACCCTTAGTGCTATGCAGATGGAGTTTCTCGCTTTTCCAAAAAATACAATTTAACACCAGGCGTTTTTATCTTTTGCCTTGGAGATACCTCTGTCACCACAAAACCAAACCAGTTTTTGGTATCTATTCATGTGCTAAAATGTTGCACCGTCCAGGGTTAAAGATTTGTTTAGGACTTAAAAGTTGTATGGGGAGAAAATAAAATTGGTTTTAGGAAAGAAATTTTTATAGGAGCTTAGCCTTATTTAAAAGGAGAGACAATGATCACACATTTAAAATTAAAAAATCAATTCAAACAATTCAAACGGGTAAACAAATGGCATTGTATTTCAATAGGGATATATTTTTAAGTTTTTGGTTTTTTAGGTATTTGAGTTAGGGCCAAATTCTAACTATATACTGGTAAACAAATGGCATTGTATTTTAATAGAGATATATTTTAAGTTTTTGGTTTTTAGGTATTTCAGTTAGGGCCAAATTCTAACTAGCATATATTCATTTTAACTTGGATTTACTCAGCATTGAGAGGATAAATTCTTGTTAATGCTAATATCTCTAATCATCTTTTCTGCAAGCATTTTTGCAAGCAATTACATAGGGACACTATAATTTGAATTAGTAAATTTAGTTTGCCTCAACTGATTCTGACTTGGATTGACTTGAAAATGAGTTGAGTTGGCTACTAACTTGGTTTTACTCTGCCAAGTTTGGTTTAACTTGGCTGATTCTGTGTTAGTTTGAAATGAACTCTGTTAGTGCGGTTGAAGATAAACACTTGTTAAGCAACTAAGGCACACAAAACTTAACCTACCTACTCCCTAAACCTACCTTCCTAAAAGTTCCGCTCAACTTTCTTACCTCGTTTCACTTCTCAGAATTTGCATTTGCATTGTTTGGAGCTGAAGTGAACCCTAGTTGGAATTATGATGTTGAAATTGAGTTGGTGCTGATTTCAGATTGCAATCCGGATGTGATGTTATCTAATAATTTTATAGCAGATAGTGATTGCTGTTCCAAAATTCCAGCTTCCTCTCTGTTACATCCATGCTGCAAATTTCTTAGACCAGAGTTCATCTTTTGTAAAACTGTCTTTTGATATGACGTAGTTGTATTTCTGAGTTTTCCATGAAGCGCTAATATTAATGGAGAAATGAAGCTTTGAATGGTGTTTCAGTCTTTCAATCTTATTAGTCGTAGGACAGATTCTTTGAGTCCAGATTTATGTAACATGGAGATGTAAAATTATAACACAAAACATATTGTTTTTATCTTTGAGATGTAACACAACATATTGCTTTAATCTTTGAGATGTAGTGCTAGATCATTTTTGAATGCACTTAACTCCCCCAATTGTAGGTAGGAATTTTCTCCATTAAAGGTGGTTTTGCTTACCTTTTAAAGGTGGCTTTGCTTACCTTTTCCAATGGAAAGCAATAGCAGACACTCACATCTTATGTCAAAACTTTTTACAACAATCTCGAATCATTTTAGCCTCATTTGGTAGGAGTCTCTCCAAAGCTAAATGGGATGTGAACAACGAATTGTATTTTACTTAAACCAAGCCGAAAAGGTCTTGGCAATCAGACATTGCTGTAGCCGTACTAAACGCCCTATTGTTATTGAATCGCCAAACCTTATGGAAAGACAACCTATCCAAAACTTTTCATTTAGCAAGCTTTGTGCTTTCCAAAGTCTTGTGTCTCCTTCACCATTGTTGCTAAGAGTCACTGATCCCTCATTTTTTATTCAAGTATGAAGTAGTAAGGATCTCGAGTCTCAGTTTGTTGTACAAATCCTTGGTATCATAGTTGAAGGACTTACCATTACCCCATTTCTAGTTTCTCAAACATGAACTTGAATCTTAAAGGCAGATTTTGAAGCAACAACTTTAGGGGACAATTTTGCATAATTCTGGAAGGATTGGTCTGTTAGCTGCATTTAGTCTTTCAAGACTGTTTAAATATCTCCTCATGTGATATGTGTGTTGTTCCTTATTCCAAAGACACCACCAATATAAGATTTTTTTTTTTGGTAATTTGCTTTCTATGATAACATTGTGATAAGCCAAGTTGAACCCATGGGCTGGAAAGGTCCAAATAGTTTATGGATTCTAGACGTCAAATCCCTATCCATCTTTGGGACCCTCAAAATTTTACTGAAGAAATTTGTAACCGGTTGCCAGTCAACCCAAAGTCTTTTTAAGACTACCAATCTTGAGATTTTGAAGGCCTTCACATTTACAAGGATGTTGCAAAAGTTGAACAGACCCTTTTTTCCACCCATGTCTACATCTTTCTTCACACTGTTCTGTCCTCGTAAACAAGAGGAAAATTTATTTGCAACCATGCTTAATATAAATAAACTTTATACAAGTTTCTATTAATAATAAGATTTTCTTTTAGAAGTGAAAAAACAAATATTGTGATATGCTTTTATAAAAAAAAGGCCTCTATAAAAATGGTACACGCTACAATCCATACCACCCTTCAGAGCTAGTGGGAACAAAAAGAAAGTGTTATGTGTTAGTGCTTGAGAGTTGGTGGGAACAAAAAGAAATAGTGTCTTGTGTGAGTGTTGACTTAGTTAACCCAAGATGTTGCACATGATTAACAGCCACATGCACAGTCTCACAAACACAACCTTCAAAACTTTTCCTTCTTTAGATCCACATGTAACTAAAGCTTTGCTGCCATGTTAGCAGAGGTGTAGGTGGTTATTAATTAAATCCAATACAAAAATAAGCACAAAATAATGAAGTTATCAAGCCAATACACAATTGAGCTCAGCATTTGGGTACAATCGTACCCATATGATATGAACAATAAGTTCAATGCTTGGTGCTTGGATAATATAAATGAGGTTGGGTATAATATGTTTAGGAAAATTAGAGGTAGCAACCTAACAACACTATATGGGGATCATAATCGTTCCCTGCCCCCGCTAATACACACGTGACCATAGGTCAACCAATAAGGATTTATAATCATAAACCAAAATGACCATTGGACACCTTAAAGTGTTACTTCATTGAGACAAGATTAGCCATCATAACACTAACAGTTTCTAGTGAGTGCCACTCCCTTTGTTATTTATATGTTAAATGAAATTTCATCTTGGACTTTAAAATAAATAAATAAAAAGGATAAAGTAAAAGGAAATTCAATAAAACAAATATGAATTGTGGACAAAAAATATATATATACATGAGGAACAAAAGATGATTGTTTATTTTTATTTCTTGTTTCCTTGGCAATTTTCCTCGAGAAGTTTTAGTGTCTTGATGATGGGATTCGACTTGATAGGACAAAACGTTAACATGAATTATTTTAACAGAGTTGTTCCAAAAATTGATGTTCCAAATAACTAGTTGATTATCTAGCAACTTCGAGACTTGCCAACACATAGTTGTTAAAAAAAAATTGATGTTCCAAATAACTAGTTGATTTTTTAGCAACCTATGGAATTGCCAAACTTTGGCAATCCCTAATTACCAACAATAAAGGTTGTCCAATGTTGTCATTTAAAAGACTTGCTTAGAAAGGCACTGTGATGGCTTTGACTTGCTAGCCCAAAATGTCAATATGAATAATCTGAATGCAATTATTCTAGACATAGTTATTCCAAATAACTTATCCACGGATATTGGAAAAATCAAATTAGTTATTGCTCCATCAATCTACTTTATTGCATTATCGCTACTTTATAGAGGCTCAGATGATATGATAACAAATTAATATAACTAGAATTAATTTAGTTCCTGTTTAACATACTTCATTTTAGGGTTGCCACATTCATAGAAAGAAAAATATGTCCTTAAAATTGTTGTCCAAACATAATTAATTTCTAGCCATCCTTGATAAAATATTCTTTTTTCTCTCTTATCATTATTTTTCATTTGTTATCCTAAGAAGCCTTGGACCACAACCCATGGGCTAAAAAGCCCTGCATGGTGCAGACATCCACACATCGAAGGGGTAGTTAGCTATGCCACAAAGCCAAGTACTTCTAAGAGTGGAACCAAGGGGGGTGGCCATGATCAATCCAGGGGGACAACAACCCCTAATCCAAGTATCCATACAATATAAACCACTTTGGCCTCTACAATGTGTTGTCCGCCGAATGCACATCGTCGGCAGAAATCTTTTGGACTGCTGTTTCCCTAAGCGGGAAAGGTGTGGCCTTGGGGGCAAGCAAAGAGCCAGGTGCTGTCACTTGATCCTAGCTCCTCCGTTTAGGCTAACTCCTAACGAAGCCAAGGGGGGTAGTCCCTACGGAAAGTTACTAAGGTTATTTGTGTTTTAACCATTTTTAGTGTATGATGGGAATGGGTGTTGTTTAGGAGTTTTTTGGTGAAGAAACTTACAATAAAATACCCAGTAAACACTTGCAAATAGAATTAAAGATAACCAATCACATAATAATTGCAGATTAAAATCCAAGCATTCATGATACGAAAAGAAGATAACTAGCACTGCTTTAGACAGATAATAAGCAAATTAAATTGAAGCCATTACAAAGATGAGATACAAAAACAGGTCTAACAGTCCACTGGCATGTTGAAACACTGCACAGTGCTGGACCTGGGCATCAAAAGCCAGATTCTAGTGAAAGAACTGAGTCCTAAACTATCAGCGAGCACGCAGGCCCTATCCTTCAAAAACAGAGATGGGAATAAACCCTGATCAAGGCCAGACATTCTCAAAAAACTGGGCTTCGGGAAAGCATAAATTACATATCGAGAAAGCATTGGAAGTAACATAAAACTTATGTTACAAAAGAAACAACAGAAACAGGCAGTCAAACCTAAATACTGAGCTACAAAAGAAACAACAGACACAGGCAGTCAAACCATTTTCTGGAAGGCTGAGGGCAAGCAGGACACCATCGGTTGAGCTGGGGCTGGGGTCGCACCAGGGGAGATCGGATCAGGCCGAGAAGGAGATAAGATCCGTTTTTGCTTCTTACCACAATTTCCACAATTATCCCGCGGGCGAGCCACCTCGTCTGGGCCTTTTCCAGCAGCAAAGAAGGAGACACCGAGCCTGGAGGCAATAATATCGACCTTCTGGTGGATTAAGTGGCATTCGCCATTATGGTGCTTCCACTCTTTGACAGGTTCCTCGTCCCCCGCCATTTTCACTTCCCGCTCCATGTATGAGTGACCCACCAGCTTCATGTTCACCCAGTATTGCATGAGGAGTCGGTCGTAAGTCACTGCACGACCCGCAGTGGAGCCTGGATCCAGAACCTAGTCCGCCACCTCCTGGTGGAGATCTTCCTTAGGCATATTTTTCGCGGTATACCAGAGATCCTCGACCTTGCCCTCCACTTCTCGGTGGATGCTCAGAAGAATATGGTCTTTGAAAAAATCTGCTTCTTCTTGGGCTTGAATTTGCGCTCTCGTAGCCCTACGAGGGAGCTTCGCAGCACCCTGCTCAGCCGATGATTCACTGAGGGCTTTTCCTTTAACCATCAGACATTTCGGGGCCATTTCCAACAGGGGAGGAATCAAAGCTAAGGCACGAGGAAGAGAGGAGGTAGAGAGCCACACACAAACAAGAGCGGAGGGCCACGGGGAGAACCAGAGGAGTCGAAAAGCTAGGAGCAAGTTTGAACGATGAGAACGGATCGAATAGAGGGTCAAGCAATAAAAAGGAAAAGGCAGCATCATTATCCGATTTGGAATGTACTTGGACAATGTCATGGCTCTGGTGCGAACCATCTCCCTCGTACCCTTAACCATGGCGGAGCCTCTGTCGAGAATGAATGCCTAGTCGTTTCGGCCGTCACTCTCCGTCCTGTCCGTCTTTTCACCTGCAGTTCCAACGAGAAATATAATGGCCAAGGACAACCACTGCTGGATCCGCTCGCTTACCTCATTAAAACGATCAGGCATCTTGATGATGGTTTGTCATGGCGTGCTCACGCCGTCTGTCACCTCCTACCACCGCAGCATTCGGGCATGCCATTTGTGTACCACCCTCGAGATCTTGCGCAACCATCTGTTTGCAATGATGAGTCCAGTCACCTGCATCGAAGTTTTCGAGAGGGCCCCATTGGTGTGCCAACTCACCCTCGACCCCCGCATTCGCAAGGAGGTCTGTTGCCTTGTTGGCGTCCCGTCTTACGTGACAGAACGAAACCGCTGGGTGGGCATGGATCATGCCACGAAGATCATCCAAGCGACTAGCTAACCTCCGGCTAGTGGACACTTGGCCGCTGACTTGGCCATACGCTAACCGCCTTGCTATCTGGACCATGATACTGGAATCGCCCTCAATTATCATAGGGAAACTGTTGCTGCGCACCAGGCAATTCAGACCTTGAATCATCCCTTTGAGCTCTGCGAAATTGTTAGTGTCTCGACCCATGGTCCCCAGAAAGACAAAAATAACCTTTCCTTGCGATCTCTGCATAAGCCTCCATAGCAGGCATCACCTGGGTTCCCCTTGGAGGCCCCGTCGAAGTTGAGCTTGAAAACCTGAGGAGGAGGAGCAGACCACGAATTAGGGCTAGAAGGTTGAAGGAGCCTGTCGCGCTTGCGGAGCCCATCTAACTGGGATTTGTCTAGACCCCAAAATTCTCCAATATGCCTTTCATCGGCGGGAATGAGCTTGTCTTCGTCATGCCATTGCATGCATCTGATGGAGGAGAGAAGGTTGTCCCTCACCGTCTGCCAGACCTTTTCGATGCAGGTTCGTTTGTCATGGAAGATCCTCCCATTCCTTTCCTTCCAAATGCACCACATGATCATTCCAGGTAAAGCGTTCCATATGGTTCTAATAATTTTGTTTTTGAAGGTTTTTTGGTTCCATTTCGTCAAAGTTCTAGCCAGCTGGGCTCTCTTCCTGTTGCTTTTCCGGAAACCCATTGCCCCTTTATCCCAAATGGCAGCGGCAAACGGGCAGCTATCCAGAAGATGGCTTGTGGTTTCTTCCGCCTGGGAGCATAAGCAGCATTGGGAAGGCCCGTGGATACCACGCTTCCAATGATTTTCACAGGTGAGGATACGACCTTTAACTACTAGCGAAGCAAATAGGGCGACCTTGGGCCATAAGTTTAGGGTCCATATCTTCTTCCATGTTTCCTCTTCCTCAGCGCGATTCCCGATTCGAATGTTGTAAGCCTCCTTAATGTTAAACATTCCTCTGTCCGTATATCCCCATCTCAGCACATCTTGTCCCTCCGTGGGTCTTATGCAGCGCATGCGCATTTCCTCTTGGAAAGTCTCCTAGTCCTCCTCCACCTCAATCTGGTCTGGCTTGTTAATGAAGTTCCAGCATCGCCTCCCATTAATGATTTGCTCTTGCTAGAAGTGGTGAACATGAGTTCTACCCTCCGCCCTAGCTAATTCTTGAATTGGAGTCCATCTTGGGTTGTCGCCTAAATGGGGAAGTTGGTTCCATGAGTCTTCCCAGAACTTAGCATTCCTCCCATCTTGAATTTCCTAGAAGCTACGCTATTGAACCAAATGTCGGTCGCCTTTGGCCTTCATCCATATGGGGGATCCATGCCGCTCTTCGTTGTATCAGATTAACTGAGATGGGGGCCTGTCACGACCATATTTAGAGAGCCATAATCGAGCCCATGGTTTAGATGTGTGGGAGACCCGTCTCCACCAGAATTTCGCTCCTTGGACTTCAGCCATAATTTCCGGGTCTCTCAAACCCAACCCCCCCTTCAACATGGGTCGGCAGATGCTGTCCCAGCTAACTAGGGCGAATTTAGCTTTATCCTCTCGGCCGCCCCACAAAAATTTATGCTGGATGCTTTGAATCTCACGGAGAATGGACTTCGGAGCAGAGAGGACAAAGAACAGGTATATGGGCATCCGCTTGTAAGACAGATTTTAACAAGACAAGCCTGCTAGGCAAGTTTAGAGGTCTTAGGGTCCAGTTTGCGAGTTTCTGCTTCATTCTATCAAGGAGTTCAAGCCAAGAGGTTCGTTTCACTTTACGCGGGCCAAGGGGAACACCTAAGTATTTTGAAGGGAAAGAGCCCTTCGAAAAACCCAGGATACGAAGGATGTTCCTTTGAGTGGCTGGAGCGGTGTTGAGGAAGAAGACTTGGGATTTGGCCTGGTTTACTGCAAGGCCCGAGGCCTTGGCAAAGAGAGTTAGACAAGTTTTGAAGCTTCTCGCTTCTTGGACTGAAGGGTGCCCCATAAGCATGGTGTCATCGATGAATTGTTGATGAGTCTGAGAATCCATGTTATCCGTAAGACGAATGCCTCTCAACTCTCCATTTTCTGCCTTGGTCCGAAGGAGACGGCTCAGGCCCTCCGCCATTAAGATGAAGATGAAAGGAGAGAGGGGGTCTCCCTGCCTAATACCCCTGGAAGGTTGAAAGGGACTAGTCAGGGTTCCGTTCAGAAGAATACTAAAGAAAGGAGTGGAAATGAGACCCATGACCCATTCAACCTAGTCGTGGCAGAAACCATAGGCTTCCAACATTCTGCATATGAATTGCCAACTTAATTTGTCGTAGGCCTTAGTTATATCAAGTTTGATCAACATACTTGGTTGTCTCGAGCTTTGTAGGGAATGGAGAACTTCATGAACGAGGATGACGCCATCTAGGATTTGGCGCCCTTCAACGAAGCCAGATTGTTCCGGGCAGATTAGGGAGGGGAGAAGAGTCTTCAGACGATTGGCAATAACTTTGGATATGATCTTGTAGATCACATTGCAGAGGGCTATAGGCCTGAACTTATCTGGGCTATCGGCACTCGTTTCCTTGGGGATGAGAGAAAGGAACGTCGCATTGAAGGCTTTTAACACCCCCTTCTTTAGTCTCGATTCTTTCACTATTTCCACGACCTCGTTCTTCACCATATCCCAGAAATAATGGAAGAAATTAGAGGTAAACCCATCCGGACCAGGGGCTTTTCCCAGAGCCATCTGGTTGACAGCCTCTTCAACTTCTTGCAGAGTTACCGGTTTGACGAGCATCTCATTATTTTCCCTAGTGACAGAGGGTGGGATTAAGCGGGTGATTTGAGCGATATCTCTCTCCCTATCGTGGATATCTTCGTTGAGGATCTCAGCCAAATAGTGGGTAAGTTCCTCTTCAATCTCTCCGTGGGTTTCAACCCTACTGCCATCCATTTTTTTGAGTTTTTGAATTCTCGAATTGTTCCTGTTCTGAATAACCGAATTATGGAAGAACTTGGTGTTTTTTTCCCCATCCTGCAGCCATTTGACCTTGGATTTTTGTTTCCAGTAGATTCCTTCCTGTCTTTCCCTAGCCTCCAGCTGTCCCCATAAGTCTTTTTCTTTTTTCTGCATGTCCTCGTCCCATCCATCTGTCATTCCTTTCTGACTGAGTTGATCAAGTTCAGAAATCAATCTTTTCTTGTCCTCGAAAAATGTTGCCAAACTCTTCTTTATTCCAGGTACGGATTTTGGATTTGAGCAGTTTGAGTTTTTGTTGGAAACAGAACATGGCAGTGCTTGTAGGGAGGACCAGCTCCTGCCACCACTGCTGGACAAGATCTTTGAAGTCCTTATGCTCCATCCAGAACTATTCAAATCTGAATGGTTTCCTCAGAGTGGAACAAGTCCAATCCCAGCGAAGGTTGATGGGCCAGTGATCAGAGCCTGCTGCTGGGAGCACGTCAGCCATGATTTCTCCCGTACCATGGACTATAGTCTCCGAGACCAAAAACCTGTCTAAGCGAGAGGCGACCAAGTGTTCACCCCTGCGTTTGTTGTTCCACGTATACCAGCCATTTCCGGTTTCCATATCCACGAATGAGCTTTGAGCCTGGAAAACTCCGAAAGCCTCTTGGAATTTGTCCAAAGTTCATTTGCTTCCCTTTTTTCCCCAAGGTTGGCAATGAGGTTGAAATCCCCACCCATCACCCATCGGGTCTCCTCCGCTTGGTGGTTGGACCAGTCTAAGAAATCGATGGAGGCCTGCTTCTCAGGGAAGCTGCTGGGGCCATAAATATTCACCAGAGTACAAGGTGTTGGAAGTCTACCATGAGGGAAAACTTATTAGCGCTCCAGTTTGTAAGATCTACCACCTGGGGGAGCCAGAAAATTGCGATGCCCCCTGATTGTCCAGCAGCATCCAGGGCCATCACCTGGCTACCCTTCCAGATTTTACTTCTGATTTTTTCCAAGCCTTTGTAACTGCATTTAGTTTTCTGGAGAAAGAGGATATGAGGGTTTTCTTGCTTAATTTTCCTATTGAGAGTCCTCCACTTCCTGGGGTTGCCACACCCCCTTATATTCCAAGAGATTAGCTTCATTGGAAAACTTTGGATACTTCAGAGAAGGCCGCCTTGATTGTTGGGTATCGGCCTGATTCTATGAGCTTGACACCTACTTCTGCAATGCGTTACTTGTTTGTTTTCCTTCCTCTGCGTTGTTCCTCCTTTGGAGACTTTCGCTTACATCCTGTTTGGGGGTCTGGGTCTATCCCCAGGTTCGGGTGAGCCCCAGCCTTAATGATTGCTTCCTGGAGGAGCTCAATTTTCCTCCTGTATATGTCGCCTTTCCCCTTTTTTCCGCATTTAGCTTCTATCGCATCCATATCTAGTTCACCTAGTTCCATTTCTTTGTCCTTTGCTTCTTCCACTATTTCCATCTGTTGGGTTTCCATCCTTTTCGAGGCATTGATGTCCTTGGTGGGCTGCACCTCTTCCGTTTTTTCCTTAGGTTTGCCATCCTTTGCAATGCCCCCAAGGACCGCGAAAGCATTCTTGGATCGATTATCCTGCACCTCCATGTCTTTTTTGGCTTTTGATGTCCCGTTGTCCCTGCTTCTTTTATGGTTCTTAACCTGGGTGAAGCCATCAACATTATTCCCAGCTCCCTCCGGTCGATGATCAGCTGGGTCAGGCTTTGCAGCCATCCTGGGGCAGTTCCTTCCCAAGTGGCCGTATTCATGACAATGTCTACACCTGAAGGGGATCTGCTCATAGTCGATGGGTTGGGTCCATTCTTCATCTTCCCAATTTAGGTTTATGGTTTCTGGCAGTTCTTTGGATAGATCCAGGTAGATGCAAATCCTAGTGAAAGAAGTATACCTCTAGGCCTTGCTTTGCTCGACCACCTTAATAAATCCCCCCACGGTATTTCCAATATCCCTCAGAGTTTCCAGATCCCAATATTCCCTTGGAAGAGAAAAGTGGCAGATCCAGACTGGGGCCACAGTCATGTCCTCTGTTTCAGGGTTGAATCTTTCCTTCCATGGGTTAAGATAAAGGCTTGCAGAGAAAAAGAAATAGGGGCTTCCCTCCAAGATACGGTCACGGTCCTCCTGATTGAAGAAGATAATGGTGAAGAAACCTTTGGAACCGAGCTGCAGGTCATAGTGGCCTTTAAGGTTCCATACGTTGCTGATCCATTTAACCAAATCCTTTTCCTTGGGCCAAATCCCCACAAACTTTCCAATCAATGCCTTCTCCTTCTAGAGCTCTATCGTGCCCCTCACCTTCTCTGATCCCACATAGATTGTTGGAATGGTGGGGACTTTTGGCAGGCAGTCCCCCACCCCGGGCTTTCAGTCGATGGCCGAACCCTCCTGCTTATCCTTTGCGGCAGAAATCGCCTCATTGTCCCCAATGGGTCTTGAAGAGCCCGACTCCATCATGGATTCACCCAGGGAGGCCAAACCTCCAGGTGAATCGGCCAGCCTTTGCGTCCTGATGGCCTCAGCGGCCAGGCAACGCCGGCCGGGCTCTTAGCAGAAAACTCCTTCAAACCCTAGCACTCCTGCTCTTGCCAACCTTAGGGTGCAAGAGATTGTTTTGCGAGTGCTTCTTGGTAAGTTTTAATGTAAGTTTTTTAAAGGTGAGTTGATTATTACAGGGAAAGGGGATCTCCAAGATATACCTTGCGGTACTAGAGATATGTCCGGAATTTAGGCTTTGGTGGCTTCGTACAAGGACATGTTGGCTGCCAAAGTCCCAAGGGCGTGTTCAACACTACACCAACCAAGGATGTAGCCTAACTGTGCCCCCAAGATCTAAGTACAGTGGTTCCAGCGTCCCCAGGCGAAATTTGCCCACACAAAATCTAATCGAAGTGCCGGATTTTCACTTATCTTTGTTGGGTGGTTACTTTTATTAGGGTGACTTGGATTAAAATATGAGAATTGGAAAAGTCTACGGCTGCTCCTTAAGGACCCCTTATAGGTTCATTGCCTTAATGCTGAACAGGATCTTCGGGAGAGCCCACGGTAAAAGTTTTAAGCTGGGGTGGGTTCCTATCATGTTCTGTGTTGCCACTCAAGGGACCGTGTTCAACTAGGTGAACATTGTATCAAACAGTCTCTCGGCCTGCATTGCTTCAGCCTTGGGAGGGGTGTCCCAGAAAAAATCAGAGTTCTACATTAGCTCCATACTGATTGATTGCATACTGTGCAACCAACCATTCCCAAACCTGAGGTGTATTTGGGACCGAGATAGAACACTAGTATACTCAGCCTACAAGCCATTGTGGGCCCATAAATACTACAGCCACTACAGAGAAGTGTGTGAACACTTCATTATGCCATTATATACAATGATTTTCTTAAAAGATTGCAATTGCATGTTTGAAGAAGTGTTGCAGGTCATTGAAGAATATGCTGATTATTACTTAACAGAGGATGGACTGTATATTAGAATGTATGGCTGCTCTAGAGCACCTTCACTACTTCCAAAATATGCCATTGATTATGTGGTACACAAGGAGGCAGTCAGGCAGGTCTTCTTGGATGGCATAGGGAGTTTTTTATTTGAACATAAGAAGGCAACTTATCCTCCCTTACCATTCAGGTTGGGAAGTTATAAGTTCTCAAGAGTTAAGAAAGCCGATGAATTTGTAGAAGAATTGGGGAAATTCCATTTTGGGGAAATAAACTTCCATAGGAATGATTCCCGGAATAAAGTGGCAGAACACTGTAGGGAAGCAAATGTACGTTGAGTATACAAGCCACTGGGATAAAGACGAATCAATTTTCCGAAATGTAGAAAACATAACTGCATTAAAAAGAAGATTCAAAAAGAAGATCACCACCAAAGGCGGGAAAGGACAAGATGAGTAGAAAAAAGCAGAGGAAGAGGAAACTAGGAGAAGAGATGAAGATGCTAGGAGACTAGCACAGGAGGCCAAAAGTTGGCTTAGGAGCGAGGAGGAAGAAAAGAGGAAAGCTGAACAAGAAGCAGCTAGAAGTGCAGAAGAAGCTGCCGGGAGTGAAGAAGAAGAAAGGAAAAGGAAAATGGATGAGGAACTTAGGAAGCAGGAAGCAGAAAGATTAAAACTGACAGGGTCCATGACACAGAGCAACAAGCTTCCGATCCTGTAGACATTCAGGTTCAGGATCTGGGTAATCCTGATTTTCAAGACCCTGAGGCAGCTGCTAGCAGCACATTAGGACAGGTTGTTGTTCCTGGCCTAAGTCTGATCCCTTTCGAACAAAAGAAAGGGGAAGAGGTTCCAGACTTCAACACTATTTTTTACGACAAGGAAACGAAAAGGATTGTGAAGAGGACTGAGAGGAAAGTCGAGACTGGGGGGGTAGTCAGGGAAAATGATAAATGATATAATCATGGTGCATGGAACCGACAAGGACCCAAGATTCACTATCCGAGCTGGAGCAACATTGATCCATGCTTCTGAGGACAATGTGGATCGGATAATGACTGACCTTGAACAGTCGATGAAATCTACTGCCCAACTAAAGGATACGCTACGAAGGGAGAGAGAGGAAAGTAATAAATTGAAAAGGAAGTTTGAAGACATGCAACATGAAATAAAGTCTTCAAAAGCAGAACTCCAGTTCCTCCAAGTAGAGAAGAGATCTCTGGAGGTTGCCCAGGAAAGTCTAGAAAAATTGCAGCAGGAATGTCAGGGGCTAAGAACAGAAAAGGATGGGTTGAAAATGGTATGTGAAAGACTTCATACAGAAAAGGATCAGCTGCTAAGTAAGATAGGGGAGCTGGAGTTACAGAAAGCTACCTTGGAGGAGTCAGAGAGGCAATCTCAAGTGCAGACAGCAGAGCTTAAAGAGCAAGTTACTTCATTAGCAGCAGCTCTAGAAGAAGCCAAGGAACAACAAGCCAACCTTCAACCTTTCAAGGAGCATGTTTTAGCACAAAGGAGCAAGATGCACAAGCTGCAAGTATCCATAGAAGAAGAGAGGTGCAAGGTTTTGCAGGTAGACAATATACTAGAAGAAATTTTGGAAACTTCTTCATATTTTGTGGACAGGTCGCATGACATTTTAGAAGTCCTGACAGGAAGAATAGCAAGATTAGAGGCCAATGAGGAAATCCCTACGGACCTGCCAGCAAAAGATCAACAAGGCATGAGACAAGACTATGACTTATTGGAGTTTGCCATAAACACAGTCGAAGAATTTAAGAAGTCTGTAAAGAAGACAAAGGGAGTTTGTACAGAGTTCTGTAGGAGACTTTTGATCACGTACAACCGTTGCCAGGTTGCTGCTGAGCAGAGAATGGACACATTTCCAGACCACAACCTGTTTTTAGAGATGTTGCAGAGTAGATATCAGGAAGATGAACAAAGAATTCAGCACATCAAGGCCCTAGACGAGCAGATCCTGAGAAATGAGGTAGCTCATTCAGCGGTTAGTGTACAGTTACTAGAGGATCAACTACGCCTGAGCTCAGCCAGGATTGAAGCAATAAGAAATCAGGTTGCTAAATTTGAAATCAATATTCGTTTTCTAGAACCTTCTGAGTTCGAAAACATTGCCTCAGAAGCTTTAACATGGAAGAAGTTCTTGAACAATCAAGCGGGGCCCTCCACCTAAGTGCTTATTAGTTTGTTTTATTGTAATATATTGTAAATTATATAAGCACTTAATGTGAGAAAATTGTGGGAGGTGAAGCGTTGGGGAAGCCCAAGAGTCATTTGTGGGCAGCCCAACAGTTTTGCTTTTGTATAAATATAGAAGAATTAGATAGGAGGGGGGCTTTTTCCCAGTGAGACTTGTGAACTACTTGTTGTAAGAGGAACTATTTCATTTTGCAATAATAAAATTACAATATTGCCTGTTGGAGAAAGTGCTGTGTGGAATGTTCAAATGTGATGAAATGAACAATGTTGAAGGGGAACTATTTCGCTTTCAGTTGTGTTTCATTAACTGTGAGATCGTTCTAACTTTTTGAACCTATGTTCTTGTATGAATGTTCTCTGGTTTATTCTGTGATAATTTTCACTATGAGTAATGAACGTTTTAACAGACGACGAGCTGTTTTGTTGTGCACATCTTTATTCATGCTTATGTGTTTTGATTCTAAGAACAGCTTTCTGTGATTGATCTTAACATGTGAGCAGTAATACATTACTCATTAATTGATAATCTTGCTCCCTAGGGACAACTTAGTTAATATCGTTTTCAGTTGTGTGTGATTTAGATGCGAGAGAGTCTAAGACGAGAGGTAAGAACCTGCGCATCACATTGTGACCACTCCTCGTATTCTTTACCAATCTGCACCTTAGATAGGCACTTGCATATCATACTTAAAGTCAAAAATACAAAAATATACACGGTGGACCGAGCCACAACCGGTAAAACCCTTTGTTTTTGTTACTTGACCTATGGTAGCCGGACTGCAAACCGGACGGATTCCCTATACCAAACAGTCACGGGCTAGTTGGGAACGTTGACTGGGGAGAATCCTTTGCTGTTGTTGCCTGCGAATTTCCAGGCCTCAACACGGTGCCACACTCATCTGCTTCCTGCTAAACCAAGAAATCATGCTAGACCCCAAATTGAAGTGCTCTTCCTATTTGTGGCACTACCATCCCAATTTGAGTCAACATAGCGCTAATCCTCTGATCTGTCACATATCTAAGGCCATAGTCAATCATACCCTTTAGGTATCTCAACACATGCTTTGTTGTAATTAGGTGATCACGTCTCATCTCTACCGTGTACTAACTCAATGTGTTCACCACAAAGCATATATTCATTCTTGTGTTCGTCAAGTACATCAACGAACCAATCATTTGTCTGTATACTGCGGCATCAATTGTCTCTGAAGTAGTATTACACAAGAACTTCAAGTTCGATGCCATTAGTGTAGCCATGGCCTTGCAATCCATCATTGCGAATCTCTTTAGGATCTCTACTGTATATTTTCCTTGACTAAAGAAAATCTTATCTAGATTCTGCCACACCTCAAGACCTAAGAAATAGTGCATCATACTCGGGTATTTCATCTCAAACTCTGTGGCAAGCTTCTTCTTTGTTTCTGTAATGAGCTTCTCGTCACCTGTCAGGAACAGGTCATCTACATACAACAATAGTATCACTGGTTTTCCATCCTCAACCTTGAAGTAGAGGTTGGAACTCGCTTTACTCTTGGTAAAGCCCAAGCTCGTCAGAAATCCATCTGTCCTGCTGTACCATGTCTTCGGTGCCTGCTTCAAACCATATAAGGCCTTCTTTAATTTGCACACACGAGTCCCTCTGTCATCTGTCTCAAATCCTAGTGGCTGCTCGACATACACTTCCTCTTCCACCACACCACTTAGGAAGGCTGTCTTCACGTCCATCTGGTGTACATTCCACTTCATCACTACAGCTATCGCAAGTATAGCTTTAATCAAAGTGTATTTGGCCATAGGAGTTAATGTCTCGTCATAATTGATGCTTTATCTTATAGATCCATTTGGAAAACACTATTAACTTCCCTTCTGGTCTCAGAACTACATCCCAAGCATCATTCTTCATGATCAATTAGTATTCTTCAATCATAGCATCCTTCCACTATCTTCTCAGGTGCTTCTTCATAGCTGAAAGGTTTCGCATCAATGATGTAACATAACAATGCTACATAGTTGGAGTATGGTCTAGGTCTCTTACTTTCTCTGCAAGTCCCATCTGGAGCACCATACTTCTCAGCATCTTTGAATGATAGCTTGTTCCCATGCTGGTCTTCCCTTGTGAATGTTTACCTCTCGGGGTGGATCTACAGGTCTTTATGGCTCGGTCATATCATGGTCTTCGTTTTCTTCTAGAATCATCTCTTCCATAATCGTGTCCCTAACTCTGGGAGCTACAGGTTCTTCTTTGGAGTGAATCTGCCTTGATCTTGTAAATGAAGGTTGTGCCGAGTAATCACTTGTTCTTTGGAACAAGTATCATCGTTCTTCTCTTGTAGGTCATGGCACACGATTTATCCTACAAGTCAATTTCACTTATATGATTAGTAACATTTCATAATCATCATCAAATCATATTACAATGACAATGCGTAAATCACACAATTATGTAACCATTTTAGCCAATGCTTCACCTTATGAGGTGAATCCTTCAAAGTTGTGAGACAATGCATATTCCTCTTCTATTGAACAATCTTTACTTCTTGCTTTCTTTTGAATAGGTTCAACGTCTTCTATGGTATGAGCATGCTACCTCGTCTTCTTTCCTTTCTTCACATGGCTATTGCCTTTGGGGCAATCTCTTGCAAGGTGTCCCTTTTCATTACAAGTGTAACATCTATAGTTTGAGTAGTCCTTTTGAGGTCTATGATTCTTTTGGAATCTCATAGGGATTTTGTGAGATTGTTCTTCTTTTTTGCTCTTTTATTTCTTTGTGTGAGATGTTAGGCTTGCTTGTAATTTTCACCCAGCTTCTCTTCTTCAATTTGATTTCCAATAGCTTCGACTTGTACTTTGATCTGAGAGACCCTTGTAAGGTGGGATTGGATTGTTGTCACCCCCATTATCCATACTTATTTCATATGGTTATATCGTTGTTTTTAGCCAAGGTAAGAAATATGAACAAGTTGGAACCAAGTTATTTATAAAAGCATCTTCACATTCTTGAGTTGAGTTCTCAAGGTCATCTTCCCATTGATGTTTTTTCCTTCATACAAGCTGGTCAATCCATCGAACATTTCCTTGGGAATCTTCAAGAAGGATACATGTGGGATCAAGTGATCCTTGATGGAGTCAACAATGATTCTATTAGCCTCCACCATATTCTTCTTATGTCTAGCTTGTCTTCATCTCCCTTTGGATCTTCAACTTCTTCCTTGAAATAGTTTTCTAAGTCATGTTCTTTTAATATGTAATGTCCCTTTTCTAGGTGATCATTCCCAGGGGGTATTGGATGACACTTATGCCTAAAGTTTAATTAAAAATGGGACATTTCAGTGGATGGTTTTTGGTAACCCATGGTATTGGGCTAAAACAAAAAATAAAAGGAGAGGCACTCATCTAATGGAGGTATCTTGATTTGACATTGATCCTTTGTGACCATCTGGGGGTTAGCCTAGAGTTTTCGTTAGGGCTTGGAAAAGCCCTTCCATTGTTGGTTTGGTTTCGGTGGTGCGACATATCCACCTTAGCCAGACAAGGGGGATGATCCATTCAAGGTCTTCACTGGAGCTTCATCATTCAATTTGGAATCACTTCTAGGTTCTTATTGGGTGTGTTTTGGTAGCTTCTATAGCAGTCGCAGTTATTGTATTGTCTACCATCTATTATTCATAATAAAGGTGCCAACGTTATTTCTACATTTTTATGCGTTCTTGAGTGTTCCTACAGTGTTTGACGAAAGGTTGATGAGAATGCAATTTGCTCATGAAATTTATAAATCAATGTAAAATTGCTAAATTTTTGTCTAATTCATACATTTTGTGGCCCTTCGGGTTGGTGACATCACAATGGTTTTAGAGTTGGTTTTCTTGCCTGCTTTAGGGGAAAATCAATAAGGAGGTAATCGACAGGTTTCTGATTGTCCTTCATTTGACGATTTGTCTTTTAGTTGGGTTCAGTGGTACCATAACCATCCAATTTAAACTATCTAAGTTTTAGATGGGCATCAATTGAAGGATGTTGATTTTGTCTGGGGTCAAATTTATTGCTAATTATTGCAGGAGTTCGATTTCTCTTGAGATGTCTTGCTTGTATTGTTGAAGCTGACCCCAACCAAAACCCGTTTTCCATCGGTCCGAGTTCAAGATAGAATTCAAAGATGGCCCAAATTGCTGAATGCCAAATTGGCAAGTTAGGTGACAGATTTGTTGAGGGTTTGCGCGAAAGATCAAAAACATCTGCGGGGGCCAATTCGTGGGTAGCCGGTGCTGCTTGGTGATCGAAATATTGTGTGGGACATCGCATTTGCCAAGGGAACAAAGCTGTTATTTGGAGAGGTCTGTGGATAAAAATGTGAGGTTGGGAGCATTCGAGGAGTCTCCTTGGGAGGCTCGATCTTCCTCAATGCTTAGCCATAAGATTGGAGAGGGGCCATGTGAACCCTTTTGAGGGCCGTCTCACCAATTGCAAGGCTGAATTGAAGACAGTCACAAGGAGGTTGTAAGGTATATGAGACCTGAGTTCACAATACAACAAATCGAGAGGTCCTAGGAAGGGGTGGATAGCATGGGAATGGGGCTGCGTTGAAAGCCGCGATGACATTCACTCGAGCAACAAAGGATTTCACAATTTTAGCAGGCCGAGCTTCTACTTGAGGATCGAGAGGTTTATAGAAGTCATAGGGTTGCTGAAATGGAGGATTTATCACCTGAGGAGGTCGTGACCAGTGCAAAAGGGGCGCATCACCAAGCTTGGAGCTTTTATCCCTTAATGAAATAGGTCATTCATTATACATCATAAACAAATGATAAAATGTTCATAAGCCAATTCTATATACAATCATTCACTAATAAACAAAGTGGAAATTGCTAGTAGTTGACAATAGTGGACAGTTTGCAAGTGACAAAAATGTATAACAACAAATTGGTGTTCAAACAGTGATCATATCAAAGCAACATAAACATTTACCCACTGTTCAAAGCAAACCCGTCTGAAATGTATGTGCAAACAAGGTTAATATTAGCCCTTCATATCAGTTTTCATTAATAGTAATCTAGATCATCATTAACTAACATTTAGACCAACCATTGATGCGTTTGTGATGTCGGTGCAGGGTTGTCAAAGAAGGAGATCTGTACCTTCATTACAAACCTTTGGAGAGGTGGAAAGGGCGATTTTTACAACCAAGGAGTGGGTTGTTTGTTGGCTGCTATAGCCTAGGAGAAGCCCATGAAAATGAGCCGAGCCTTAGAAAGGGGCCTTGTTAGGCTGGAGTGGTCCTCTAAAGGGATAGGGCGAGGGTTGGGGAGATTAGGGACTGTTTAAGGTCTGATTTTGAAGCAACAACATTTAAGTTTGGGGGAACACTAAAAGAAAGACCACGATAGGGATCGTTCTTAGGTTGGAAAAGATGGGTCTATATTGTGGTCTCAGACCAGATATCTACAATTCAACAGAATGGTCACTCAACACTGGGTTGAGTCTTCACTGTGGTCCCGGACCAGGTGGTCCCATTCTCCTAAGAGAAGGGCTCTCGATGTTGCTCAGAAAAATCAACACTTTGGAATCAATCTTCTTCCAAGCTGATAGATCTTTCGGATCTGTGGGTACAACCTTCGTGGAGTCAATGTGCTCCTCTGAATCACTGATGTCCAAGATCCTTGTGATCCTTTCTTTCCATGTAGGAAAGTTTTGAGCACCCTGGAGTCTATCCTCAACTCTCAACTGCATGGCCATTGTTAAGTGTTACTTGTCAAACCCAAGATCTCCAATCTAAGTTTGTGTCTTCAATAGATTTGTCCCTGATCTATCACTGCTGCTGCAAATCTCTCAGCTTTAGCTCACTAGAGCTCTGATACCATGTGAATTTTCCTTAAATATTCAAACTAGGGCTAAACATTGCATGCAAATCTCTACTGTTGACCACACAAGAATATCTTTTACAGTATGCAGCGGAATATAAAACTGAGAAATAAATCACAGCATCACATCACAATATTGACACTATTATTTTGGGTATGGAAACCCCCGAAAAAACACAAGATGGGAAAATTGGTGCAGTAGTCAAATATATATTTTATTATAAGAAAATATGGAGCGTTTACAATATTGCAAATTCACCCAAACCCGACGAATGCAGTTACACGACAGAATCACTAGGCAAAACCCCAACTAAATGTCAGCACCCTCCTGCGTGAGTGTACGACCCAACTGTACGAAGCTCGGTGATCCTGCTGCTTGCTCCTTCGTCTTCCCAACTAAATCCTCTGTCTGACTTTCTCTCCCTGTCTGTATCCTATCTCTGTTGGAATACAAGTCTGTGTGTCCTCTCCACCAATTGATCTCTCTTTTATAACTTTAGGTAAGGCGGAAACCCTAATTTCACTTTCACTTTAACTAGTGTTTCACTAAAGTTAATTTAGATCACTTTAGTTTATTTTCCAAAGTAAACTTAGGAAAAATAAATTAAATACAATTGGTTTCCTAATTTAAGTCTTCTGCATGCAAGAACACATGCATGCAGGAAGACCTTTCTTGTTGCTGCTAGTTTAACAAAGAGTTTAGGTGGGGCTCTAGATTACCATCTTTAACCCTAGGGCTATGAGAGACCAAGATCAAAATCCCTCTACTTAAGATGGCTTTCAATATTTGTAGCTAGGGCATAAGCTAGCAACCTTTAGGGTTAGGTAGCTAGTTCCAACTAGGGAAAATATGGAAGTCCAAGGCCCAAAATGACAATGGAGATATCTTGTAAAGGAAGGTCTCCTCAAGCAAGTAGACAAAATGACAACATAAAACCCTAATTCAGTGCAAAGCACCTTATGAGCTATATTAGACCTATTGTAAGAGGCAATATCATACTTACCAGACTCAGAATCGATAATAAATCGGCAAGGCAAAAGAGCCAAGAGTTTGAATCGGATCGAGTAAAAACCGGCAAATACGAAAAATTAAATATATACACATTTAGAATTAAAAAGCACATTTTTTCCGTAGATATTCAAAATAACCATGTCCATATACTGCAAGATATCAATAGATGTCCAAAATAACCATATTAAACAAATATGGTTGATAGATAATAATTTTTAAATACATTTAAATTAACTTTATCTTATTTATATTAATATATTTATTGAATTTATATAAATTTAATATTAATTTAAATTGTTGGGTTTATATAAAACATATTAAATTTATTTATTTGATATTTACTTTTATGTATTGGATTAAAGCCAAATATTATTAAAAATTGATTACCAATCATATGGAAAAATGAAAACATACCATGTATCATTTACCAACCAATACCATCCTAATTATAATTATAATAAATTTAAAACTATAATAATTTATAATATATTTCTTTTCAAATTGAATGTAAACTTTATTTATTTAAAAAATGTTTATCGAGGCGGGTTGCAAATTCAAAGTAACCACCGAAACTACTTGCCATACGCACTAGGAAAAACTATTATTATTTCTGGTCTAACTGAGGCAAAAATCGCGTCCAAACCAGGGGCAAACAAAACATCCAAAACCCGAGAACAAAACAACGTCCAAACTCGGGGCCAAAATTGCGATTTTTGATTAAACAAAGGGACAAAAATCCCGATTTATAGGAACCCGAATTGGTGGAGCTGAGTGAAACTTACCGATTTTTTTTCCTCAAATGGTTTGAAGTTGTTCAGCTGTCAAGTCGAGTCAAACTCGTGATTAATTTGGTTTGACTTGCTAGTCCTGTTACTATGGGCAATATGCCAACATTTACCAGGAAATGAGCAAGAGTTACCTTAGGTCATCCTTCAGCATGCGTTATTTCAACCATTCTTAGCATCCACTTAGCATGAGCAAAATGTAAACCCTAAATTCATCCACATTTACCCTCCAAGCAAGAAAGTAGCCATCCAAGAGAGGTGCGTATCACTCCAAAAGCTCATAAACCAAGAGGAAAATGAAAGATACTATTATTTGAACCCTTGTCCATATGTTTTACAATGAAGTGAGGTGATCTATTTATATGAATCACCCTCAACTTAACTTAAAATTGAGCCTACAAGTGAATATTAAATTAGAATATTTTTTAGGGTAAATCCCCTACAAGTTGGGGATTAAGCCCTAAAATAGACAAAAATAGCAAATATGACTAAAATAATGGCTTCACTTAATGAAATAGTGAGCCAGAGGGGGACGTCAGACCTTAACTAACTCCAAAATGATGCTTGTCCTTCAACGCCCCCCTTTCTAAGCTTGTAGGATCAATGGTAGAAGATGACTTTATAGGGAAAAACACTAGAGGACGGGTTTCTGAGTACTAAAATTAGTTCCAAGTGGGTGAAGAAGGTGTGCTAGATAGGGGACAACCCTTTACAAGATGTAATCACCTCTGCATAACAAAAACCAAGGTGGTCATGTGCCCTAGTGGGTCAACCCTAGAAGCTTCAGACACCAACCCATGGGCTAAAAATCCCTACTTGGTGGGGACATCCACAAACCGAAGGGGCAGTTAGCTGTGCGACAAAGCTAAGTACTTCTAAGAGTGGAACCAAGCGGGGTGGCCATGACCAATATAGGTGGACAACAATCGCTAATCCAAGTATCCATACAATATAACCCACTTTGGCCTTTACAATGAAAAAATTGGACTCCTTGCAACAACTTTGAAGCGTAACACCTTGTTTCACGACTAATCCTTAAGCATTTGATTTTAAACAAGATTAGAAAATGCCAAGACCCTATATAACTATGTCATAAATAAAGTTGCAATATCTGAAATCGTTAATAGTTCTTTTTTTATTAAAGAGGAATAAGTACATAGCTTATGAATCAAAGTGGAATTGGTTACTTGTGTCGATTGAAGAGTAATTGATCACAATGACTTGGGAAACATGCGTCTCAAACTAAGTTGCATGATACAGGGAAACATAAACGTGTATTCAATACGAAAATGCAATGGAAACATGACCCCCCAGATTTAGGAAACTGGGAAATGCAATATATATATATATATATATATTAGAAAATTAGGAAGGACATTAAAAAATAAATGTGAAGCATAAATATATACATATACATTCAACAGTTAACTATAACATCGCATTTTTACTCATGAGTCATCACATTTCAGTCATAAGTCCATCACTCCATTAAACCATAGCAAGTTGCCAAATGCCAAATAGTAATATGATAATATGATTTCCTTCCACCGTGACCATGATCTGCCCTCTGCTTGGTATCTTTACCCGTGCGACTCTCCACCGTGTTTGTAAGTCTGTCCTGTAGCATGGACGGTGGTTTCCTTTCCTTCCACCAGGACCGTGACTTGCCTTCTTGGGTGGAATGTGGAGTTTTCCATAGTGTGACCGTAAGCCTGTTTACTTGTGTGGACTATGGGGTTTTCCTAGTGTGACCACGAGTTTCACTCTATGTGTGGACTATGATTTTTCAGCATGACTGTGTAAAGTATGTCTATGTGACTGCATCCTTACTCAACATGACTGTGTGTCCTTGTCAGTATGACTGTGCTTGTTAACTAAGAGGTCTGGGTTAGTATGCTTCTGCTTTACACCTCTTAGGCTGTCTCTCAAGGTACGTAAATTGTTTGCCTAGTTGACTTGTCCCTTCAGTGACAAGATCAAATCTGAGTATAGGGCTGATTCAAATATTGGTTATGATTCGTTACTGTTGATATTTATTGTACATGATTTTATTACGTTGTTACTGCACATGGCATTTGATGATTCTCAAGGACCAGCGTTAACGTAGTGACTAATGGAGCGTTAAGTTGAAAGAGATGAAAATTATGTTTTTTTGTTTTATTACAGTTTAAATTTTATTAAGCAATACTATTCTAAATCTGAGTTTATATGTTTATTAAAGTTTTCTACTTGTGTTAAAACACTGCTATCCCTTAAATTTCAACAGTTGGTAGTGTTTGTCCATGATGGACTTGGCTTCTTCTAGACAAATTCTAGCAAAGAGAAGATGGATGAGGAGGGGTTCCTCATGGGTGAGTGGTGTGGTATTGTTGAAGATGGGATGCCCTTTGTTATTGCTTAATAGTGCATGATTTCTTCAAGGATATTCTCCTCCAAATGGAGAGCCTCATATCTATTAAGATTGGGCATTACAAGATTGAGATTACAAGGAGGGGGATGTGGAGACGGGGTTAGAGGAAAGAGGAGGTTGTGTAGATGGGGCTGAAGAGGGCCAAATGGAGATCGTTTGATTGTTGCTTGCCATTTTCTTTCTTACCATTTTCCATTGCTCTAGTTTTTCTAAGGTGATCAGATGAGCGCCTTGATTTTGCTTGCAGTTCTTCGCAAAGTGCTCATATTCATGGTAGGTTTTGCATTTGAAGGGAAACTATTCATAATCCAATTTTTAACATGTTTTCAGTTGTGAAGGGTTAGAAGGATTGCAACTGGTAATCCCTTTCGTAGATCTACTTCTACATAGATTCTAGCACATGTGAACAATCCATCTTTTGGCTTTGATTTGTCCATGAGCTTGCGAAGCTTATTGTCAATGTTTCGCAAAGAGTCTTGTCGCCAATAGTGAAGGTGTAGATGTAGAAGGTGGACCCATACTGGAATAGTTGAGGGCACATTTAGCTCTAGATCAAAGTCTGGTGTCCAACGGTTCAAATATATTCCTCTATCTTCATGAAAATATGGGCCATTTATGAAGATTAACAAATTTTGATGGTTTAGTTTTTTCAATGGAGTGATGGAAGAGACAGGGGCCTGAAAGGTCGGGGCCTCGGTGTTTGGAGGTGGGAGGTGACCCCCTCTAGGGTCCGATTCCATCAACATGGGTGGCAAGAAGATTTGTAATCGAGTTTATAGAGCTTTGTTCTTATGCATGTGCATTGATAACATTTTAAAAGCATGGTTTCTTGGGTACAAGAAACAAGGACATTAAATATGGTATGAGAGTTTCCATCAACTCATTCATTTGACTTGATGGTACCATAGAAGAAAGAATCGTTGATTTTTCACCGATGTCACGAAAAATCAGGAGATTTTTGGGTCGACGATTTTTACCGTCGAAAAAGTCGGACATCACGCAATGAAGGAAAAAATCGCGATTTTTACCTAAAAAATCGCGCCACGACCCTAAACCACGCCGCGTCTTCTGCTCTAGGTTCATTAACGACAATTTAGGGTTCGATTTGGTCATTTTTTTTGTTACCACTTACAACTAACTACCACTTTGTGTATTGTTGCAATGGAGCAGTTGTCGTTGTATAAACGCTTTGGCTACCGCGGGACACCCATCTCACCACATGCCTCATGACTGCTGCCAGTGACACTAGTTAACCCAAAGACGATTTCAAACACAATGTTAAAGCCACTTAAATATACGAGGATTATCAAACGGATCGGATCACAACTGTGCATTTGTCGGGCTCATGTGAATCTTGCTAATCCGTTCGGCAAGGTCCAAAGACCAATTTTTTATTTCATCCGTATAGAATAGATTTGAAATATAGTTAATTTTTTTTCTTTAAAATGTAAAATAAATTAAAATAACATTTTGATATTATTATTTTTTATATAATTTTTAATATATATATATATATATATATATATATATATATAATATTTTTTCTTTAAAATGTAAAATTAAATAAAATAACAATTTTGATATTATTATTTTTTAAATAATTATTAAAATTTATGTATATAAATAGTTAAACTTTTTTCTTTAAAATTCAAAATAAAATAAAATAACAATTTTGATATTATTATTTTTTAAATAGTTATTAAAATTTATGTTTATAAATGGTTAAACTTTTTGATAGTTGTTTATCAATTTAAAAATATACCAGCCTCTTGTTAGTCTTTTTCTATTGATTTCATAGACAGATAGTTAACTGCTAGTTTTGTGATGTCATTTTGTATTGGACCATTGGTTTCCCACTTTTGAGTACTATTGGACAACTATATTAAGACTTTCAGTATCGACTTTTATGTCTCATATTATATTTGGCATGACTACATGATATATATCAGTGCTTTTTCTACATTTATGTGCCAATGTATTTATTTGATGTCATTGTTGCTTTATATGCTTAAAATTATGAAAAAAATGAATATATTTTGCGTTTTTCAATATTTGCTGCGGTTTGCCGATTTTTTCGCCAATTTTGCCGAGATGATGTTTTCTAGACCCTTGCTGATTTTTTGCCGATGCTGATGTTTTCCATTATGGATGGTACATCCCACTTTTGTTGATGCTTTAGAACTCTTGAAGTAGTCATTTATGGATTCAACTTTTCTCTGTAAAGGTGTCCCTCATGTATGAAATCCAGTGCCTTTAAATCCATTACCACATGCAAATATGGCATCTAACAAAGGGTCGTAATAAGGTGATCGAGACGTATTGAAAGGGACATGTGCATCACAACACCATCTAGCCATGTATTCAAAAGCTAGTTCCTTATATTGTTTCTTCAAATAACTATTACTGGTAGTCTGAGTGCCATTGTAGGGCCAAGAGTGGAGGCGGGCGTAAAAAATCCGTCAATATTCTTCCTCTTTGGTGTATATTTGTCATGAATTGGTGCAATATATCTCAAGGGATTCTTAACAAAAGGGTTAGAGGAGGAGCATAAAAAACTGGGATTTCCTGCAACTGCAATCTCTCTCCTCCCTAACTCAACTTCAATTTCTTCTTTTCTGCATTTTTATGCTTGATATTCCTCAATAGAGGCTAGAATTTCATGTCTAATACCAGGGTGAACATCAGGGCATGGTTTAACTTGGCCTCATGGCAGCAAAGTGTCCTGACCTTTGATGAATCACCCCCTACTTTTAGTTCCTTACAATGTTTGCAAATTTTTTCCATCAACCTCTTCACATTTGCTCCATGTAGGGTTTTCACATTCTCAGGGGTCATGACAAGCCTCTAACCAAAAACAAATTCCCAATTGCGTAATCTAAATTTATTTGTTTTTGAAAATAAAAATCAACAATTTTACGAGGAAAACAATGAGAGTTTGAAATATTCTTCACATACCTTCTAATGGGCACAATAATCGAGTCTCAAATCACCTCTAAGCTTGTAGATGATATGTAGACCACTAAGGTAGATGCCCACTCCATCAAAGGAAACCCACAAACATTGCCAAGTTAGCTCTATTGCCATTCCAAATCAACTTGCATTCATTGTAGCTTTGTAGTCTATAAATGCTCACAGATGATTAATGAGAGATGTGTGAGGCATATGGCTAGCAGTGTGTCATTATATAACAATAACATTGGGTTTGTGATTGCTAGTTTTATTTTTTAATTATTGTTTCGGGATGAATTGGCACATGGGTGACCTTGGTGAGAATGTGGACTAGTGCAGGCCAGAACCAATTGGTTTAGTTATTTTTGACCTTTACAAGTGATTGATTTGGCTTGTTGGTCTAGTTCAAGAACCGATTTTGGGGTCTTTAGAGGTGAATTGGTTTGGACCAATTAGTTCTTGTCCAATTTGTCTGTTTCCAATAACTGTGGAGGATGATAATAGGTTGCTTCTTGTAGGCCCCATTCTCCATATGAGTAGGTTTACATTGTCTAAACCAATTTACTAATTGGATGGGGTCTAATGGTTTTGTTTCTAACTATAGAAATAGTTAAGATAATTTGTTTGATTTGTTAATTACTCGACCGGGAAATATAGAAAGGGTATTCTAAAAGATCGAGATAACTTCAACAACACCCTTGATCAATGTTAATCTTCCCCCTCGACAAAAAAAAATGATAGGCAACGATGACACAAAAGATTAGATGGATTTGATTAATGATTTTTGTTTGTTTATTTCCATGGTGGTGGACGAGCACAAAAAGTAGAGGACAATATTATATGTTTTGGCTTCATTCTTTCTCTCTCTCTCTAATGCACTTTTTTTTAAACAGTAACATATTTTAATTTGTATTAAAGAGAGTTGCAGCTAGGTTGAATAGCTAGATAATATAGAAAAATAGGAGCTTACAATAGTCTAAAGATGGCTTTGCTCCTGTCATGATAAAGTATATTAGTCTCTGCAACTTAGTTACAATCCATAAAATCCAGATAGTTTCGCTCATACTATATACTCTGGAAAAAACTCCTAACAACAGAATTCATTTGGAAAGCATAAACTAAACAAGGATTAATGGAAAACAAAATGGTTGATCACTACATCTTGAGCTTGATCTGGGGGTCTGCTTCTTGCTTGTCCATATCAGAGTCTTATTAAGCTTATGAGAACTGAGTGTTACAGTAATGAATCATGATTGAATCAAAATATAGTACTTTAGGAAATAAATCTAAGTTAGATGCAAAAAATGTAAATCTAATATGAGTACGAAAAGTAAAGAGTAGAAAAGGAAACAACAAACTAAGAACGAAAAATTGACACAGGGGGCAGGGGAGATGCGAGGGATGGTGGCCTATGTCCATTAATCCTTGTGATTTACAACAATCCAAATGGGCTTTAAAGAAGGCTTACTAATCTTTTGTAGTACAGTAATCGGTAAGTTTGCAACAGGATCCGACACGGTCAAATCTGATAGAGAAACAATTGCGGGTTGGACCTCAACTATTGCGGAAGGGGGCTGATCTTTAGGGTCTGCTAAAAACCTGCAAACAAAATTGTTTCAGCAATGGCCAAGGAGATCACAGGTGGATGGCACCTAGACCTCAATTAAGCTCCTAACCTGCGTTGTCGAAAACATACTTGAAACCAAGGGTTATGGGGTTAAAAATCCAAATAAACAAGGATGTAAATGAACTTTACCTCGTTGTTTATGTGCTGCTCGAAACGTAGGCAGGGGGCTAAAATACTCAAATATACAAATAAACATATTTCCTTTTTAAATTTTAAGTACTAGTCTAAGTGGCTAATGATCTTCTTTTATTAAATGCACCTAGAAACAATTGTACTTTTGAAACTACTTGGAAAATATTGATTGAAATGAAGGAGATCTTATATACATGCATGTAAAATATCTGAATAAATATAGCTTTTAAATCCAAGACGAGCATGTAAATAACAAAAAAAAACACTGATTTTGGTTGAGGAAAGTTGAGTGAAGAATATGAAATGCCATTAGATGGGCAATGGAGCTCCAAAGTGGTGTGTTGAGGGACTAGTATGTTGTGTTGAAGTCACCAAGATTGAGTGGGTTGTGCAAGGCTAACTGCCCACTTCTCGATGGATGAAGACTTGCAAGGTTAGCTCAAATAACAAATGGGAGATTGAATCTCCCTGCTTACTACTTTCAGTGTATCCTACAAGAGGGTTGGATCTTTAGTCCGGTACCAATACAACTGAAACATACTTGGATCTAAACACCTCTCTAGAAATCTAGAATAAATTCCCAGTAGAAAATTCTTTAAAGAGAGCTTGCCCTACTGGGTGATAGCACCCTTTCAAAGGTCTAGGGAAGCAATAAGAAATGTATGTAATTGAACTAATTATAGTTACCTCCTATAGTAAGCTTGAGACAATGGCATCCACACAATGAGAGAACGACACAAATATGACCTCCTAAGCCTTCTTTATTAATTGCAATAGAACAAGAGTACAAGAGCTTGAACATAAGCTTCACTAACAACCTATAAAGAAAGGAGAGGGGAGAGCTTACTTAAATAGAAAAACAGGAAGAGGGGGATGGATTTCATGAAGTGGAGTGAACTAGAGTGTCATACGACACCTCATGGAGTTAACTAGAGTGTAATTTGACCTATGCTGTTGGGAGTGGGGAGCAGGAGCGAAAAGCGAAATTTTGAAAAGATTTCGTTTTGGGAGCATTTTTTATATAATACATATTTTAATATATTTCGATGCATATATTAAAAAAAAAACATGTAGAATGCCAAATTAGCTATATAAAACATGAAAGCATAGATATAATCATTTAGTACAAATATAACATCAATCATCTTGCAGCTATAAGTTATAACATCGTCATCAAATGATTAATCGTTAACAACATCAACCTTCAAGTTTAAACATATAATATTTGCAATCAACAAGCTCCAAGAGATAACATAAACCATGAAATGAAACAGAGCATCATATTCATTCCCAAAGAGTTGTAAGATTAAAGCAAAGGTTTTACATTTGAAAACCTACTAGTGGTCGGGGGTGTGGCATCTTCGTTGTATGAATTTGATCACCATCCCGATCACCCAAAAGTTCAAGCTCCAGAGTCCAAGCACTCTAATGCTACGTCTCCATCCTCTAAATTAGCCTCCTGGATTGTTGTCCCAAGTCAAATATGTTCTATCATTCTTGGCCGCATCACAATAGTGGGACAATAACGTCAATTTGTAGTGCACATAAACCAAGCTTTCTGCTCGATGTACATTCAAATTGTTTCTTTTCACATTTTGGATGAAGTTGTAGGTGCTCCAACACCTCTCTGTAGAAGAAGCGTTAACAACCTATGAAAGCATCATCTCCGCCAATTTATGCCGATATGTGGTAGAGGAGCAATAAATGTTCCACCATTTCGATAGGACTCAACTGATCTCCATCTTTGGTCGCATGTAGGTTATGAAAGACTCCATGTTCATCGATGTATTTGTTCAATTCAGTTAGAACTTGAGCACACTCCTCTACCCGATCTACATTCAAACTGTTTCTCTACAGTGCTCACATTGTGGATGAAGTTGTAGATGCTCCAATACCTCTCTACACAAGAAATGTTAACAACCTATGAAAGCACCCTCACGACCAATTTATGCAGATATGCAGTAGAGGAACAATACATGTTTCACCATTCGATAGGACTCAACCAAACTAGATATTTGGTTGTATGCAGGTTACCAAAGACTCCATGTTCACTAATGTATTTGCTTAAAAATTCACTTCGTAGTTGAGTGCACTCCTATCAGGGACCAACTTGTCTAATGCAAGCATATACCCATTCTGCACCTCTGGATCCATGTGTGGTTTTCTCCTAACTCCACACCCAGGTGCTAGTTGGGCCAACCAAGATAGAGAATAATATTTTGGTGTAAGGAGTAATGACATATGCTAGGGCATGGAGTGGAATAGTTAGGTAGGAAAACATTCCAATGCTTTATAAGTGATTTTTCTTGATTGAAGGGTAAATTTTTATCAAGGTCATGACAAAGAAGTTCAATCAACTTCAACAATTAGGCATCAACACCACCAACATCAAGGTACATAGAGAGGTTGATGTGCTTGATTCAATTCTAATCCCTTACCCTCATACATGATAGAATCTAGTGGAAATGTTGCAATCCTGAAACCCTGAAAACTATTAACTCTGCTAAATTTTGAATGGGATCTAAAATTCTACTTTTTGCATATGAAGTCTGATGAGGTTGGAACCACTCTCAAGCATCTTGAAACAATTAAATGGTAATGTTAAAAATTTAAGTAAAATGATAGAAAATGAAAGATAAGGAAAATACCACTTTTACTTTAAGAATTTAACATTACCATATAATACATCCCCTAAATGAACCCTAAACATGCCCAAAAATCCAACTAAAACCATGTCTTGGTTACAAAAACCAAAAAAAGAAAAACAATTCGCCTCAATCCCTAGGAACATTGAGGGAGAGTTGTTTTTGCTCCTGGGAGTGCTTAGGGATCGTTAGGGAAGCACGGTTCCCAAAAACGATCCCAAGAGGAAGCGATTAAGAACCGCGTGTTATCACCAACCTTGTAGTTGCCTATGTGAGATGGATCCAGAATGGACGGTAGAGGGACAAACAACTAAGGAGGTGGAACCAAGATTGCCTCAATTCCCAAATGGATGGTTGTCACGCCAATCGAGGAAGTCATCACTTTATATTGTCTTAGCCCAAGACAATCAATGGGGGAGACCCAGATCTACTCCCGACGGGAGAGATCAGACCTAGACACCAGATTCGATCAAATGGACTTGAGGTACGTAAGGTGTAAGGTGATGGAAACTCTAGATCTATGGATGACGTCACTAGATGAACCAAGGCTTTGAATCAGGGTTTAGGAGATATGAGATTTGATCCAAGTTAGAACACAAGTGATCGATGAGGCAAATACTAGATCTGGGGTTAAGGTACTAGCAAAAGGTGAAGATGTCTACTACCTTGGGAAACATAACCAATGCAGAGAAGGTAAGAACAAGTTTGGGGCTATCTAGTACCGAGGGATAGACTCGAAAGAAGGTATGACAGTGTCAAAGCACCCGAGCCACAAGGAAAGAGTCAAAACGTAAGAGGAACAGGCAACAGGAGGGGTAGCGCTAGGGTTTGAAGATCAGTGTCTTGGGATTTGGGCCAATGGAATCACTTTTAGCCCAACGCTGAAGAAGACCCACTTGGGGTTGGACCCGATCTACAAACCCAAAAGTAGTTTTGCCGGAAAGGATCAGATCATGAGAAAAGGAGGCAACATGGAAGGTAGCGCTAGGGTTTGAAGACCAGTGTTTTTTCAAATCTCGGGAAATGGAGTCACTTTTAGTTCATCGTTGAGGAAGACCCACTTAGGGTTGGACCCGATCTACAAAACCCAGAAATGGTTTGCCTCGAGATCAAACGGTTTGATCTATAATATTTTTTGGTTTTTTATATTTAGGGTTTTAAGATAAAAATGGAGATGCAGATGCCAATGGATTGAGACTTGGAAGAGAAGCACTAACCTATAGATCTTACCTGGAAAACCTTGTAGATGCCTTGATAATGATGATCTCTGCTATCTCGATCAATTTGAGAAGATTTGAGTGAGTTATATGCCAAACATTTTTCCCGAAGAAGCCATTGCGCCCTGTCTCCTGCACAACAAATGTCAACCATATCAGAGTTGCTGCATCATGAGAAAAAAACAAATGCTACAGAAAAATAGCAAAGATGAAATCATAGATCGCATTGATGCTAATGAAAACCCCCTGATACAAAATGCATCCATGCCAAGCAAGTTGAGGAAACCCTGCAAAAACGCCCAAGTTGAAGTCGCCCTCCTGTAGACAAGACAATGTTTCCAGAAAAAATATATAGATCTCAAATCAAATACCCAAATGCTAGGAAGCAAAAGATTTTCCAATCACCATCTAAGATCACCAGATGCAAAGGAGATCCAAATAATTTCCACAAGAATTTTTTTTCTATTATCCAGATCCAAGAGCCAAAGACCCCTTACAAATGAGATGCTCTCTTCTTTAAATAGGAATGAGAGAACCAAAATCCTAACCACTTTTCAAATAGGTGTCTAAGATTAAAAGTTCCAAAAGTTTTAATCAATGGTTGAGATGAGCTCAACATAAAGAACATGGATCAATACAATAATATAATATAAAAATGGACTAAATCACCCTAGGAGAGGGGATCCCACTAAATAAAAATAAATGAAGCACATGGTGGGTCGAGGGAGTATTAACTAACTCCCCTAGGGTGTCCCCATGGCACAATAAAAATAACATAATTTTTAAATTGCAAAATAGTGCCTCTTTGAGGAAATCGTGAGCCTCCAAAAGCTCCAGAAAATAATATAATATGCCCGAAAAATAGATGTGGGCCGATCCAAGTGCTGCAAAGACTAGAGAAGAAGTGGAAGACATCACCCTCATCATTAGAACTCATCCCATGCCATTTCCTTGCCTCAATAGCCCAAATCGAATTCTTTAGTAGCCGTTTTAATTATTTTTTATTTGCCTCGGGAAACGTGACATGCCAAAAAATGCCTCCTAGAGTTCTTTGGTTATCCAACTGATCCCACTAGGCTCTCTGGGAGGGGGGTAATATGTTACGAACAAGTGGCTGGACCCCCCATGCCTCGTATAGCGCCCTAGGAGATCCAAGAAAAATATCCCTTTACTCAGATAGGCCATCGAGTATGGTAAAACTGAGCCAAATCATCACTGCAAGTGCTCGGAACTGAAAACAAGTTGTCTCAGTGGACTCTGAGAGTCCAAATCCATCTAAGGTGTATACTCATACACTCAATAGGTATCTGCATGATCATCTACAATATCCAATATACCCAGATAGACAAAATAATAATTTGTAAATGACTATATAATACAGCCCAGGCTAACATCCATCCACTGCAAGTGTTCAAAGATCAAGACATGCTCTTCAAACCATTCAAGTAATAATCATAACTAGTAGCAATCATTTCACTGGCGATCTATCAACCAAATATATAAGGTTTACATTTATTAACTATAACTCAGTCCAGACTTTCAAGATCATACTCACTTCATAGTTGTAATCAATTTTGTTAGTGAAAGGTGAAGGCTAAAAATTCAGAAGGCTAGGGCAAAGGTGACCACCAACTCAACATTGTCACACTTCGGATATGGAAAGGGAATACTCACTCTAGCATATGACGGACAAGCAACAACATAGGGGATGGCTGTGTCTCACAAATGGGTGAGTTACTTCAGAGGTGCTTATTCACCTTGACAAATGCTCACAATCCAAACCAGTACAAGTGAGGCCAACAATCCTTAGATATAACTTTAGGAACCATTGCTTTTTGGGCCTTTGATTTTTCATACCCTTGGTCTGTGTATTTATTTTACGGATTTATTTTAGGCTTTATGCATTCATGTATGTTGAAAAACACTACTTTTCATGAATGTTCCAAGATATTCATTTCATTGTACTTCAAAGCCAATTTCATTAGGCTTGCCTTGCATTCATGTATGTTGAAAAACACTACTTTTCATGAATGGGATTTTTCATAAGATACTAATTTCCAAATACATTGTATTGATGGCAACGCTACTTGTTTAAGGTTTAGCCAACACAACCTAGGTAACTCAGAGTCGAAACACAAATAAACAGGGAAGCTTATCCAATCATAGAGGCTCTAGTGGGGAAAGGTCCTCCATGCCACAAGTCAAAATAGTAGGTCGGGTAAGAAACATAACTGGAAGGTAATGGATAGGTGGAGACAATGAAGAATGAAATCAACACTAGCAAGCCAAAGTAGGGTGAGAATGACTACCTTTATTCTCCCTAAGGAGGGTAAAACCAATGAGTATAGATTAAGAACTTCCAGGTCTGAGTAGGGACATCAATACATCCAAGTCCACATATTTATATGACCGCCAGATCAAGACACTAAATGCTAATACATGTCACAAGAATGAGTATAAGAGCAATGATAACCATAACACAATATAATACAAGCCGAGTCATAAACATGTAAATAATCCATTTGAACCAACATCTGTCCAATGATAAAACACTGATACAACTCTGGACACTAATAACTGCTCTGCAAATGGCTAAAATGACTACATCAGTCCTAAAATCTGAGTGTACTGAGACTCAGTCATGGCATTGTATAGTACTATAGTCCACCAATCAAATCATGATCCATCATAGATGCTCATCTCAACATCTCATATGTAGGGGAATCTGAACAGTGTACTGAAATCTGAAAAATAGAATATGATATCCTAGCTACTATATATGTGATAACACCGTGATTTCAGGAGTGATTCTTGATCGCTTCCTCTTGGAGCACGTATTGGGAGCGAAGCAGGGGGGAGTGATTCCTCACGACCTAGAATTTGACACTTCATGGAATTGACTAGAGCTTAGCGGCTCCTCATGAGCCAACTAGGAGACAAGCATGGGACAAATTTGGATTGATTAAGACCAAACCCAATCAGAAATGGCACCTCACTCAAAAGGGTGAATTAGGAAAACTTCCCCTTTAACAATCTTATAAAGTCACTCAAATTTGTCCCCAATATGCAAAAATCATGGGATTTTGTCTCCAAGTTGTGTGCTAGGCTAAATTAAGTGGTCTAAAAGGTCTAATACATCATGTTAAGGTGTAAAGGGTCTTATACATCATATTAAGGTGTTTAACACTCCCTTTAGCCACATAAATCAATTACTATACAATATACACCCCTGAGACACCTAAATTACAATTTGTACATGTCCATATGACTAAACTATGAGATGCATGAAATCCAAATTGATATTGGACTAGACATCATGCTAGGGCAAAGACATTAAGGCTTGATCCGGCTTTGGAGGCATGAGTGAAGAAAGTTTTACTAACTTAGACCATAAAGGCCTAAGCTTATCTTAGTGAAAAAAAACACCCCAGAGCAACATTAATGTGACTCTCCTAGGAACTAGTTTTTAACAGACATGGAACTCATATAATCCCATTTTACAATTCGCTCGTAAGAGATGTGGAACATGTAGATACAATCCAGAATGAGAAGAAGAAGAAGAAGAAGATGCATCTATATGCTTGGTAGAGCTCTGGCATTGCAATCTCATTTGTATATCTTCATCTTTAGTCTTCGTGATCATCCTAGTGCAAACTGGGTGGTAACACATTGCAATCTTCGTAAATCCTTGTTTGATCGTAACCTATAAATCATATTCCAGAGCAAGGAATTCAACCTCACTGTTGCTATTGCTTTGCATAAAGCCTACAAAGACCCAAATGATATCCCTGTTTTCATTGCAAAATACTCCTCTAAATCTAGTTGGTCTTGGGTTTTCTTTTGAAGTGTCATCAGAGTTTTGTTTTAAAAATATTGATGGAGGAGGTGACTAGGTGTCTGGACTAGAAGTGTAAGATTGTCATATAGGAGTGAGTTTCAGGTTGGCTAGGCTGAAGTTCCATGATTTCATTATTATTTCATTTCTTCCGTGACACTTAAGATCCTTAGTTGACCAAGGAGTCACTTGGATTGAATCATCAATGTTCTGTTTTATTTTGTTCCATACTTGGTTGGTTTCCATCTAAGAATCCTTGAAAATTAGTCTATTATGCTCTTTCCAAGTCTCCCATAGTAAGAATCATGTGAAGAGCTGCCAAGCCTGGTTAAGAATGGGGTTGTAAATGTTGGATTTTATGAGGATAACAACATAACAATAATAGGATCACTAAAAGAATGACAAAACACAAAAACAAATTCAATGTGGAGCTTGTTTAATCACGGTGATAATCTATCAACCATGGGGATAATCTATCACCTCCCAATCATAGATAATGCAACACTATTGTCTCCCTTGAGTTCACACCTTCCAATAGAGATCGATGTACATCCAGATCATAGTAGCATAAACCCCAAGAAAAGGTAAGAGAAACTTCTCCAAAGTGGAGAAACCCAAAAAATGTCTTCTCTAGCTGCAATAACAAACTTCTTCTTGCTTGAACAAACTTGCTTGAATTCTTGATGTGAAAATGAAATGAGGGGCCTTCTATTTATACTTTAAGTTGTTGACAATTTAATTTTTTGTTGGGGTCTCTTGCTTTCTTGGAAGGCACCATGGGGAGCTTCATATCTGTCAACATTCTGCAATGTCTGTTGTGCCCATCTAGGCCTCTTCTGGCCATCTGCAACGTCCCTAGGAACATCAACTGCCTCTACTGGATCAATGGGATTGACTGGCCCAACCTTCTCAGTTGGCTCCCTCTGAACTGCTAGAGGGGGAGACAACACCATCTCCTTTGGAGCTACGAACTCCTCATCATCAATCTCCATTTCTGATCCTCTTGCCTTTTTGAAGGCCATCTCCTCTTTGAAGGAGACATCTCTGCTGACTTCAATTTGCCTCGATTCTAGAATGTAAAGCTTGTAAGCCTTTGGAGACTCACTATATCCCACAAATGTTACCTTCTCGCCTAAAGGTTCTAACTTCGTCATCTTTTCTTTGGGAACATGAATGTAGATTGGAGAGGCAAAGATACATAGGTGGCCCACTTCTAGCTGCACAACTGTGAAGGTTTCTTCAGGAGTCATGTTCTTCAAGCTCTAATGTGGATTCCAGTTTTGCACATATACTGCCGGATTGGAAGCTTCTATCCATAAGAACATAGGCATACCCTGATCATTTATCATGGCTTTGGCTGCCTCAATAATCGTCCTATTCTTCCTTTGTGCAACCTCGTTCTGCTGAGAGTTGTAAGCTATGTTGCATGGGGACTCGGCCCCCCCCAAAATTTTCGGCGTTTACTGTGTTTCCGTGTTCCAGGGACTTTAGAACTCCTCAGAAGCATCTCCAATTCAACGGGGGTTTTGTTGGGGACTTTGGGACTTATGAGCCGTACCCTAAACGTACCTGTCAAAATTGGGGACTTCTCAAGAATGTCCCTCGACCAATTGGGGATTCTTGGACGTCCCTCAACTTACAAAATTAAAATTTAAAAAAAAACAAAAAAAATTAAAAATTTTAATTAAAATCCTAGCATAAACCTCCCCCCTTTTCCTCCAACCCACAGCCCTCTCCCATTCTCTCTACTTTATCCTACGTTCCTAATCTACTCCAACTCACTGCACTAGCATAACCCTATGGTCTATCCATCACTCCAACACTCTAGCACCTAGATAACCTCTGCTCTATGGTTCTACCCATCACTCTGAGCACCACTACTTGCTAGGTCGGCTCTCGCCGATAGTCTCGTGCACGACTCCCCTATCTATGGCCCCCTTTCTACAATCCCATGTGCATCCCTTAGCTTGAAGAGCACAACTCATGACCCCCTCTAGAATCTCTGTCTCTCGGCACATGTTCAAAGTTTGAGTTCATGGTTCAGCACATGCTCACACTCGCAATGAGTTTGCCCCCTCTCATCCACAACACACTGCAGAGCACACGTATTTCATATTTGATATCTTAGATTTTATTTTTTTATTTTTTTGGGTAAAAATCTCAGCACATGGTATTATAGTTTAAAAAAAATATAATTTAGTATTTACAAATATCAAATTACAAATATAAATGTATTTGTTATTTAAATTTTGAAATGATTCTGTTGAAACGTTAACTGGGAAGTGTTTGTCCACCTAGATTTTCCTTGGGGTGGACAAGGACACTTAATTGTGACTCCTAGTCATTTTGTGCATCTAATGAAGTGAGAAGCACTTTAAATTTTAAAGTGACTTTATTAAAAAGCGAAGTGTTGCTATTTTCCTAAGTTCACATTTAAAAAGTTAAGTGAGTGATTAAATAGAAAAAGGGGTTGCTCAACTTTATTAAATGACATGAGTGCACTAAATGTTATTTAATTATTATTTAATGTGAACCCTTCATCTAATCTAATTTTGACCATTAGATTGACAGGGAAGTTACCATGAACAAAAAAGATTAGGGCAAGGCAAAAGATCATTCATTTTGTTCATTCTTCAGAAGAGAATTTTGGAGAGAGAAAAAGACAAATGAGGGTTTGAAGAGATTTTAAACCACGAGAGAGAAATTTCAGAGATTGAAGAAAAGTTTGCAGGCCATGTTTTCCAAGGCAGGTATTACTTGCAGAAGTGAATTCCGTACAACAGGAGGCCGTACTGTTCATCCATAGAGCAGCACAAATTTTGAGATTTTTAGGGCACGAATTTCGAGAAATTTTGTACAGCATTTAATGATGTTAATTGCAGACCGTATGGTTCAGAAATCGAGGTGAAAGACAGCCGTACAGTGCACATAAATCGAGACAGAATTTTGGCACATATTTCGAAAAATTGTAGACCGTACAACTCGCACGTGTGAGGCTGTACAACACGTTTTTCGAGGTGCTGTTTTTCAGTAATTTTCAGCAATCCATACAACAGGGGTTTGGAATGCATTTCGAGATGAAATGCTGTGATAGGTACAACTATGTGTTTTTGTAAATTTTACCTGAAGAAAGTAAAATCTCTCTCACTCAGAAAACAGGTTTTCCCTTAGGGGTTTTATCCTGGACCATTGGTAAAAAACAAGTGTGTTAAATTTCATGTGTTTGACTGTCTGAATTTTTTATGAGTTTTAACTTCCTAGTAGAAACAAAAATTCTGAATTGTTTAAAATTGAGAAAAAGAACCTTGTGTTTTAGTCAAGTTAAATTTTGTTAAAATTTATGCATTGAAGGGTTGGGCATTAAACCATGTAGAGAAGCCAAAAGGCTTGAAACCGGGTTGGGGAAACTTTCAAAAACTTTCATGGTATCAGATCAGTATTAAAGATTCATAATTTTAAACATTTAGAAACTGGGGCTTGGAGAAAAAGAAGTCTTGAACAGCTTGCTTGAAGTTACAGGTTGTAGTCATGGTTTTCAGTCTTAGAGTGGAAGATAGATTATAGGGGGCTGCAAATTTTAGCCCTTGGAAGGCTAGATTTAATTTAATTCTTGAAGAGAATGAACTATGGGATATAGTTCATGGGACAATAACAAATCCTGTAGTAGTACCTGTTGATGCAATAGATAAGGCAGCTTTTATGAAGAGGGATGTGAGGGCAAGAAGGGTCATTCTTGATGGAGTGAAGGATCATGCGATCCCTCACATTTCAGCCAAAGACCATGCATTTTAGATGTGGACAGCTTTGACAAATCTTTATCAGAGTTCTAATGAAAACATGAAGATGGTATTGAGAGAGAAGTTGAAGAGTGTGCACATGGGTAAAGGGGAAGGCATGGCATCATATCTTACCAAGATCACACAGGTAAGAGATGAGCTTGTAGCTGTAGGAGAGGTGATAGGTAGTCCTGAGATGGTGCGTACAACACTAAATGGAGTATCATGACAGTAGGCCGTATTTGTTCAGACCATTATTGGGAGGGATGATGAGGAGAATGTTGCTTTAGCAGGGAAGGGTAAGAAGAAGAAAAAGTTAAAGAAGGGTTCCAAGGAGGGAGCCAAACATCATGATGGAGAGAAGAAGGACATGAGCAAAGTGTTACCTCCCATTTTGACATGGATTTCCTCAGAGTTCACTTTGAGAGCTTGTAAGAAAGAAGTGCATCTACATCAGATTGAGGCATTCAACATTTCTTGAACTTTTACCCAGGGTTGAAAATTCAACAGAAATGTTTGTTTGAACTTTGCATTTAGAATCCATAAATCTGATAAGGAAATTGATGACAAAGATTCAAAAATCTGCTGAGAACACGGTTTCTAGTATGGGGGTTGTTACCACCTCAGGGGTAACACTTTTGTTGACAGTTTTTAAGTATTCTTACAAGAAAGCAGAGGAATTATGTCACATTTAATCTTGCAAGTGAGAGGAGATTTTTTAAAACCAGAGCATCATTTTGTAGCAGTTAGTGTGCATGTTTGCACTGACAAAGGAAGCATAAAAGAAGACTGTTTTAGAAGCAGTGTGATACTGCCCTCTTGAGCAGCAGATCTGGGCGCCTTTTGTTGATAATTTCTTGAAGGGATACGAATCATTTCTAATTTATTACATTTTTATATTGTTTCTCCTTCATCAACCACTTCGAAGAAGGTATTGTTCCACTCACTATTCATAGCTACAATGAACAGACTGGTTTGAGAAGACATATACCAAGACACTGGGTTATGGAGAATGGATTCCATAAGTTTAAAGGCCTAAAGACACCAAGCATAATTTCAGAGAGTTAATCTTAAATCTTCCATCTGTAGCAGAAGTCGGAGAAGATTGAGTAGTCACTGGAAAATCACCACACAAAACTAGGAGTGTTTTGTTTCAACAGAGATATATGAAAGAAGTGGGTACTTGGCCAACACAGGGATCATCATCTCGAGCGTGTGGAGGCTGAAAACTCACTGCAGTTGTTCACATACAATTATCATCAATCATATGCAGATATACAAGGAATTTACAATAGATTAACTCCCACGTATGCTCAGCTTTAAGTCTCAGCAAAATAATTGTCCCCATTGGTAAGTAACAGACATGTAAAGGTGAAAAAGAAACTTGATTTTCAGGCTCCATAGGCGATGAACATGGCTATGATCTCTTTGTTGATTAAATAAAAAGTTTGGTGGGTGCATTCAACATTCAAAACTCCCAGCTATAAAAGTGTCCCTTTAAAGGATAGGTTGTCAACACACAGCCTGAGTTTGAGCATAGAAACAGAGTAGATCAATTTGAGATATTGATGGTTCTATCTGGAAACTTGAAAGCCACCAGGGATCACTACCCATTGAGTTAATTTGTTTGCCACCACATACCAAGGAAGAGTACAGCGAGCAGTGAAGGAGAGTGTTCATCGCTACAAGGAATTCATCCCAGAATCAACATTGAACACCATTGTTGTTAGCGTCTCCAAATCAACCTAAGTGTTACATCTGTTGAGGATGCTAGGTTTGAAGATTGGTGGTCGTTGTCACCATTTTAATTCCAAGACACCGCGATTTCGAACAACTCTGGGATTTCTATAGGTGGGTTGATTTCGAATTTCAACAGAGGGGTCGTGGACAATTTACTCGACTTGGGTTGAGTAATTCTCGGTTTCATTGGCAGACAGCGGAAGGGCCTAGAAATTGAAGTGTTTCTGAATTGAGAACCGCATGGGAGCATGGGCAATGAACTAGGAGGAGGTGGAGTAGATATGGTAGAGGCATTCATGGCCTCGGCTTCATCGTCGCCTTTTATGGCTGAGTACACACCATGGAGCAACGTAGGAGGGGACCCAAACAGTGGTTCATTCAATCAATAGAAACAATGCAGCTTTTGATTGAGGGAGTGCGTGAGAAGTGGACATATGGGATTTTCTGGCAGTGGTCTTATGAAGCATAACCGATGAGGAGATGATAGAGATAACAGAGAATCGTGGAGCAATCCACGTTGTGAGGCAGTCGAAGTATTGAATTTTGATTCTAGACAGTTGTTTACAGTTGTGTTTCTTTCGCCGACTGAGTTAATTGAGGGAATTGGGCGTTGAACCGAGTTGTGGAGATTGGCTCACTTTTCCTTGTGCAGTCAATCGGGCTAAACTTCACCAGTTATGCCAAGTTTTTTGGAGCAGTTCCTGTGAGCAAACCCACTTGCTAACCGACGACCATCAGTTTCTCATCAACGATATATTTGGCAACCATGTCAGCTCTTTTTTCTTTGAATAGTCGGCGTAGATATGGAAGTAGCGTTCAGTTCATAGTACCCGAGTTTAAGTCCGGTGCTCAGAATGGCAGTCGATGGCATATTTTGGATGAGTCAATTGCATCTTTTATGACGCGCCAACATTGTTTATGTGGCATCTGGCGACACTTCACTCACTTGACCAGCCTCCTACTGTTTAGAGTATCCTATGATTGCTGGCAGCAAATTTTTGGAGTTTTCATTAAGCAGCCAAGTGGGGTCTCTCTTAATAAAGTGTTAGTTACACTTTAGCTTTAGGGTGGTCTTTTTAGATTTTAGTGGAGAGAAAAGTGGATCTCAATCCACTTTATCTTATTATTTTATTGTCTTTATTTTATTCTATGAGAATGGCTTTTGTCTATAAAGAGGCCAGCCTTCTCTATTGTGATGATGGAAAAAGTTGGGAGTTTCTTTCCCATTGAGCTGAATAGAAAAATCATGTGGGATTTTTGGATATATATTGGCCATCTCTTTCATGGTTGCATGTTTTTCATACGCTGTAGAGTAAACCTAGCATAGAAGGCTATAATCTAGTCCATTGGGCAAGAATTTGCATTTGTCAAGTTGTTTGTCGACGTTACGTTTTTTAAAGATCTTAAGAGTAATGGACAGTAGTCGGTTATACTTACATTCTCCTTGTCTTTGATTATGGAATGTACTACTTTAATCTCACTTCTATGAAACGCAAGGCCTCCCCGAGTCTTCTTTTGACTCCATTCTCCCTTCTAATACTGACACTGGTCTTCCCTCAAGGACTGATCCTCCTTTCCTTCCCATCACTCAATCAAAATACCTTCCATTTTTGTTACAACTGTTTCTCTAAGGCAACCTCTTCAGTTCACCTTGCCCTTGGTTGCATCTGCCTTAGCGATCCTACCTTAGGGAAGCCCCCCTAGAGTTGGAGAAGAGCCAACCTGAAGCGAGGAGAGAGGAATGTGGTTCATTTGATTCACGGGTGATTCATTGTCACACACTTAGAGTAGCAGTGAGTTGTGTGAGCTATGGCACAGGAGGATGGCCCATCTTCACCATCCAGCTTTGAGGATGCTGAGAGATATGACGACAGGTATGCCAGATTCCAAGAGTTCAAAGCTCTTGTGGATAACCAGACAGGAAAGAAGATCAAGGTACTTTGGTCAGACAATGGAGGTGAGTATGCTTTCTGTGCTTTTGATGAGTATTGTTGGTAGGAGGGGATAAAGAGGCAGTTGACAGTTCCTTACACTCCACAGCAGAATGGAGTGGTTGAAAGGCAGAACTGTTCTATAGTGGGTGCAGCTAGAGCCATGCTGCATGATCAGAGTCTTCCTTTCTTTCTATGGGTGGAGGCCTGTAGTATTGTTGTTTATGTTCTAAACAGGAGTCTGCACCGTGCATTGGGAAGTAAAACTCTTGAGGAGACATTTACAGGGAAAGTGCCTGAGATAGGTCACTTTCGGATTTTTGGTTGCCTTACATACTCTCATGTCCCTTCTGAGAAGAGGACAAAGTTGGAGGCTATAGGTGAGCGTGGTATTTTTGTTGGTTATGATCTATGTCACATGGTTCGGGTTCGAGTTCGAGTTCGGTGACCTTGAAATTCGGTTTGAATTCGAATTTTTTTATGAGATTCGGGATGAGGTTCGGCATTAAATTTGCCTATAAATATATATTCTAAATTAAATTTTACAATTTATAAATATATTTAAAACCCTTATATAAAATATACTTTATAAAACATGAAACCAATATATATATATATATATATATATTCTAAATTAATTTTTAAAATTTATAAATATAAAACCCCTATATTTTATAAAACATGAGTCTGAAGAAAAAAAATACTTGATCAAACATCAAAAATTAAAATCATACTTTAGAATAAATTAAAATTTACATTACAATACAATATTAGTGAGGGCGTATCGAAAAAACATATTGGCCACTGTTTGTGGCCCATAGCAAGTCGTGGTCATCCTAACTCTATGGCCATCGATGCCCCGAGAATTTTTCGACTGTTTTAGGAAATCGCAGAAAGGCCACAATCAACGAGAATGGAGTGGCTCGACGTGATATTTCTGGCCCTACCGCCATCCTTCTGTCGAGGAATTTATTTGCAAATTTATCAAGTAACAAGAAGTGTGTTGCCCATAGCACCCGCTCTGGCCCTGGAAGCGTCCATCGCCAGCGAGAATGGGCCTGTCTCCAACAGGAATAGAATCACGAAGTCGGCATTTGCTTCGGCGCCATTTGCTTTAGTTGCCATAAAGTTCGACGAATTTAAACGAATTTCAATTTTTTGTTAAGGTTCGCCGAATTCTTATCTTCAACCTTGAAGTCTGGCGAACCTTGTGACATAGGTTATGATGAGACATCGAAGGCTTTTCGCATATATCTTCCTGCACAAAGGAAAGTTGTGGTGAGAAGGGAGCTGAAGTTTGAGGAGGAGAAAACCTTCAGGAGGTCTCTTGATTTTGAGATGGAGGATCAACAGGGTACTACACAGGTGACAACACAGAGTTCAGCGAGTCAGAGTCCAGGGTCACTGGTTTCAAGTGTGACTGGGTCACAGGTTACAGGTCCTTCAGTTACAGGGGCTCAGTCCACAGGTACATCTGGTACAGGGATAGCTTCACGGATCACAGGTTCACAGGTGACACCCTTAGGTGATTCGGGTTCGAGTGGTACAGGGACAGGTTCAACAGGGACAGGTTCTCAGGTCTTCTTCAGGGAGACAGGTGTCTGATGAGGTGGTAGAGGAGAGTCTGAGACAGGATGCTTCCTCCAGGAAGAGAAAGCCAAGTTGGCTTAAAGAGTTGATGAGAGAAGCAGAGGAGTCAGTTGGACCACCCAAGAGGGAGGTCAGAAAGAGCAGGGCACCTGAGAGATTTTCCAGCTATATGGCACGGGTGACTAGATTGTGTGACACCGTTCCTAATACTCATGAGGAGGATTATGCACACCAGGTATGGAGAGATGCCATGATGGAGGAGTACAACTCCATTATGAAGAATGGGGTGTGGGAAGTGGTTCCGAGAGCAGAGGGGAAGTTAGTTGTGACTTCCAAATGGATTTACAAGATAAAGCATGCTGCAGATGGCAGTATTGAGAAATTCAAAGCTCGTTTTGCTGCACGTCATTTCTCACAAGTCGAAGGAGTTGACTATGATGAGACATTTGCACCAGTGGCTAGATTCTCTTCGATCAGGGCAGTGATCTTTGTCGTGGCAGAGATGGGTTGGAAGATCCATCAGATGGACGTGAAAACCGCTTTTCTTAACGGTTTTCTATAGGAGGAGGTGTATTTGGAGCAGCCACAAGGCTTTGAGGTGTGTGAGAGAGATTCTCATGTTTGCAGGCTGCAAAAGGCCTTGTATGGTCTGAAGCAAGCCCCTCGGGCTTGGTATTCCATGATCGATACCTGCTTGCTTTCGATTGGGTTTTAGAAGAGTGAAGCGGATCCCAACCTATACTACATTGTGGTTGGTGGCGTTCCACTTATTCTTCTGTTGTATGTTGATGACTTGTTCATTACTGGGGGAGACCACCTGATTGATGCATGCAAGAAGGATCTTGCTTCAGAGTTCGAGATGACAGACCTTGGATTGATGCATATTATTTGGGGATGCAGGTTTGGCAGGAGGATGGACATGTTTTCCTGGGGAAAGGAAATATGTTGCAGATGTTCTGAAGAGATTTCAGATGACAGATTGCAGACCTATGTCGACACCCATGATCACCAACTTGGGAAAAGCTCCATGCTTCAGAGGGAGAGTTGGTGGACCCTACCTTATATCGTCAGTTGATTGGTTCGTTGATGTATTTGGTCAATACCAGACCAGATATGAGTTTTGCAGTGAACACTCTCTGTTAGTTCATGGTGGAGCCCGGGAGAGTGCATTGGACTGCTACAAAACACATCTTGAGATATCTTATAGCTACAACTGATTACGGATTGGATTATAGGATATCTGGTGGAGTGGGATTGGTTGGCTATACAGATTCAGATTAGGTAGATAGTGTTTTGGATCGAAAGAGCACTTTCGGTTGTTGCTTCAGCTTGGGTTTGGCAGCGGTGTCGTGGTTCAGCAAGAAGCAAAAGTTCGTGGCATTGAGTTCTACTGAGGCTGAATACATGGCAGCCAGTCAGGCCTGTTGTGAGGCCTTGTGGCTTCGCAAGTTGATGGTGGATTTGTTTGATATGGAGCCGAGTCCTACAGTTATACAGTGCGATAATCAGTTTTGCATCAAGCTCTCTGAGAATCCGGTATTTCATGACAGGTTGAAGCACATTGAGATTAGATAATATTTCATCAGGGACTATGTTCAGAGAGGGGCTATTTGATTGTAGTATGTTTCGACAGATGAGCAGGTGGCTGACATTCTTACAAAGGCTTTGGGTAGGGGGAGGCATGTCTACTTCAGAGATAAGTTGGGAGTGGTGAAAAACACTTTCCTCGGTAAGAGACAGTGTTGAAAAGTTACCTGGGAAGTGTTTGTCCACCTAGATTTGCCTTGGGGTGGACAATGACACTTAAAATGTGACTCCTAGTCATTTTGTGCATTTAATGAAGTGAGAAGCACTTTATAATTTAAAGTGATTTTTATTAAAAAGCTAAGTGTTGGTATTTTCCTAAGTTCACATTTAAAAAGTTAAGTGAGTGATTAAATAGAAAAAGGGGTTGCTCAACTTTATTAAATGACATGAGTGCACTAAATGTCATTTAATTATTATTTATTGGAACATTTAATGTGAACCCTTCATCTAATCTAATCTTGACCGTTAGATTGACAGGGAAGTTACCATGAACAAAAAGGACTAGGGAAAGGCAAAAGATCATTCATTGTGTTCATTCTTTAGAAGAAATTTTTGGAGAGAGAGAGAGAAAAAGACAAATGAGGGTTTGAAGAGATTTTGAACCAGGAGAGAGAAACTTCAGAGATTGAAGAAAAGTTTGCAGGGCACGTTTTCCAAGGCATGCATTAATTGCAGAAGTGAATTCCATACAGCAGAAGGCTGTATTGTTCAGCCGTATAGCAGCACAATTTTTGAGATTTTCAGGGCACGAATTTCGAGAAATTTCGTACAGCATTTAATGCTGTTAATTGCAGACTGTACGGTTCAGAAATTGAGTTGAAGGACAGCCGTATAGTGCACAGAAATTGAGACAGAATTCTGGCACAGATTTCGAGAAATTGCAGACCGTACAGGCTACACGTGTGAAGACGTGCAACACGTTTTTCGAGGTGCTGTTTTTCAGTAATTTTCAGCAATCCGTACATCAGGGGTTTGGCACGCATTTCGAGATGAAATGCTGAGATAAGTACAACTGTGTGTTTTTGTAAATTTTGCCTGAAGAAAATAAAATCTCTCTCACTCAGAAAAGAAGTGTGTTAAAATTATCTTGGACCATTGGTAAAAAACAAGTGTGTTAAATTTCATGTGTTTGACTGTCTGAAATTTTTCTAAGTTTTAATTTCCCAATGGAAACAAAAATTTCTGAATTGTTTAAAATTGAGAAAAAGAACCTCAAGTGTTTTAGTCTAGTTAAATTATGTTAAAATTTATGCATTGAAGGGTTGGACATTAAACCATGCAGAGAAGCCAAAAGGCTTGAAGCTGGGTTGGGGAAACTTTCAAAAACTTTTAGATTCATCATTCATGTATACAATGGTGTAAATTTTTGTTATTGTTTTGACTTTCAAGTTTTAAGTTACTGTTTAATAGTTAACGTAGAAGTTAGAACTATTAAAAGTTTTCAGTTTTAGATCTTAGGAATGTATCTTAAGTCTTCACTGTTTCGTTTTGACAATGGACAATGATGATTGGACAATACTTTATATTTCCTTCTGTAATTTGAATTATATAATTAGTTCTACTTATTATTTCAATGTTATATATATATATATATACAATTGTCGTCCCCAACCTGTCGTCCCCTATAAAATTGGGTGTGTGCTCTAGCCGTCCTAGAAACTCGTCCCCACGTCCCCTCGTCCTCGAGACCAGTGCAACATAGGTTGTAAGGAATTGTGTACTCCCTCTTAATTTTTGCTTCCTTGCGAAAATCACTGAACTATGTAGAGGTATATTCTTCTCCATTATTTGATCTCAAGATTTTGATCCTCTTTTCCGACAAATTCTTGACTTGTGCCTTGAATTCCTTGAATCTGTATAGTACCTCTTCAAATTCCTTGGACCTAAGGAAGTAGATCCAAGTCTTTTGAGAGTAATCATCAATAAAGATCACATAGTAGTGATAACTGATATCCACCCAATGAAGCAATAGTCATGGGTCCACAAAAGTCGAAATCCAAAATCCCCTTGGACCTACTCTCGGTGCCTGGAAAAGATCTCTTGACATTCCTGCGAAGAACACATCCTCTTCAAACGCCACTGCGATCTATGTCGAGTGCTGGAAGTCTCGTCACCATCGTCCTCAATGATGCAAGAGCTCTATAATGTAGATGAGCGAGTCTTCGGTGCCATAGCTCACCCAAACTAGTAGAATCATTTACCAGTGTCTGAACTGGTAGTGTGCTCAACCTGTATAAGCTCTCCTCTCGAATACCAATCACACGGGCTAAATCCATGTTAGAGTTCTTGTTCCATGCAAGAATCTTCCCATCAGAAAATGCGACTTTGTAACCCTTGTCCTCCAAAGCTGATATGGAGACAAGATTCTTTTTCATTTAGGTACATATAATACACCACTAAAATGTAGTGCATCACTAGACTCTAACGGGAGGAAGGTAGCCCCTGATCCCTTCACAGTATATCTAACATTATCTCCAAGTACTACTCCAAGATGGGACTCTTTCTCAATCAAGTCTAAAAGATTCTCCTTGTAGCCTGTCATGGGTTTGGATGCACCATTTTATCAACCAAGTATCACCATTGGTGGGAATAGTACCTGAGAGAGGAGACATGAATAAGAATTTTGTACGATCATTGTTCCTTAACTTCATTTGTTTTGGAAACTCCTCATCAACAAGATTAGTTGGAACCCTAGACTTGGAAACCTCGTCAAGTCTATGTTCAACTATCATGTTGATCTTCTTGACTGCAACCAAAAGAACTGCTCTAGAAACCCTAGCAGGGGCTAGGACAAAGATGAAGTATGGAGACTTGCAAATCTGAATCCACAGATAGATGTGCCCTATTGAGGCAAGTTGGAGCAAGGTAAAATCGAGCCAAAACTGTGGAGTCTGGACGTAAGGGCTAGATCAAAGGAGCCCTAGGTCTTGACCCCGACAATATTAGGTCAAAAAATGAAACTTCACCAAATTGAATTTGGCCTCCATAGAAAGATGCGCCCTCTTAGGGAGAGTTGCTCAATTCTCCTTTCGTGATGATTTGAGGTTGCAAACAATCCAGAATGCAGAGCCCTAGTTTCTGGCAATGGCTTCTTTTAGCATTGCTCTGATACCAAGTTAGGTTTTATGAGGATAGCAGCATAACGATAATAGGATCACTAAAAGAATGACAAAACAGAGAAACAAATGCATGTGGAGCTCGTTTAACCACGGTGATAATCTATCACCTCCCAACCATAGACAATGCAACACTATTGTCACCCCCGAACTAGCACTTCCAAATAGATCGATGTACATCTAGATTGTAGTAGCATAAACCCCAAGAAAAGGTAAGAGAAACTTCTCCAAAGTGAGAAACCCAAAAAATGGATTCTCTAGTTGCAATTGCGAACTTCTCCTTGCTTGAGTGAATTGCTTGAATGCTTGATGTGAAAATGAAGGGAGGCGCCTTCTATTTATGCTTTAAGTTGCTGGAAATTTAATTTTTGTTTGGGGCAGACTTGTCTTTTGGAATCTTGTTCTGGGCTGACTTGTCTTCTTTACTGGGGCTGATTTGTGAGGATATGCCTCATGCAGCTACTGCAACAACAGCGAAAAATGTCCTTGTGCCAATTTTCTATTGTTTCTCTTATGCTGCTTATGTCCCTGTTAGTTTGTTGAAAAATGGAGGCTCATTTGTCCTAGAGGTCCATGACAGAGAGACAACCGTTGAGTAGATGTTACATTGTTTCTAGAACTTGCCTACATAAATGACAAGAGGGACCTTCAAATCCTCTTTTGAGAAAATTATCCCATGTAAGAATATTTCTCATAGAAACTCACCATAAAAAGGTGGAGATTTTTGGCCACAAATTCTGGTCCCAAATCTTCTTCCAGATTTCCCCCTGAGGTAGATTAGAGTGCCTGCCACCAGTCGGTAAGCCTTTGTTAAGGTGTAATTCCCTTAGTTTTGTATCCCCATTCGACATCGCAATCTGTCAAGGCTCTCAATTGCTTTAAAGTGTCTTTTTTGAAGTTTTTGCTAAAATTATGTCAAGTTTGGGTTGTCTAGGAGATTGGGCCATTGTTTCTTTCAGCAACCAAGATTTCCAACATTGGATAAGATTATTGGGTCCCAACGTTGATGCAAGTGAGTAATTGATTGCAAGAAGACTATCTCCGAAGACTTGAGTGTTTTGTTGCTCTATCAATTTTGGGAGTTGCTTCCATGAGTCATCCTAGAAAATGGCCAAGTGACCATCTCTAATCTCCCCCCAAAAATGATGTTGAATGATAGTACAGTTGTTCCAAGCCCCCTACTCCATAGCATTGACCTTGTCCTGCCTTCCATTCTTATTAGGTCCTGTTCTGGTAAATTTGTTGCATAATTTCTCCTCCACAGTTTACCCCATAACTCTTGACCACACTTCACCCATCTCCACCATGTTTTAGTGCAATGGGAGGCACTAACAATCTCCGGATCATGAAGGCCAAGTCCACTTGGCAGCTTTGGTAAAGAAACCGTATCCCAAGCTACCAAGGCCTATTTTATTTCTGATTTGGATCCTCCCCATAGAAAGGTACGTTGTAGATTACAAATGAATTTAAGGATATATTTCAGAACTATAAAGACAAAGAAAAGATACAATGACATTGCTTGGATGAACGACTTGATTAAATTCAGCCGAGTTGGCAGATTGAGAGCTCTAAATTTTCAGCAGGAAAGTTTCCTTCCCAATTTTGAGACAAGGTCTTCCCAAGAGGCATTGTGAAGAGCATTCTCTACTAACAGAGCACCCAAATACTTGGATGCAAGGGAGCTTCTTTGAAAGCCAAGAATCCGAGTTATGCTTTTTTGGATTGTTGGAGAAGTTTTAAAGAAGAAAACTTGGGACTTACCTTGATTTATAGAAGCATTGGAGACCTCCATAAATAGATTTAGGACATTTTATGGAGGTCTCCACCTCCATAAATAGATTTAGGACATTTTTTTATTGCCATTGCTTCTTGCACAGTTTGTAACCCCATGTGAAGGGTGTCGTCCGCAAATTGCAGATGAGATGTAGCAAGATCATCTCCATGCACATCCTAAGACCCTTCATTTCACTTTCAACTAACGTTGTTGTGACACATCTTCCTAGACTTTCAACCATCCGAATGAAGAGAAAGGGAGAGAGAGGATCACCTTACCATATACCTTGTAAAGAGAAGGAGGTTAAAGAAGGGGAACCACTGACCAAAATTGAGAAGAAAGTTGTAGAGGTTAAATGAATAATCCAATTTGTCGATTTCTTGTAGAATCTATAGGCTTGAAGGTTTTGCTGGATATATTGCCAACTGAGCTTATTGAAAGCTTTGGAGATATCCAGCTTTAATAACATGCCTGCCTTCTTGGCACTTACCTGATGCATCAGAATGAAACCATCCAGAATTTGCCTTCCTAGAGGTTAACTTTGTTAGAGGGGTTTGAGGCGATTTGCTATAGCCTTTGTGATAATTTTATAAATGACATTGCAAAAAGAAATTGGTCTAAATTTGCTTGGCTCCGATGCTTTGTCTTCTTTGGGAATCAAAATAAAGAAAATAGAGTTGAGTGCTGGAAGGATTTGAAATACACCGCGATAGCTATACCAATTTCTAGATATCTTGCTTGATTATATCCCAGCAGAAGTGAAAGAAATCGGTAGTGAGACCATCAGGGCCCCATCGAGAATTGGTTGTATTATGATTCATACTTACCAGACTCGGAATCTGTCAATAAATAGACAAGGCAAAACAGCCAAGAGTTTGAATTGGATTGAGAAAAAATTGGCAAATACAAAAAATTAAATATATACACATTTAGAATTAAAAAGCACATTTTTTTCATAGATATTCAAAATAAACATGTCCATATAATGCAAGATATCAATAGATGTCCAAAATAACCATATTAAACAAATATGGTTGATAGATATTTATTTTTAAATACATTTAAATTAACTTTATCTTGTTAATATTAATATATTTATTGAATTTATATAAATCTAATAGTAATTTAAATTTTTGGTTTTATATAAAACATATTAAGTTTATTTATTTGATATTTACTTTTATGTATTGGATTAAAGCCAAATATTATTAAAAATTGATTACCAATCATATGGAAAAGTGAAAACATACCATGCATCCTGTACCAACCAATACTATCCTAATTATAATTATAATAAATTAAAACTATAATAATTTATAATATATTTTTTTTACTCATAATAAAACATTGAACTAATTACTAATGATTTAAGATTAATTGCTTGCCTAGACGGATGCAAATTGAATGTAAACTTTATTTATTTAAAATATGTTTACCGAGTCGGGTTGCAAATTCAAAGTAACCACCAAAACTACTTGCCATACGCGCTGGGAAAAACTATTATCATTATTGGTCTACCAAAGGCAAAAATCGCGTCCAAACCAGGGGCAAACAAAATATCCAAAACCCGAGAACAAAACAACGTCCAAACCTGAGGCCAAAATTGCGTTTTCTGATTAAACAAAGGGACAAAAAACATGATTTATAGGAACCCAATCTCGATGAGCTGAGAGAAACTCGCCAATTTTTTTCCCTCAAATGGTTTGAAGTCGTTCAGCTTGAATTTAAATCGCCTTGATCCAAATCGGATCGTTCTGCTGCAAGCCGAGTCAAACTCGCGATTAATCTGGTTTGACTCGCTAGTCCCGTTACTATGAAAACAAATGTCCATAGAAATTACAAAATGTTATTTTTTGAACCAAACAGCCAAAAACTATGAGACAGCTAATCATACAAAAAACTACGAGACTAGCTAATCATACAACTAAGAGACTAGCTAATCATACAAGTTGTATGATTAGCTAGTCTCGTAGTTGTATGATTAGCTATCTCGTAGTTTTGGCTGTTTAGTTCAAAAAATAACATTTACTTTAGCTAGTCTCGTAGTTGTATGATTAGCTAGTCTCGTAGTTTTTGGCTGTTTGGTTCAAAAAATGACATTTTGTCATTTCTATAGACATTTATTTTTTACAATATTTTGTCTAGGAGGATGCCCACTTTTAAATATATAAAATTCCACAAAGAACCTATGAAGAATTTAATAGATTGTAGCTTACCCACCTCCATAGGAAACTAGTATAGGAGCTAAGCATGAAGGTTGGTTATCCCCAAAATTTTCTGCTATGCTATACTAGCACTATTTTGTATCACTTTGCATGGTGCTTGTGTTTGACGCTGTCATTATGGTTTGATGGGGTAGGTTAGTTAAATGCAGTAGTTTGTGTTATGAATGTCTTGTTAAGCATGTCCTTATTTCAGACATTGTTCAAAATACTGCATATTCACTGATATGTTTAGAGAAGAGGTTTCTTTGTTACTTTTTCCATGTATTGGTCTTTTGGATTCTTTTATCCATGCATTCTTATACACATTCAACTTCACTTCATTTTTTTTTATTGACCATGCCTTGTTTTTGTTAGATATGCTTCCTTTACGATCAATGAGAAGCATTCCAACCGGTTTGAAGAGGTTTAATACTACGGGTAGCCGGATTGTATGAGAGAAATGACTCTCGGTGGGTGAAGTACTGAACATAACCACTTCACTTCAACTAAGTTGACGTCACTAGGGGCTACACTTGGGGTACTCTTATGTTGAAATCACTCGAGACTTACACTTTTGCCTACCTTCTTATTCATAACTCCAAGGAAGTTGAACATTATGGGTGGCCTGACATCTATCGTATTTATCATTGAACAATGAGCCCATCATCAATGGAACTCATGTCCCTGTTTGAGTTTACATTTTTGCATCTTCATAGATTCTGTCACCTTGGGTGTCATTGATCAGAGCTTCCACTTTTCTTTGAAATTGTTTATCATAGAAAGTATCTTTAAATGTCTCCTTGCTTGCCTTATACACGTGTTCTCTTTTAGTTTTGTATCTTCATCATATGGCCAAATGACCTATGGTTCTTATAGAATTATGTTCAAGTGACATCATATGTTTATGATAGTTGTGTATCTAATCCCTCTAAGGTCTCTCATTCCCTCAATTTGGTTAAATTCATGTAAATATTCTTCTTCGATGTTATTATCGACAGCTGCAAGAATATTAAATTTTATATTTTTTTTCTGAATATGAAGTGGAGTCGAATTTTATCAGTATGATAGTGCTAGATGCTTCATTTGATACATTGTTATATTTTGGCCTATTGTACTAGAGGTCTTTATCACACATTTCTCTTTTTCTACAAGGTTTGTTGATCCTATAGGTTTTATATAATGATTCTTAGTTTAACAATATTGGATCAGGCATTTAACTTTGTACCACCAACAATCCCATGAAATCTTGAAGGACTACTATGTTAACCTTAGATGTGGATTTTATTTTCCAAGTTTTACAAGGACAATTCTCTTGTTGACTATAGTCTGCAAGACCAATTCTGGGGAACTATATGACTTCCTTCATGTTGATAAAAATGACATTGAAAATAGATCCTTCGTCTACTATTGTGTCCTCAATAAGATAGTTGAAACTTCCATATTCATTGTCAGGGCATTTTCAAAAAATATCTACATTCGTTGTACCGCTAAGGAATGATTTTTATCGTCCATATTTTCTAATGTTTCCATATATGAAAGCATTTAGTTCGTGGGTCCATCTTTTTAACACGGGATGTTGTGTTCATATGTGAAGCTAAAAGATGGAAATAGTGATAATTCCTATATTCGATGCATTGCTGATGTAAAATAGTGAGATTCCAATAATCAGTGCAGTGTTGATTTCAACATGTTCAGCTTATCTATTTAATTTTTAAGTCACTAAGTTTTTTTTTTCTTTTCTAAGTACCCACAGGGGAACTTGTGACCATCCATTTACAACTTCTCATCTCAATTACTTGTTACCAATTGCTCTGACCCCTGTGGGCTCAAGTCGACTAAGTTAATGGGTGTTGAAGGTGAACTTAAATACAATGAATACAGCAGAAAAGAGAAAATTGCTATAGAGTAACTGAACATATACAATCCGTTTTTAAGATGTAACTTTTCATCCCACCCTCAGTCTTGTAAGCAAGAGTGACATATTCCTCATGGCTCATGAAAAACAATCATGTGACATGTGGAAATTGGACTTGGGAGGGGAGGATATCAATTTCTCCTCTCGATTACTAAAGCTAGACCCAACCAACTGTATACAATCCTACTTGAGCACTAAGGATATTTGATAATTGATCTATATATTGGACTCCTTAAACCTGTTCAATTAGCAACAAATTATCACTATCGAAAACCTTCCATACAAACTTCTATTTGTATTGTTAACACTACTTACAATCATCATGGGTCACTAGTAGCAGCTTGCTAGTCACTCCAAACACTTTCATGATTTCACAGTCACATAATGACTTTCTTTACCAATTATGATTGCCCTTTTACCATATTGAGAGGGAAAATTGATGGGGTTCCAACATAGCTGTAGCTTAGATTTTTCATTATTTTATAGAACCCTTATGCCATCCTCATTAAGAAAATCAAAGGAGCAACAATATGACACATAAAACTACAATGTACTCAGATTTTTCACACAATGTTCCATGATATTTCATTCACTTGGAGTTAAATTTATCAGTGAACTGACTTTGTTGCCCACTGACACATGACAAATACAATATTCTTATTTCTAAATTTGGAATATTTTCTTACATATTAACTTGCATGTCGACATTCTCATACACCTATGGCACTCCTATGTTCCCATTTTACTTATACATGCAACAGTCTTGTGAACACACACCTCTTTGTGCCTTTCTTTAGTTCTGTGACCGAGCAATATTACTGGTGCAATTCCTAACAATATTCCCCCATAAATGCACATTTTGTTTAACTTTAAGTTTGTCTCTGAAAAATTGGAACTACTCCTGTGCTAGTATTTTTGTAAAATTATATGTTGTTTGGTATTTTGTGTCGAAGTGTAATTGTGTACCCTGCTCTGAATTTTCATTCCGTATAACTCTTTGATGAAGTGTAAGCATACTGGCATATGCTTTGTGTTGGCATGAAATTCTCATACATGCATATTATACTCTGATTGTCACAATACTGATGAGTTCTCTCGCTACATCCGCAAATCCTTTATCACTCTTTGAATCCACACTGCTTCACAAGATGGTGCTACGCCTTTGTAAAATTATATGTTGTTTGGTATTTTGTTTTGAAGTGTTACTGTGTACCCTACTTTGAATCTTCATTTTGTATCAACTCTTTGATGAAGTGCAAGTGTGCCACATTATGCTTTGTGTAGGAATGAAATTCTCAGAGATCCATATTGCACTTTCATTCTCACAATATATTTTTGAGTTTTCTTGCTTCATCTGCAGGTCCTTTACCACTTTCCAAATCCACACTGGTTCACAAGATGGTGTAGTCGTTGCTTTTAGTCCACCTATGTTTGGAGAAAGTAGGTTGTTTCTCACTAGAGATTGCTGCAGGTCCAACATGAAATGTAAAACTTGATGTCGATTTCCCACTGTCAATACAACAAACACAATTTGAACCAGTATAACATGCCAATCTGAACCCATATGTTTTCTTGTATTCCTGGCCATAGATAGTTATACCTTTGACCTCAAGGTATTTTTGGTGCCTTTCAATATAGTGTTAGTGCCCAAATTTACGCCATATGGAAATTTGGGATTGACTCTAGTTTTTTGATTCATTTGGTTTGGTTTACGAAGTCTTTGTGTCGAGTTTTTCTTGAATGCAAAAGGAAAGGTATTGTTGTGGACTAGCTTAAGTCATTTGGGTGTGAAGAGTTGATGAATAATGTTCTAGTTGTGATTAAATTGCTCACTCCATCTCGATGTTTGAATTGGTTAGCATTGGCAACTTTTAGCATATAGGATAATATTACATCGAATCACTTTTAATCCAATCCCAATAATGGGCATGGTTGCGTCATTTTATCATATAGGCGTGAACAAGATTCAAATTGAACCCGAAGGTTAAAATGGACGAGAAAACTTCAACCTCCTATTTTCCCTACTCTATAATGGCGGGGGAGCCTACCTCTATAATGGGGGTGGGCATTATGAACTTTTCTTTTACTTTTGGTCCCCAAGGTCCCTACCTCTAAATTGTGGCAAATGTTGGGTTGGAATTATTCTTGAACTGGAGAAAAACAAGATTCAATTTGAACCCGAAGGTTAAAATGGATGAGAAAACTTCAACTTCCTATTTTCCCTACTCTATAATGGTGGGGAAAACTACCTCTATATTGGGGGTGGGCATTATGAACTTTTCTTTTTCTTTTGGTCCCCAAGGTCCCTACCTTTATATTGTGGCAAATGTTGGGTTGGAATTATTCTTGAACTGGAGAAAATATGTTTGTTTCCTTATTCGTATTGAATCCTCCTTTCTTTTTATAGTTGTTCAATTTACCCCTCCTGTCTCGCTCCCTATCTATTGTTTCATGTCTCCCATTCACTTGGTGATTGAGGTCTACCCCTTTTATAGTGGCTTGTGGGTTGATTCAAACCATCACCAACAAGGATTGTAGCTTCCATTCTCATTTATTGCATTCACATGTTCTTATTGCTTGAATTTTGAGGGGTTTTATACCAGTTTCGAGTAGGCTTTTACTTTACGTCAAGCCTTGATATTGTTGCTTTGCCCCTAGCTTGTTTTTTCCTTTCCATTCGAGTTGTTCCTATTCTCCTTTTCCTCTCATAAGCAAGCAAGGTGGTGAGGAATCATCTTTCGAGTCAAGCAAGTTCTCATTCCCCATCCAATGTTGTAAGACTCGAGCATTCAAGCAACCTTAATAGCAACAAACATTGCTATGAGTGAGGGAAATAGCCCAAGTATACATCCCAAATGTGTAGTAGATAAATAGGGTTGGGTATCGAATTTACCATAGTGCTTATTAAGTTGGAAGCACAACTACCATTGCTACATTCATTATGCCCCATCTAGGTTCATTCTTCAATAGAAGAAATCTGATTCTTATCCCTACACATAAAAATAGTCATTACAATAATCTAATTAGTTAGCACTGTTGCAACAGGTCTGAGAAAAACACGTCGGTTGGATGGTTCATTAACGTAGCTATGGGAGATAATTTCCCTAACCTTGGCATACATAGTCTACACAGAATCTTATCTATCGAAGTGTCTCGGAGAGGGACTTGTGTTTTATTACTTTGGCTATCTGATTCCTGATTCCTCCCTATTCAGTGGTTTCCCATCATAGTCTGATCTAGCTGACGAAAGACCTTAGTTGTAATAATGCTCAATCACTTACTTGTTTGGAAGGTGGCACATTAATTCTTGGTTAAATGTTTAGCCACCTATTTGCACTATAAAATGATAACAATACAAATATTTCTCTAGCTAGGTAGGCTACCTACATATGGACTAGATTGGATTATCCTTCCCTGGTTACCTTTTTTTTGCTAAAGAAAGCCAATTGTATGTACCCAGGACCTAAGTCACCGTGTTCGACGATTTTTCGACTTCAAGTTTGAAAATCGCCGAATTTCCGAGCATGCCGATTTTGTTCAATCATATTCGCCGATTCGAACTTCAGACGAATTTTTTTAAAAAATCGTTTAAAATCGTTGAAATTCGTTTAAGTTCGTTGCAAATCGTTTTTGAAACCCGTAACCCTAAAAGGGCTCTCCACGGCGCCGATATTTTATCGACTGTTCTCATGCTAGCGGTGGGTTTGCAGAGTTGATCGTTTTCACGTGGGCGCAATTGTAACTTGTTTCACCGTCACGTTTCAGGCTTCAGCAGTGTTTCACGGGCCACGGCGAAGGGAGGACGATTCACCAAGTCCTCTACTCACTCTAGCTTGTCGCAGGCTTGGGAGTCGCAGCTCGTTTTTGTAGAGGGTCGTTTCAGTTTGTGCAGAGGGTCGTTTCAGTTTGTGCAGAGCAACAGAGGGTCGTTTCAGTTTGGGCGACGGACCGATGGCGCTAGACTAACAGCCTAACAGGTGAGCAATATTTTCTTAACTTGTGTTTGAGAAAATAAGTTATAACTTGCAGCCTGCCTAAATCATCCTTGAACCCTGAAGGCGTCATCTTCAGGGTTGTTTTTTACCTCTAAAACCCTAGCCCGAAATCTGTTGCAGACTGTAAAAAAACTGCAGACTAAAAATTTTCACAGACAGTCAGATCCGAGTACTAAAATCAGTTCGCCTTGATTTGGTTGGCTGTCTTCATCTTGAAATGAACTTCCTGGAGTGTGTTCCAAGCCTTTTAAGTTTTTAGGGCTAGTTCCTTCACTGTTTAGTGCTGGTACATGCTATAGTTTAACAGTTCAAAACTGCTGATTTTTATGGTGTATCACTGCCCTAAAACAACCAGTTGCAGACATGTGTAAGAGCCTCCAGTGCCACACGTTAGTGTTGGTTCTGTTTAAAACCCTTTAGTCAAGTAACCGTTGACAAAAGTGCCAATCCTAATTCTTATCAACTCTTATCAATTTCTGCTGATATTGGATGGTAAAGTACAGGCTTTGAATCACTCTAGTGCTAGAGTGAATGCTGGTGCTTACTCTTCTAAGTAACCATTGATTTAAATTATAACTTATAACAGTTGTGAAATTAAACATATTTATAAATTATAACAGTTAAATAATCCATTTAATTCTTATTTGGTCACTGGTTATGTAGAAAATTTGACCAAATGGCATCCCATAAATCTTCGGTGGAGGCTTGGAAATGTGTTAAGAAGGAAGGATTATATGTCACATGTTTGCTATGTGGGCACAAGTTTTGTGGTTCCTTAACTCGTGTAGTGGATCACCTTCTTGGTGTTAGTAATGGTAGTGGAGGTGGAGTGGAAGGATGTAAAGCAATATCAGATGAACAAAAAGTGGCAATGCAACAAGATTATGACAAATCAAAAGCAGAAAAGGGAAAAAAAGAAGTCAAAAGGCAAAGAATTCAAAGGGAGATTGATGTGTCTTCTTCACCTGAAATTGCTTCTCACACCTCAAAATTTGGTGGCTCAAGTTCCACCCCAACAACATTAGGTGGAAGTGGAAGTGGAACAACTACATTAAATACATTTTGGAAACCTGTAGACAAACAAAAAGTTGATGATTCACTTGCTGAAATGTTTTATGCATGTTCCATTCCTTTTAATGTGGCAAGAAGTCCATATTTTAAAAATGCAATTAAAAAGATTGCTGATTTTGGCAAGGGTATGTTCCTCCTGGATCCGAAGCCTTAAGGACCACTCTCTTAAAAAAAACAAAGGAAAGAGTGACAAACAGGTTGGCTGACATTAAAAAATCTTGGGAGATTACAGGTTGCACAATTTTGAGTGATGGTTGGTCCGATTCATGCCATCGACCATTGATAAATGTTCTTGTTTATTGCCCTCAAGGGGTATATATTTTGAAGGCCGTTGATGCAATGAATGAGGTGAAAACATCAGAATACATTTTCAGCATTTTGGATGAAGCGATTCAAGAAGTTGGGGAGAAAAATGTGGTCCAAGTTGTCACCGACAATGCCTCAAATTGTGTTGGTGCAGGAAAGTTGATTATGGAGAAGTATAGAACTATTTATTGGACACCATGTGCAGCTCATTGCTTGGATTTATTGCTGCATGATTTAGCCAAATTTCCATGGGTAAATGAGACAATCCGAAGCAAAAACTACTGCAAACTTCATCATTAACCATCGTCTCACTTTGAGCTTGTACAGGAAAAATGCATCTAGAGAGTTGTTGAGGCCTTGTGATACAAGGTTTGCCACTTTTTACATCACTCTAAAAAGAGTTGTTGAGGAAAAAACAAGCATAAGAAGTGTATTTTGCACTGCTGAGTGGGAGAGATCTCACCTTTCAAAAGAGTCAAAGGGAAAGCATGTTGAACAGGTATTGCTAAGCAACAATAACTTTTGGGAAAATGCTCAAAAAGTTCTAAAATGTGTGATCCAATTGTTGAGGTGCTCCGCATGGTTGATGGCGATAAGCCTTCTATGGGTTTTATTTATGAGGCCATGGATCGTTGCAAGGAAAAGATTGCAAGTGCTTTTGATAATGTGGAAGCTGATTATAAAGAGATATGGGAGGTGGTTGATCAGAGATGGAAGATGATGCATAGCCCATTAAATGTGGCAGCATGTTATTTGGCCCCTACATTGTTTTGGATACAAAGACATCAAGATGAGGTGGTCATGAGTGGACTTTATGAGGCTATTGACAGGATGCATCCAAATGAATCTATTGCGACTTTGATTAGATCTCAGATTAGAGCATACAAG
>LPNX010352201.1:563578-591086 GCA_001517045.1 Pseudotsuga menziesii | reverse complement strand
ATTTAATGACTATCATGTTCAAACTTCATACTTCATTGAATGTTATCGTGTTCATTATTTCTATGATTCTATGACTATCATGTTCATTGTTGATGTGTTTGATGTTCATAGTTTAATGAGCATAATGAATTTTATTGAAAAGTGTCATATATTTTTTAATTTTCATATATTTTAAAAATTTGAACTTAATGCCGAATTTTATGCCAATTTTTATCGCCAAAATTTTAAGTGCCGATTTTTTGCCGAATTTCAAGGTCGCCGAATTCGAACACGAACTCGAACCAGGTGACTTAGCCCAGGACTAGGGTGTGGCTTATGGGTGAGTTGGACCCCCCCTATCCATCCCTATAAGTTAAGCCATTGGATTCAACGGATTTGAAGGTTAAAAATAAAAAATCGGTGAATTTTAGAGTGTCGAATTTAATCGTTGAAAATCGAACCAATTTGTAAACCCTAGGTCATTGCCCGTGCTTGAGGATTTTAGTTGCATGCGTTCCAATTTTGTTGACTAACTAAAGACCGTGCAAGTGCCATTGCCGATCGCTGCCTCCATTATCAAAATGGAGACTCGAACTCTGTTGTTCCTATTGCATGTCTCCATTGCTTCTCGCGCGACACACTACTCCTCGCCCTCCAGTTTGCAGGCCTCCATTATTGCTCTTGCAACAACCTCACCTTCGCTCTCTAGTCTCCAGTTCGACTGTTGAGCCACCTCACCCTCCCGTCGAAAATGACCACATCAGTCAACATTGAATATATGTTTAATAATTTATGATTAATTTTGATTTAGTTTTGAGAATGACCACATGAGTCAACATTGAATACATGTTTAATAATTTATCATTAATTTTGATTTAGTTTTTTTTAAATAGTTTTTTTTATAAATAAAATGTAAAAAGTTCATACATGTTTATTATTTTTTTACCTTATAAATTACTTATATACACATTTATTATTATTTTTAGCTTATAGTTAGTTAAAGTGGCTTAGAAAATGATATTTTAATGTATTTATTTTCATTTTTATCATGTTATTAATTAGTATATTGATTTTTTTAAAAATTATATATATATTTTTATTTTCAAATTTTATAGTTTCTCAAATTTAATGCTGAATTTTATCACCAAAATTTTTATTGCCGACTTTTTGTCGAACTTCAAGTTCGTCGAACTCAAACATGAATTCGAACCAAGTGACTTAGCCTATAAGGAGTGTTCTATTAGTTATGAAGAATTTGTTTTGGGTGGTTTCGAGCAACTCCATATGGCTTTGGGATCTGTATGGACATGTACTTGGGTCCATCCATGATTGATTGAACTGAACAGTCTCCCATCGACCAAAGCCCGAGTATAATTATAATATTCATCGTAATAAGCCAATTAACTAAGACTCATGCCCTCAATAGAGAAATACCAACACAATGAATACATAACCCAATTAAAAGCATGGTATTTGTTTGTTTAGTAGTGGTGAAAGATGGCGGAATTGGCACAAGGAGTGTTAGTGTGAGCGCATTGGCATGCATATGCAGAACAAGGCCAATTTGTGTTAACACCAGTAGAAGGGTACTTTCGGCTTAACATATACAGAATCTAGCATTGGGCCAATTTGCGTATAGAGTTCCTAGTTTGAGGTAGCCAATCTGTGTAGATATTGGTTTAGGCTTGACCCGCGAAATGATAAATGATGAATGCTTATTAGTGTTATACAAGATGATAAAATGATGAATAAGTGCAAAGGATGATGAATATTTACAATGTTTAAAGGAAGATGATATGAACATAGGAGTTGATTTATTGAAAACCGTTTGCTCCCTGTCCAATATCCCGGTGTTGCACAATCGCTGATTGATGTTGTTGGGAAGGTACCAAAGGATAATAATGTAGTGATAAAATATTTTCTTTTACTTGTTTTTCTTTTGAATCATGTGAAGTTATTGAAGAAAATAGCGATGAAAAGATTTGTAAAACCATAAGCATGCAACTCTCTTTCCTTGATTTGGAAGAGCATCTTACAAATGATAATCTTTGCCAGACTATGATGACTTCGCATTTGCATGATATTGAGTTTGAATGTGAACATTGATTACCATGAAGGAAAACTACAAAATTTCAAATGTTTAAAGGAAGATGAGATGAACATAGGAGTTGATTGTATTGAAAACCATTTGCTTCCTGTCCAATATCCCGGTGTTGCACAATCGTTGATTGATGTTGTTGGTAAGGTACCAAAGGATAATAATGTAGTGATAAACTATTTTCTTCTACTTGTATTTCTTTTGAATCATGTGAAGTTATTTAAGAAAATAGGGATGAAAATATTTGTACAACCATACGCATGCAACTCTCTTTCCTTGATTTGGAAGAGCAACTTACAGATGATAATCTTTGCTAGACTATGATGACTAAGAATCATTCGTTGAAGTCTAGGATGAACCAAACTAGGGGGGCACTACCCATTGTAAAACTTAAAAGGCTACTCAAATTGCACTGTGAAATTAATACTTGAATCTATAAACACGTATTATAGAAAATATGTATCTGAAACACACTAAATTCACTGTCAAAACTTGTTACTTTTCAGCACGTGAGATGATGCCCTCCTTAAATCCGGATGTTAAGGATATTAATGATAAGGAGTATGACTTCTTAAGACAGAGGCAATCAATAACCAGCCTGCTGTGTAGGATTTAATGCGGCGACCGTTGTCCAGCAGGCTGTTGTATCTCAAGCTGCTTGAAAGCCTGCGCAACAGGCTGGTCAATTTTCGCATAAGATGGATGAGTTTGCCATGATATTTATGGACTAGACTTGATTATCCTTCAGGTCGTATAGAATTGTACAATTTAATTTTATGGCCTTTATACTTTGTGAGGTTGTATAGTTTGTTGCACTATTTAATTGCTATGTCATGTTAGAACCATAGTAAAAAGTCTCCACATGCCAATACCCAGTTGATGTTGAAGGAAGAAGGACAAGTTGATCGCTTTATATACACCCTAGTCGGACTAGTGAAGCCGAGATTGATAGGAATGATTGATTGGATAGCCCACATCTTACGAGATAGGCGTTCCCACGAATGGACTACAACGATCTTAAGGTGGCACACTAATTCTTGGTCAAATGTTTAGCCACCTATTTGCATTATAAAATGATAACAATACATACCTTTCTCTAGTTAGGTAGGCTACTTACATATGGACGAGATTGGATTCTCAGTTGTATGTAGGTAGGGAAGCTCGTCAATGTTTACCATTTGTATTGAGCTTGCTCCTCCTTCCCGAGATACCTTTTTTTGTTTAAGAAAACCAAATGTATGTACCCAGGACTAGGGTGTGGCTTATGGGTGCGTTGGATTTTTTTTGCTAAAGACAGCCAAATGTATGTACCCAGGACTAGGGTGTGGCTTATGGGTGAGTTGGAGCCCCCATCCATCCTTTTTTTTTGCCAAAGACATCCAAATGTATGTACCTAGGACTAGGGTGTGGCTTATGGGTGAGCTGGACCCCCCATCCATCCCTATAAGTTAAGTCATCGGATTCGACGGATTTGAAGGTTAAAATTAAAAAATCGACGAATTTTAGAGAGTGTCGAGTTTAATCGTTGAAAATCGAATGAATTTGTAAACCCTAGGTCATCGACCGCGCTTGATGATTTTAGTTTCCTACGTTCCCGTTCTGTTGACTAACTAAAGACTGCGCAAGGGCCATTGTTGGTCGCTGCCTCCATTATCAAACTGGAGATTCGAACTTTGTTGTTCCTGCTGCATGTCTCCATTGCTCCTTGCGCGGCACACTTGCTCCCCGCCCTCTAGTTTGCAGGCCTCCATTGTTGCTCCTACAACGACCTCACCCTCACTCTCCAGTTCCACTTTTGAACCACTTCGCCCTCCCGACGAACCAATCGTCCCCGCGCACTTGTTATTACTCCGTAGATGACCACATGTGTCAACATTGAAATATATGTTTAATAATTTATGACTAATTTTGAGATAGTTTTTTTTAAATATAGTTCTTTTATAAATAAAATGTAAAAAGTCCATACACATTTATTAATTTTTTACCTTATAGATTACTTCTATACACATTTATTATTAATTTTAGCTTATAGTTAGTTAAAGTGGCTTAGAAAATAATATTTTAATGTATTTATTTTCATTTTTATTATGTTATTAATTAGTATATTGAATTTTAGTAAATATATATATATATATATATATATATATATATATATTTTTTCAAATGTTATAGTTTCTCAAATTTAATGCTGAATTTTATCACCAAATTTTTTATTGCCGAATTGTTTGTGGTAAATCTATATATATGAAGCTGGCGTATATATGCTGGAAATTTTTTCTTTTTGAAGTATTATACTGGTAAATTCTCCTACCTGAGCATAGCGTATGGGTGGATAGTGGGTTCCTCTTTGTTGAGCCTAGTCCGGGTAGCCTGGCTTATACGCTGCTAGTTCCAGTCCCATACAAATATTGAGCTCCAGTGTTGGTTCACTCTATATTCTTTATAAAGAGTCTTTCCTCAATGGTGAAATGAGGTGAATGGGTTAGCCTGCTTGAGCATCCTTCCTATATAGACGATTTAAGCCTTGATCCAATGGGCCTGAAGTAGAGGTAAGTTTATCCCTTACTTACGCAAAGCTCAGGCTTTGAGGGGAGGAAATAGAGTACTTCTGCCGGTCTTATCTGACTTGCGTACGCTGGTCAACCCAGTCAGTAAGATATGACCCCAACCCCCTCATATAATGAGTGGGCCTTTTAAGCCTTCGATAATAAGGTTTAACAAGGTCTTATCAGGTTCTGTGTCGGTTTTAAGAAAGGTAAAATACTTTCATGCAGGTGCATTAGTTACTTCAAAAAAGCCTTAAAGAGAGAAATCCACAACCGACATAATAGACCCTATAAACCATGCCAAGATCTCCAAAAAGGTTGTCGAATTTGAACCCGAACACGAATTCAAACCAAGTGACTTAGCCTATAAGGAGTGTTCTAACTATTAGTTAGGAAGAATTTGTTTGGGTGGTTTCGAGCAGCTCCATATGGCTTTGGCATCTGTTTGTACATCATAGTGGCACTTGGGTCAATCCATTATTGATTGAATCTGACAGTCTCCCATCGACCAAAGCCTGAGCATAATTATAATATTCATCACAATAAGCCAATTAAGTAAGAGGCATGCCCTCAATAGAGAAATACCAACACAATGAATACAGATGGTGGAATTAAAAGCATGGTCTTTGTTTGTTTAGTAGTGGTGAAAGATGGTGGAATTGGCATGGGGAGTGTCAGCGTGAGTGCACTGGCATGCATATGCAGAACATGACCAATTTGTGTTAACATTAGTAGAAGGGGACTTTCGGGTTAACATATGCAGAATATAGCATCGGGCCAATTTGTGTATAGAGTTCCTAGTTTGAGGTGCCAATCTGTGCCGATATTGGCCTAGGGACCTGCGCAATGATAAATGATGAATGTTTGTTAGTGTTATAAAACATGATACAATGATGAATAAGTGCAAAGGATGATGAATATTTACAATGTTTCAAGGAAGATGAGATGAACATAGGAGTTGATTGTATTGAAAACCGTTTGGTCCTTGTCCAATATCCCGGTGTTGCACGATCGCTGATTGATGTTGTTGGTAAGGTACCAAAGGATACTAATGTAGTCATAAAATACTTTCTACTTGTATTTCTTATGAATCATGTGAAGTTATTGAAGAAAATAGGGATGAAAAGATTTGTACAACCATAAGCATTCAACTCTCTTTCCTTGATTTGGAAGAGCGACTTACAAATGATAATCTATGCCAGACTATGATGACTCTGCATTTGCATGATATTGAGTTTGAATGTGAACATTGATTACCATGAAGGAAAACAACAAAATTTCAAATTCCTCCCATTGCCACCTCTTGTTGTAATGTTCAATCCCATCGGTTCACACGAAGAACTTCTAGCGGCAAAGAAGATGCACTCCCAACCCTTGGTGATCTGATTGAAGCTTGGATGGAGTATGCATGATTGCATATCTTCGAACCTCTCCCATTGCCACCTCTAGTTTACAATCCCATTGGTTCACAGTTCACACACAATTTTCTAGCAGTAAGGAATATGGACTCCCAACCCTTAGATATCTTGATTGAAGATTGGATGGAATATGTAGGATTGCATATTTTCTGAAGAATGAGGTGTCTGGCCTGCTCTTCAGAGGTGCAGGGTTTGATTTTTTCATCACCTTTTAGAAATAGAGAGTTTGAAGCATTGGCCCATTCAACAGGTAGTGTTCCCCAGTGTGGATCATCCTAGAACTCAACGGAAGTTCTTGTACTTCTGATGTGGTCCTTGGGTGGTTGCATTAGAAATACGATATCACTTAACTCTCATTCTCTTGCATAAGTCATGGGGTAGGTGTGTTTGTGAACAAGTTCATTAGTGAATATCAGTAGTTGATTTTTAGCGTTTGGAAATAGTTTGGGTTTTGCAGAGGTTGTGTATGTCATTGAAATAGATAGGTCGAAGTTTCATCATCATGATGTAGTTCGAATTTTGTAAGGCTATCAAACACTGATCCAGTTGCAAGCACAGTCATTTTTGTTGACCAAAGATCTGAGGTTCTCAACATTCCACAAGGGAATGTTATCTCCACATGGAGCCGTTATCCCCACATGGAGCCATTGTTCACACTCAGATTCACACCCTATGGAAATTTGGGAGTTTTTTCTATTCAGAAGATTGGTTGTTGAATTCATGTCAAGTTATCCTTGAATACGAAAGGCAAGGTATTATCGTGGACTAGTTGAAGTCAATTGGGTGGTAAGAGTTAATGAACATTGTTCTAGTCGTGATCAAGACTGTCAGGATAGCAGGAAAGACTTTATATCCACTCCCTTCGGATAAGCTGCAATCCAAATAACGATGGTCTGGAGATTGTATTCTTTAGCTCTCTTTTACGATGCATTCATAACAATAAAAGGGAGAATTTTGGGTTGTTTTAGGAAGTCTGGTAGCAGAAGAAAGTTGTTGGTATGAGAAGAAGAATACTCTTTTTAGACCAATAGAAAGGCACTTATTGTTTAACATTTGCAGATTTTTAGTGCTGGGCTGACTTGTCTATTTTATGATGCATTCATAACAACAAAAGGGAGAGTTCTGGGTTGTTGTAGGAAGTCTCTGGTAGCAGAGAAAATCGTTGGTATGAGAAGAATAATATTCTTTTTACTCCAGTAGAAGGGCACTTATTGGTTAACATATGCAGAATTTTAGTGCTGGGATGACTTGTGTGCTAAATTCCTAATTTGAGGGGCCATTTTATTCTTTAGTTCTCTTTTATGATGCATGCATAACAACAAAAGGGAGATTTCTGGGTTGTTTTAGGAAGTCTCTGGTAGCAGAGAAAGTTGTTGGTATGAGAAGAAGAATACTCTTCTTACTCCAGTAGAAAGGCACTTATTGGTTAACACATACATAATTTTAGTGCTGGGCTGACTTGTGTGCTGAATTCCTAATTTGAGGGGCCATTTTTTCTTTAGCTCTCTTTTATGATGCACGTATAACAAATAAAAGGAGAATTCTGGGTTGTTTTAGGAAGTCTCTGGTAGCAGAGAAAGTTGTTGGTAAGAAAGACACTTATTGGTTAACATATGCAGAATTTTAGCCCTTGGCTGACTTGTGTGCTGAATTCCTAATTCAAGGGGCCGTCTTATGCCAAAAACTCCTTGGGGCCGACTCATGCAATGATAAATAATAAATATTTATGATGATAAATAATAAATATTTATTATTGCAAAACATGTTTTCTTTTGTCATGTTTTGGCTAACTTTTTCGTAGTTTTTGGAATATTGTTAGGGCTACGCATGATGCCTTTGTGAGAGCTGATTTGGATCTATTGATGGTCAAAGTCGTGTCTTCTCTTGATTTAAGAGCAGTCTTGTTCTTACGCCAGTCTTCTGCAGTTAAGGTATCTAAAGTCGGCAAGTCATATTATGGTAGTATGAGCCTTTGAAAATCAACCTCATGCATGACCTATGTGTCATTTTGAAGCAAGGGTCTCTAAGGAGTAGGAGTAGAGTGCTAAGTAGGGGTACCTGTCTCCTCAGAATGTAGCGTTAAATTTTCTTAAACCATGGTAAACAAATTCTGCATTCTAAACGAATTCATGTAACTGAACATTGGAAAACTTAAGGCTACTCAAAATTACACTATGAAATCAATACTTGAATCTATAAACACGTACTATAGAAAATATATAACTGAAACACACTAAATTCACTGCCAAAACCTGTTACTGCTTTTCAGCACGTGAGATGATGCCCTCGTTAAATCGGATGTTAAGGATGATGGGTTAAGGTTCTTGGTTTCAAGAAATGTTGTACATGTTTATCAGATGTATTTTAAACATTGTTAATTATAGTAAGTTATTTAAAATTTTAATAAGTTTGAATAATATTCTTGTTATTTAATATTATAATAAGTTTGAATAATAATAAGCCTTTAGGAATTTAATATTATAATAAGTATTTAAATTAATACACATAAGATAATATAAAACAAAAACAAGTAAGTTTTTTATTATTATAATAATTTTGAATAATAATAAGCCTTTATAGGATTTTAATATTATAATAAGTTTGAATTATAATAAGCCTTTAGGAGTGATTGGTTGGGTAGCCTGCATCTTGGTTGTATAGCCCACATCTTATGAGATAGGTGTTCCCATGAATAGACTTCAGCCGACATCTTCCCAAATAGGCCTTGGTTTAGGAGCAGTATAAGCGCTAACCAAAATGCCCCCAACCCATGGTAATCCGGCAGACCAATTCTGGTCTGAATCATAATTTCGAAGGTTTAAATCGCAATTTTAACCATTTGGGTGGTTTTAAAATTAGCGATTTTATTTAGGGCAGTCCAATAAAATTGGTAAAATTGTAAAATGGTGAAAATAACAATTTCACAGCAAAAATTTGATTGGTTTTTGATAAAAATCAGCCAAAAAAGTGAAGAGTTTTAGTTGTCTTTTATCCTAATCATTGGAGGAATGCAGCCCACTTCTTCCCAAATAGGTCTTGGACGAATGACAACATTCAACCACTGGCCAAGAGGATAGGGAAAGGGGCTCCCCGCATAGCGAGGCATAAACACTCGGCATAGCACCATTGAATGAGCGTAGTCACTGCCCCACTGAATGATATAACAAGTAAGTTATTTAATATTATACTAACTTTGAATAATAATAAGCCTTTAGCAACGAATTTCGAATTTTTCTTTGAAATTAGAACTTTCTTTGGAAGTTTTTCCAGAAGAAAAATATTTGTTCCTTGATATTCATTATGAATCAAAAGTAACTGTTACAGTACTGTATTATCTGAAATATACAAAAATAAAAGCAAGCTTGACAGTCAGGCAGATCTCAAGACGGTTCAATGCCTAACAAGTGCTCTTAGAGGGGAAGTCATCAACATTTACAATCTCAAACCCAATCTCCAAAATGTCTAGAGGGAAGACATAAAGAACCCAGAAAGTAGCTTATCTCAGGAACGAGGAGATACAAGTCAACCTTGGCATCAAAAAGATGTGAAAATAACTTTTCCATCCCAACACAAGTGTGGGAGGTAACAATAACGCTATAATAGAGCTAAAGTGTCCATTCCCAATTCTTTCACCATCAAAAAATTTAGTGAAAGTAAGAAAGCCCGCAGGCAAAGTGAGTGCTTCCTTGGATAAGCTATATGCCCTCTTATTGTATTCTCTGTAGACATGGAGAAAGTGAAGGGAGAGAAAGTAGTTCCTGAGCTCACAGATATTGTGACACCAACCCTCCGAATTGAGCGTTGTGAGATTGGCCTTCTTCATGGCCTAGATGATGATAGAAGTGCAGTCCCCAAAGACATTTAAAGTGTGTAAACCGAGAGCTCTAGCAAAATATAACAGTGCCCAAAGTGCCAAAAATTCAGATCTAGTGTTTGTACTGTGCCCACACCCCATCTTGATGAGAAAGAAGTGATAATGACTGATCAGTAAATGTATGCCTGCGCCACCAATCATGCTAGCAGTAGCACCATCGAAGAAGCCTATTGGATAGGATAAAACAAGGGCTTTGCCAATGCACCTGTGTTTATTTTTCCTTTTAAAGTTCACAAGATAAATTTGCAGCTGCTCCTCAATTCTGTGACAGAGGATTCTCATATCAGGTTGTTTATTCTCAAAGGTAGCACCATTCCTCGTCAGCCACAGATTCCAGATGACGAAGATAGGTAAATAGAGAAACTCCTTTTCTCGATTGAACCAGTTATCCATGTTCACCCAAAAGGAGGGATCCTCCCAATGAATCAAAATATGAAGATTTTTGCTGAGATAGTCCAATAATTCCCGGGTATACAAGCATTCCGTAAAAAAGGTGGTTAATAGACTCCTCTCCAATTCTACATAAGCTCAACCTGTTAGGCCCAGCCTATACTTTCCTCAAAAGGTTATCCCATGTGTTTATGCGGTTCTCTAAACATAACCAAGTAAAGCAGATCAATTTTAAAGGAACCTTAAACGTCCAGATGCGAGCCAACAATCCGACTGAAGTAACGGGAAGGTTTAGTGAAGCAATAAGTTTGTAGGCCAACTTCACTGAGACCGAACTTGATTTCTTATTGTACATCCATATCAAAGAGTCCTTTGTATCCTTTAGTCTGATACAACCATGAGATAACCCAGAAATATAGGTATTCCACTATACTCGCCAATCTCCACCCAGATCTAAGTCATATGTTGTTAACCAATAAGACTGTGAATTAGAGACGACTCCCAAGTTACGGGCTTGGTGGAGAAATGTAATACCATAATCACCCAAATACTCTTTGAGATCATCCGAGAGGGTAAAGGAGGAGTTCAGGCCATCAATGGGATCAACTCCCAGCTCGATTCTTTCCCCATCGCCCACCTTCCATCCCAAATGCTTCGTGATCTAAGAGAGTGATCTAAGGAAACCATTCCAAAAGTAAGAAGAACCTGTTACAAAAAAACTTTTTGATGAAACCAAGATTCCACAGGTAAATCTTTTAGATATTTGTGGCCAATGATCTGACAACATATGCCCTTACCATTAAGAGCCAACCAACAACTCTTCATTCCGAGTGACAAACTGAACCATTCGAGATTCTTGATGTTCCACCCACCAAACTCCTGTGGAGAAGATAGTGTGTACCAGTCAACTAAATGCATCTTATGCTTCCCTCCCTCATTTTCCTAGAGAAACTTAAAAATGGCACGCCTGGGACAGTTGATGATGGGTTTAGGAATCTAAGCTAAAGCAGACCAATAAACAACTAGCCCAGAAAGGACATATCTTACCAAGATCAACCTGCCACCCAGTGATAATAAACGGTAAGCCCAGTTACTAATTCTCCTTGCAAAACTTTTGATGATCCAACGCCAGTCATTTGTGCAGTATTCCAATGGTTTGAGTCTATAACCAAGATACTTGAAATCAACAATAATAGGTTCCATACCGTAAGGGACTAAGGAGAGAATCTGATCTCTAATACCCTCAATTTCACTGAATAGGAAGGATGACTTCTCAACGCTTATAGTCATTCCTGTAGCAAAGCAGAATAGGTCCAATACATCTTTAAAGCTTTGCCATTCCTCAAGGGTTCCCATACCAAACAATAATACATCATCAAGGAAGAGGAGATGGGTTAGACAGAAATTGGGAGTGACTCTGATCCTAGTGATCATTCCTCTTTTCTGTGCATCAGCAATGAGAAGGTTAAGACTTTCAATCACAAGTATGAAAAGGAGAGGAGACAGAGGGCAACCCTGTCTAATGCCCCTAGATGCAGGAAAACACCCAGAAGGAGTACCATTGATAAGTACAACAAAGTTCGAGGAGCAAACACATCCCAAAATCCAATTGACCCCCTCCACAGGTACTCCAACTTGAAGGAGAAGTCTAAGAAAGGTCTAGTTCACTCAGTCAAATGCCTTGACCAAATCCAATTTAAGAACCAAAACCTTTTGCTTCTTCAGTTTGATAGAATGAAGTACTTCCTCTGTGATTCCAATCGGTTCAAAAATATGTCGATTATGGAGAAACCCAAACTGTTGTGCTGATATGGCTTTGTCAAGAAAGGGCTTCAATCTAGTTGCAGCGACAATCTTGGAGATGAGCTTATATACCAAGTTACATAGTGAAATAGGTCTAAAGTCGGCAAAGGTCCGAGGTTTATCACGCTTTAGAATGAGAGTAATGAATGTGGCATTTAAGGAGCTTATCACCTTCCCCTCGAGCTGAGACTGCTCCACAACCTTTAGAAGGTCAATCCCCACCAAATCAAAGAAATGGAGAAAGAACTCGACCAACCAGCCATTAAGCCCTGGGTTCTTATCTTTTTTGAAGCCTTTTAATATTCCTTCAATTTCAGAGAGGAAGCTATCCCCTTCCTCCCTATGCACAAAGGAAGGAAAGAGCTTGATGACCTTTAGTTGGTCCACAATGCTAGGACTGTCATTCTCCTTAAAAAGCTCTGAGAAGTGCTGGACCCCCAACAGTTTGAGTTGGTCATCCTCTTCAACCAGGTCTCCAGCCTGATTCTGCAAAGCCCATATAGATTTTGCGTTTCTTTTGGCTAAGGCATAAGTGTGAAAAAGCTTGGTATTTGCATCCCCTTCATTAATCCAATTGACTCTGCTTTTGAGTTTCCAAGTTAAGACCTGATGAGTCAAAAGTTTCTCCTTTCTTGACTTCAGCTAAGCCAACTTGGTAACTTCTTCAATAGAGAGACTACCAGAAGTTTGAGTAGTGAGGAGTGATTGAATTTTTAAGTCAGTCTCCAAAAGTTCACTGGCCCTATCCAATGACTACTTTTTTTCCCAATCCTTGACAGTACATATAAGCCTCTTGAGTTTGAGTGAGAGTGAGGACATAGAGTCAATCAAGTCCAAGAAAGATTAACAAGGGGAGGGAACTCCTTATCCAGCAGCCAGGCCCAGTTCAACTTAAAGGGATAGAGATGAGAGGAGGGTCGGGAGTTCCATTCCAAGTAGATCGGATAGTGATCTGAAATTTTTGATGGGTAAGCCCAAGTTCTGTAACGAGTGAGAGAAGGAAGCAGTGGTGCAACATCTAGGGATCTATCCAACCTTTTGCTCACCCCATCAGTGCCCACTCGACCATTTCTCCAAGTAGGGCCGGGGGAGAGGGGGGCAAGGTCCACCATATTGTTTGAAGACAAGAGCCGAGAGAAATAAGGAGCCAGAATATCAATATGAGCTTTCCTACCCCAAATTTTTGAGTCAGAGATGGTGAAATTTAAATCTCCAGCAAGGATGAGATTAGGGAAATCAAATATACCCCCAACAATGACATTATTCCAAAAGAGTTCTCTGTTAGAGTAGGGGGCATGGCAGTTCAAAATAGTAAAGCCAGAGTCCAAGCCTTTGACCTTGGTTTTGACTAGAATACCGACATAGGAATGGAAAGCTTTGCACCTAGTAAGGAGAGGATTCCAACCAGTAAGTAAACTTCTCGAGTTCCCAAGGGAGTCAATAACACAAAACTCCCACCCAGGCTTGAGCTTTGAGAACAATCGGAGGGTAGAGTAAAAATAACACATAGTTTCCTAGATCAAAATCATGTCAAGATTTAAAGAAGAAAACAAGGTATCGAGGGCTTTTTTGTTTGGTAAGCCCCCCAAAACCACGAATATTCATAGAAAGAATCTTCATGGGTCAACCTCATCAGGAGGTGGCAAAGCTCTAAGTGCCTAAGGAGAGGAAAGGTTTGAAGTCTCGGCTGCTGCCTTTACCTTGACAAAGAGGGAAGTGTAGAGACCAGTGGTTCCAAGTTCATCAAAGGGTACTGAAAAAGGTTTGTTTTTCCTTGCCTTTCAAATAGTGAAATTTTCGAACCTGATGGAGTCAAAGGGAGGGTTGAGGGAGAGACAAGAGACTTATCATAGAAGATCGGGAGGGACTTAAGAAGAGAGGGATCCAAGAAAGAAGGAGAAGATGTAGGACTAGCCAGACAGTCCTTAGCAGAGGTGGAAGCTCCAGGAAGGGGGGGAAAGTCCTCCAAAGTGTAAGGGGGAGAGGAATCCGAGGTGAGGGGGGGAAGGGAAGGACCAGTAGGAGGTGAAGATAAAGGAGAAGAATAGATTCCAGTAAAGGCACCACATGTATAAAAACTCATGAATGCATTTGAAATCATGATTCAATGTTAAATAATTATAAAGTTTTTATATATATATATATATATATATATATATATAATAAAGTTATTTAATTCAAATTTTTTGGTTTGTCATCTTTCCATCTTTCCGTGTCAGCGTTAGTCTATGTCTATGGATTTAAAAATATTAATAAAAATAATTAAATTAAACTTATAAAATAATTAAATTTAGTTAATAAAAATAATTAAATAATTAAATTAATATTAATAAAAATTAAATAATATAATAATAATTTTAAACAATAAGAAGCTTTTATGTAGAAATAAAAAATTATATAATATATTAATAATCTTAAACCATTAGAATGGCTCAGGGCTCATTTTAGGAAAACAAATAGAAAATGAATTAAAGGTGGTTGCTTCTTCCCAACTACGTGGCGTTTCGATTACAGTTGAAGTTTATGTTGTAAGCCAAGCTTATTTTTGTTCTAAATATTAGTCAATGTGATCTCCATTATGGATGGACAGAAGCACAACACTCTATTTGATGCTAGAGCTAACCCAAGTGGAGTATAACTCAAATGGAATGTTGTGCTAACCCATCATTTACTCTGATGCTAGAGCTAGCTAACCCAAGTGGAGCATAACTCAAGTGGAGTGTTGTGCTAGCCCATCGAGCTTTATCCAGCTTTATCTAAAAAAGTAACTTATTTGCTCTTTATATATTTTATTAAATAAATATATTAAATATTTAATAAATATTGATTCATATCAAATATAAAATATTTAAAAACCTAAAATTAATGGGTTAATACATTAAATATAACCATGAGAGCAAGTAATAAGGTACTCACCCGAAAGAGACTCACCCCATTTACTCTGATGATAGAGCTAACCCAAGTAAGTATAACTCAAATGGAGTGTTTTGCTAACCCATCATGATTGAGCTAACCCAAGTGGAGTGTTGTGCTAACCCATCGAAAGAGACTCACCCCATTTACTCTGATGATAGAGCTAACCCAAGTGAAGTATAACTCAAATGGAGTGTTTTGCTAACCCATAATTTGCTCTGATGATTGAGCTAACCCAAGTGGAGTGTTGTGCTAGCCCATCGAGCTTTATCCAAAAGACTTAACTTATTTGCTCTTTATATATTTTATTAAATAAATATATTGAATATTTAATAAATATTTTTCAAAAATTATTAGATTCATATAAAAATATAAAATATTTAAATAATTTATTATAATGATTATTTTATTTAAATTATTTTATTTTTCATCATTTATAAAATTATGATACCAAATAAATAATTTTTTATTTTTTAATTTTTAGAAAAAAAATTTTAATATTAAAATATTATAAAATGAGAAAAATAAATAAATTAATATTATAAATATTATAAAATTTGGAATTTAAACATATACAATGCTATATATATTATTTATTTAAAATAATCATTATAATATAGATGATACAATTAGCAAGGGTAATACAAGCATAACCCTTATGTATTCAAGCAATAGGGGTTTTAGCGAATAAGCTAGCTAGTTTCCCTGAGCTACAAGCAAAGTTCCATATGCTATTAGTAGATAATTAGATGCTAGTAGAAGGAAAATAAATAAATTAATATTAAAAATATTATAAAATTTGGAATATATATATAAATAAGCGTGGAGAGGGATCAAATTTCTTAGGTATCCATTGATTTGATTCAAACCAAAAGACACATTTTTTTAGTTAAGGTCCACATATTATTATTATTATTAATATTTAATATTATTTATGGCCGACATATAGTATTTATTATTATTTTTTATTTTGTTAGGAACGAACATTACAACATTTCCCCATACATGGTTTTAAAACCATATGCAAGACTTTGCACATGGTCTTAAAACCATTTGCAAGGCCCTTTAAACAACCCATGGTTTTATTGTACATGGTTTAGGAGGCCTTGCACATGGTTTTAAAACCATCTAAAAGGTTCTCCTAAACCATGTACAATAAAACCATGGGTTGTTTAGAAGGCCTTACAAATGGTTTTAAAACCATGTGCACATAGTTTTAAAACCATGATGGTTTTAAAACCAAGCACATGGTTATAAAACCATGTGCAAGGCCAACATTTTTTTGCGGATAATTCAATTTTTATTATTTTTTATTATTTTTTTAGGTAGGAACATTACAACATCTCCCCCATATTTTGTTTTTTTCTTGATCCACATTTTTTAATGGATAATTAAATTTTTACTTTTTTATTGTTTTGTTAGGTAGGAATATTACAACATCTTCCCCATATTAGGTGGTTTTTTTGGCCGACATTTATTTTGGCGTATAATAAAAAAAATTATTTGTTATTAATAAAAATAGCGTTACGTAATGTTACATAACGTTACATAACGTTATAAGATCTCTTCCATACTGGGTTGTAGAGTGCCTCTCGGTGCAACAAAAATAATTAAACCAGCGTAGATCCAAATCTTAGGCTTTATCAAGCGTCGAGATGGATCAAATCTCTCGAGGTGCAAACCTCTTCTTAGATATCCATTGATTTGATTCAAACCAAAAGACACATCTTTTTATTTAAGGTCCACATATAATATTTTTATTATTAATATTTAATATTATTAATGGATGACATATAATATTTTTTATTATTTTTTATTTTGTTAGGAAGGAACATTGCATCATTTCCCCACACATGGTTTTAAAACCATATGCAAGACCCTCCTACAACCATGGGTTGTTTAGGAGGCCTTGCACATGGTCTTAAAACCATTTGCAATACCCTCCTAAACCATGTACAATAAAACCATGGATTGTTTAGGAGGAAACCATGTGCAAAGCCTCCTAAACCATGGGTTGTTTAAAATGTCTTGCACATAGTTTTAAAACCATGTGCAAGGCCAACATTTTTTTGTGGATTCAAATTTGTATTTTTTTCTTGACCCACATATTTTTTTATGGATAGTTAAATTTTTTGTTTTTTTATTGTTTTGTTAGGTAGGAAGATTCCAACATCTCCCCCATATTAGATTGTTTTTGTGGCCAACATTTATTTTGGCTTATTAGAATAATTATTTTTTATTAATAAAAATAATGTTATTAAAATGATATTATTATTTTTATTGTGTGTTACAAGATCTCTCCCATAATATTCGCTATCACTATTATTTTTTGCGGACATGTTATAAACGTTACATCACGTTACAAGATCTCTTCCATAATATTCACTATCACTATTATTTTTTGTCGACATGTTATAAACGTTACAAGATCTCCCCCATACTGGGCTGTAGAGCGCTTCTTGGCGCAATAATAATTTTTTTTAAAATAATTAAATAATTAAAAATTTAAAAAATACTTTTAGTAAAATATTAATTAAAATAATTAAAAAATATTTTAATAAAATATTAATAAAAAGTAGTTTAAAATATTTAAAATTTATTTATAAAATAAATATATTGAATATTGTATTAAAATAATTTAATTTTTAAAATAAAATAAAAATATGATATATATTTTCAAAATCTTTTTAAAATTATAAAATTAAAAAGTCTAATTTAAATTTCCAAATTAATTAAAAATTGTAAAATAGAAAATATAAATGTAAATGTAAACATATGTATATAAAAGTTTTATAACATATAACCTCAAAATTAAAAGCAATATAACCTACCCTATTCTCCTTATAGAAGTGGGTCTTTCCCCTATCGAAAGTCTCGCTATGACTAGGCTCTTGTTATATAAGCACCAAATTAATAACACGGGAGATCATAGACTTTCTAAGCTAGCTTTAAATTCCAGCCAAAATCACATAAGGTTCAAGCGAGATTGGTTCAAAGATACCAGGGCCTGGTTAAACCACTGGGAGATGACGAAACAGTTGCGTTGCAAAATATTAATAACATTAAAGATATTGTTACTTCTAAGTTTAAAGAGAAAATGTGGTGCGAGAAAGATTTATACGCTAAAAGAAAATTAAGATATTATAAAGAGGTCATCAACCCTACTCCAGAAGATCAAAAGTATCTCTCTGTTTTAACTAGTTCAAAGAAAAAAATTAATATAGCCAAGATAAGAACAAACTCTCATGAGCTCCATAATGAAACGGGTCGTTGGACCGTTCCTAAAACGCCATCGGTGGAAATTATTTGCCATCTTTATGAGAATATGAACATTGAGGTTGAAAATCACTTCCTCTTAGAGTGCCCTGCGTACACTCACATTAGATCTCAATTTCATAATCTTTGTTGCAATACCGACCTTCCTAGCCTTTTAACTTGTCAAAATAATATTGAGCTCGGGATGTTCTCTGACCAAAGTTTGGTCTCGGGGGACGTTAACCATCATCATTGTCATCAAATAAAACTCATTAAAAATATTATTATATATAATTGTGAATTCACATGGAATTTTAATTTATTATTAAACACAATAGTGAAATTCACAAAAATATTGTAATATGCAAAAATGCAAGTAAATACATAAGCAAATTAAAATAAAATATGTTTTTTTACTAATGATAAAGTTAACCTGATGGAGACATAAATGAGGTCCTTATATTTGATGTATCGCTGAAGTGTTGAGTGTTTTGCTAGCCCATCAGGCTTTATCCAAGGAGTAACTTATTTAAATAATTTATTATAATAATTTTTTTATTTTTTTAACTTAATGATTATTTTTCATCATTTATTATTTTAAAAATGATTGTAGTATTTTTGGAGAAATAAATAAATGAATATTATAAACATTATAAATTTTGCAATTAAAACGTATAAAATGCTATATATTATTTATTTAAAATAATCAAACAAAAATTAAAATAATTTTAATAAAATATTAATAAAAATAATTAAATAACTATTAAAAAAATATTTTTGTAAAATATTAATAAGACTAATTTTAATTATTTAAAATGTAATGAAATAAATAATTAATATTTTAAATAAAGTTATGAAATCAAATAATTTTATTTTAAATTAAATAAAAGTTAAAATATTTTAGAGTAATTAAAAATACATGTAATATTTTATTAAAATAATTAATAAAATTGTAAAGAAATAAATACATTAATTTTTTAAATAATTAATTTTTTATTTATTTTTAAAACCAAGTTTGGTTCGAGTTAAATTAACTATTATTATCATCATCATCAAAAAAAATTTAAAATTTCAAAGTTTTTTTTTATAAAATAACTATATTAAATATTGTATTAATATTATTAAATGAATAAATTTTTAAAATTAAATATATTCAAATCTTTTTAAAATTATGAAATTAAAATACCAATTTAAATTCAAATTTTTATTATAAAATAACTATATTGAATATTGTATTAAAATTAATAAATTTTTAAAATTAAATATATTCAATTTTTTTTAAAATTATGAAATTAGAATGGCAATTTAAATTCCAAATTAATTAAAAATTATAAGATAAAAAATATAAATATAAACATGAATCCACATAGAATTCAAATTTCTTATTCTACGCAACTGAGTTCACATTGAATTTTGATAAATACACTAAAATATATTAATAAGTAAAAATGCAAATAAATACAACCAAATTAAAATAAAACTTATATTTCTATAAAATAAATATATTAATATTTTATTAAATTATTAGTGTTTTAAAATTTAAATAAAAAGTTTAAAATAATATATTTAAATCTTTCAAATTTATGAAAATAAGTAACATTTCAAATTTCTTAATTAGACTAAATAATAAACATTATCATACATCATTATAAACTTACATAAAATTTGATAAATATACCAAAAAAAAGTTTTAATACACAATTTGTGAATACATATTTATATATGCTATTTAAACAACAATTATTAATACACATCAAATTTTATAAATAGATCAATCCACAAACAAATTATAAATACATAATTGTACAAATGAAATTCAAACAACCATAAATACAGTTTAATTTTGTAAATATACAAACAAATTATAAATACATAATCATACATATGAAATTCAAACAACCATGAGTACATATCAAATTTGGTAAATACACAAACACAAACATTAAACATCACGAAGATGTAAAGTCTAAACATTGCATAAATTACTTCAAAAAAAATTGTATATTCGAAAAGCTCAACCTCGAAAAGTTGTAAGCTCATTTACGTCCTTCCTTACCTTAACTTCTAATATATAAATATTAATCGCTCCTTTAAGCCCTCCTTTTACACAATTTGTGAATACATATTTATATATGCTATTCAAACAACAATTATTAATACACATCAAATTTTGTAAATAGATCAATCCACAAACAAATTATAAATACATAATTGTACAAATGAAATTCAAACAACCATAAATACATTTTAATTTTGTAAATATACAAACAAATTATAAATACATAATCATACTTATGAAATTCAAACAACCATGAATACATATCAAATTTGGTAAATACACAAACACAAACATTGAACATCATGAAGATGTAAAGTCTAAACATTGCATAAATTACTTCAAAAAAAAATTGTATATTCGAAAAGCTCAACCTCGAAAAGTTGTAAGCTCATTTATGTCCTTCCTTACCTTAACTTCTAATATATAAATATTAATCGCTCCTTTAAGCCCTCCTTTTATAGTACATATCATGTCATATACATTTATTATAGATATATACATATAAATGAAACCCAAATAACACATTAATACAAAAACCATTGTAATATTGAAATTAAACAAGAATCAAGAGTACATGTGAACTTTTGTATATACAAAAACGCAAACATTAAACCTTACAAAAAAAATTGAATACAAAAACCATGCAAACATAGCAATTCAAAGTTTTATCACTACCCCTACCCCAAAATAATAAATTACTAAAATAAATAAATATGTATATTTGAAAAGCGCTCCTCCTAGCTTCATCATATATTCTGTACTGGCGAGGCATACCACATGAATGTGGAAGCTCATTTGATTTCGCCTCACATCTAACCTATTCTCATACTATACCCATCACTCACCCAACCCAATCTAATATTTTAATTTAATTTATATATTATCATGTCACACATTTATTGTAAACAAGCTCCTAAATACCATCAATCACAAAGACATACATAATCACAATTACAATCATAAAATACAAAAATACCATCCTCAAAAGATCATTAATGCCCAACCCAAGCTTTTATTTTATTTTAAAATATATATTAAAAGCACAATCACAATCACAATGGTATTGTACAAAATATCATTAATCATCAAAATATTGTTTATACCCAATAAAATCTTTTATCTTTTATTAAAAAATATATTAAATACTTAATTAATAAATATTGTTCATAAATAAAAATATATATCAGAAACAAAATATCATTAATCATCAAAACATTGTTAATACCTAATGAAATCTTTTATTTTTTATTAAAAATATATATTAAATACTTAAATAATAAATATTTTTCATAAATAAAAATGATTAAATTCAAATAAATATATAAAATATTTAAATAATTTATTAAAATGATTATTTTATTTAAATTATTCAATTTCTTTATCATTAATCAATCATTGTAAAATTATAATATGGAATAAATAAATAATAAATAACAATAAAATATTAACATTTGAAATATTGTATAACTTAATATTAATGGGTTAATATATTAAGTATAATATAATAAATACACCCAATTGTATAACCTAATATTAATAGGTTAATATATTAAATATAATATAATAAATACATCCAAAAAATAAATTTATTTGATATCACTTTATTTTTTATTAAATTAATTACTAAATATTTTCTTATAAGTATAAATTATTAGATTAAAATATAAAATATAAAATATTTAAATTATATAATGATTATTTTATTTAAATTATTTGATTTCTTTATTAATGATTATTAAAAATATTATACTAAATAAATAGTTTTTTATATTTAAAAAAATAAATTTATTATTTTTAAAAATATTCTAAAATTAAAAATATTATACTAAATAAATAGTTTTTTATATTTAAAAAAATAAATATATTATTATTAAAAATATTCTAAAATTTGGAATTAGAATGAGTAAAATGTTATATATATATACATCCAAAAAAATTAACTTGTTTGTTGTCACTTTATTTTTTTATTAAATCAATATATTAAATATTTAATCAATAATTTTTTTTTTTATAAATATAAATTGTTAGATTAAAATAAAAATATAAAATATATAAATAATTTATTATAATGATTACTAAAAATATTATACTAAATAAATAATTTTTTATATTTAAAAAAATAAATATATTATAAAATTTGGAATTAGAATGAGTAAAATGTTAAATATATATTCATGTAAATATTATTTAAAATAATTAAATTAAAATTAAAATATATTCAAAAAAATATTAATAAAAATAATTAATAAATTAAAAATTTTAATTTTTTTTAATAAAATATTAATAAAAAAATTTCAAAAATTTAAAATTTTAAAAAGAAAATATATTTTAAACAAAATTACAAAAGCGAATAATCTTATTTTAAATTAAATACAAAATTTATACATTTTAGAGAAATTTCAAATAGATGTAAGATTTTATTAAAATAATTAAAAAAATATACATTAATTTTTTAAGTATTTAAAATATAATCTTATTTTAAATTAAATACAAAATTTATATATTTTAGAGAAATTTCAAATAGATGTAAGATTTTATTAAAATAATTATAAAATTATACATTAATTTTTTAAATATTTATAATTTAAAAAAAATATTTTAATAAAATATTATTTAAAAAAGAGTTTCAAATATTTAAAATAGTTTTTTTATAAAATAAGTATATTGAATATTATATTAATAATAATTTTTTAAAATTAAATAAAAATGTGATATATTTTAAAATTAATTATATTCAAATCTTTTTAAAATTATGAAATTAAAAGAGAATTCAAATTTAAATAAATTAAAAATGGCAAGATATGTATATAAATAAAATCCAATAAAATATTACTATATAAAAAGGTATATTTACATCGATTTTTAATTTTTATTATATTGAATTTAATTTTTTAAAGTTAAATATATTCAACTCTTTTAAACTTGTGAACTTTTAAGTAGCAACCCAAATTTCTTAATTAGTCTAAATATAAAGCATTATTATAAAAAGAATGTTTTATTATTATTATTATTATTATTATTATTATTATTATTAATAACTCACATTAAATTTTGATAAATATAAAAAAAAGTTTTAATACACAAACAATTTGTAAATATAGTTATACATATGGTATTCAAACAACAATCATGAATACACATTAAATTTTATAAATACAAAATTCCACAAACAAATTATAAATACACAAACATATGAAATTCAAACAACCATGAATACATTCAATTTTTTAAATACACTAACAAATCATAATTACATAATCATACATATCAAATTTGGTAAATACACAAACACTTAAACATTAGACATTACAAAGATGTAAAGACTAAACATTGCATAAATTACTTCAATAAAAATATGTATATTTGAAGCGATTTTCGCCAAACTTTAATTTTTTTTATAGCGATGAGCTCAAACTCGAAAAGTTGTAAAATTATTTGAGTCCCTCCTTGCCCTAACTTCTAATATATAAATACTAATCGCTCCTCTAAGCCCACTTTATTTTTATAATACATATCAATGTCATATACGTTTATTATAAATATAAATATAAATGAAACCCAAATAAAACACATGAATCCACAAAATATTGTAATATTGAAATTCAAACAAGAATCAAGAGTACATGTCAACTTTTATAGATACAAAAGCACACAAACATTAAACCTTACAAAAAAAATGTTAATACAAAAACGATACAAACATTGCACTTCAAAGTTTTATCGCTTGCCCTACCCAAAAATAATAGATTATTAAAATAAATTAATATATATATATATATATATATATATGAAAATAGCTTCTTTTAGCTTCAAGAATCATATATTCTCTACCGACAAGGCCAACCACATCAAGGTGGAAGCTCATTTTCCCCCACCTCCCCCTCACATCTAACCTCTAATCATACTACACTCATCACTCACCCAACCCAATCTAATATTTTAATTTTAAGTATATATCCACATGTCACACACATTCATTGTAAATAAGCTCCTAAATACCATCAATCACAATCATAAAGTAAAAAATACTATCATCAAAATATCGTTAATACAAAAACCATACAAACATTACACTTCAAAGTTTTATTGCTACCCCTACCCAATATATATGTGTGTGTGTGTGTTTGAAGAGCTTCTCTTAGCTTCAAGAATCATATATTCTCTATTGACGAGGCCAACCATGTGAAGGTGGAAGCTCATTTGCACCCCCCCCCCCCCCCCCCCCCCCCCCCCCCCTCACATTTAACCTGTAATCATACTACACTCATCACTCACCCAACCCGATCTAATAGTTTAATTTTAAGTATATTTCAACATGTCACACACATTCATTGTAAATAAGCTCCTAAATATCATCAGTCACAAAGACATACACAATCACAAAGACAATCACAATCACAATCATAGAGTACAAAATATCGTTAATACCCTACCCAATCTTTTAGTTTATTTTAAAGTATATATCAAAGTCAAACACAATCACAAAGACATACACAATCACGATCACAATCACAATCATAGAGTACAAAATATCGTTAATATACAACCCAGTCTTTTAGTTTATTTTAAAATATATATCAAATTCAAACACAATCACAAAGACATACACAATCACAATCACAATCACAATCATAGAGTACAAAATACCATTAATCATCAAAATATTGCTAATACCCAATCAAATCTTTTATTTCATTTTAAAGTATATATCAACATGTCACACACATTCATTGTAAATAAACGACATAAATACCATCAATTACAAACAAAATACAGAATCTCATCAATCATCAAAATACCGTTAATACACAAACTAAAACCATTTTAAATGCATTTTTAAACATACCATTATGAAGAAAATTTAAAATGTTTGAACCATATATATTACCATCAACAAATTGATTTATGATTTTTTTCAATTAAATTTCATAATTCATATCAATGTATTATTAGATAGTTGTAATTTAAAATGTATTTATCAAGAAAAAAAATTACTTCTAAACAACTAAAAAAAAAAAAAAAAAGTGGAGAAAGAGAGAGGGTGCACATACCCTTAAGAATGGCCATGGTTCATTCTTAAGGGCATTGGGAAGGGGCTTTTTAGCCCCTTCAAAAAAAATAATTTTATTATTATAATATTTATGAGTAATTACACAACACATAATTGAATGTTAATTTTATTACAAAAGTGATTGTCATAATCCTTTCATGTGTTTTATCGTCTTGTCTTCTATCACGAACATGAAAATGATTCATAGGTCACGAACATGTAAATGCTTCATAGGTCATGGCCAAGCATATATATTCCTCGTTCTCTGCAAAAACAATATTTTTTTAAAATTCTCAGCAAAAATAAAATCATTTAAAATTCAATAACAATTCATGCTTTCTATATAATGTAACAAAAATTACATAATGAGTGACCTATTTATTTAATGATTAAAATAACCTTCATATTTGAACTTGGTTGAAGAGAGACTTTGGTCCATATTCAGAGTCGATGTCGAAGCTTGTTCTTTAATGAAAAAAAAACATAGCCGCTTGTTACACTTGCATTGCACATAGTAAGAAAACATGAAATACCATTTAGGTGATATTAAGAACACTAGGAATATGGACATAGTGAAAATGAATATATAATAAAAAATTGTGTATGCATCTCTTATATATCTAGAGAGAGAGAAAGACGATTTTGTTGTTGTTGTTGTTGTTACAGTGGCTTCTCTATCTTTGTCGTTATATCATCATGGTTTATGAAAAATGATAGATATAGATGTTGTAATATAATAAGTTGGGGTCTTGAAGGCAGTGAATAAGTTGAACATTGGTTTAGGAAGTCTCTGATTTAGTTAGAGAATGTTATGATGATATTGTCCAAATATTATATAGCTCAAAGGTCAAAATGATTAAAACACTCAAGTGAAAGACAATTCAATGATAACTATATTGGAGGTCATTGTAGGGAGAACAAATTCCTTAGGTGGAAATGGATTTAGAGCAAACGATTTTTTTAATAGAAAAATGTTGTCTTTGAAAGTGGCAACAATTATTCCTTTGAACAAAATTTAAGCTTGCAATATCTCAAAAAGGAATAGTTAAATTTGTGGGTCTTGGAAACGCAAAATGACACTCTCTTTGATTGGATATCACAAGGAGGTTGAAGCAATAAGTCACTTGTATATTTGTGAGTATCCTTGTTTGTAGTAATATGGAATCTACAAAAAAAAGGATGTTTTTATAGAGAGACGAGATGTCCAAACTTAAATATGTGTTTGTATGTTTGTGAGTCACATTCTTTGTGTTAAACTAGCAGCAACAAGGAAGGTCTTCCTGCATGCATGTGTTCTTGCATGCAGAAGACTTAAATTAGGAAACCAGTTGTATTTAATTTACTTTTCCTAAGTTTACTTTGGAAAATAAATTAAAGTGATCTAAATTAACTTTAGTGAAACACTAGTTAAAGTGAAAGCGAAATTAGGGTTTTCACTTTACCTAAAGTTATAAAAGAGAGATCGATTGGTGGAGATGACACACTTGTATTTCGACAGAGACAGGATACAGACAGGGAGAGAAAGTCGAACAGAGGATTTAGTTGGGAAGACGGAGGAGCGAGCAGTAGGATCACCGAGCTTCGTACAACTGGGTCGTACACTCACGCAGGAGGATGCTAAGGTTTAGCTGGGGTTTTGCCCAGTGATTCTGCTGTGTAACTGCATTTGCCAGGTTTGGGTGAATTTGCAGTATTGTAAACACTCCATATTTTCTCATAATAAAATCTATATCTGACTGCTGCACTGGTTTTTCCATCTTGGGTTTTTTCGGGGGTTTCCATACCCAAAATAATTGTCATTGTTGTGATGTGATGTTGTGATTTATTTCTCAGTTTTATATTCCGCTGCATAAAGTAAAAGATATTCATGTGTGGTAATCAGTAGAGATCTTGCATGCACTGTTAGCCCTAGTTTGAATATTAAAAGGAAAATTTACATGGTATCAGAGCTCTGGTGAGCTAAAGCTGAGAGATTTGCAGCAGTAGTGATTGATCAGGGGCATATCTATATGCAGACACAAACCTAGACTTATAGATCTATGGTTTGACATGTACACTTCACTATGGTCGTGCAGTTGAGAGTTGAGGATAGAATCTAGGGTGCTCAGAACTTTCCCACATGG
>LPNX010352201.1:374185-563393 GCA_001517045.1 Pseudotsuga menziesii | reverse complement strand
ATTATGGTTGACTTATTTTATTGAAATTCTATTGGTTCTTGAATTCCAACTCACAAAAACCTATTTTGGCACGTTTTCTTATAAGGCCCATTTTAGACCTCAAATTTCCTTTAATGGAAAGGATCACAAGGATCCTAGATATCAGTGATGTAGAGGAGCACATTGACTCCACGAAGGTTGCACCCACAGGTCCCGATAGATCTAGAAGCTTGGAAGAAGATTGATTCTAGAGCCATGCTGATTATCATGGATGGAGTGAAGGACCATATAGTTCCTCACCTTTTTGGTAAGAAGATGGCAGTAGAGATGTGGACGGCTTTGGAGAGTCTGTACCAAAGCAAGAACGAGAATCAGAAGATGGTGTTGCAAGAGAGGATGCACATCACCAAGATGGCCAAGGGAGAAGGAGTGGTGCCTTATCTCACGAGGCTCACACAAATCAGGGACGAGCTTGGAGTAGTTGGCTTTAAGATAGTGGATAAGGAGGTAGTTCAGATAGCTCTCAATGGCTTCTCTAATCCATGGGACACCTTTGTCAAAGGTATTGTGGCTAGGGAGAAGCTCCTTGATTGGTAGAGACTATGGGATGACTTTGTGCAGGAGGAGACCCGCATGGGTCAAGGATTAGGCTCATCCTGCAGTGCCCCACAGATTATGGATTAGGAGGCTCTAGCCCTTACAGGGAAGAGAAAGGAGAAGGCAAAGAGGAAGACAGATGGTAAGAAGAACCTTGACTTGTCAAAGGTCAAGTGTTTTATCTTCCACAAGCAGGGACACTTTGCCTCCCAATGCCCAGACAAGAATAAGAAGAGTAACACTCAGATGGTTGGATCTGTAGAGATGGATGAGTTCAGCAGGAACTTCGATGAGGAGTTCTTCTTGATAGCTTGCATGGAAAGCACCACAGGGAGCAGCATATGGTACATCGACAGTGGAGCATCTAGTCATATGACTGGACATAAGATATTCTTCAGAGACTTGTAGGAGGGTAGAGCAGGGATCCACGTTGAGTTGGGTGATGATGCGCGGTATCAGGCACAGGGAGTTGGCACTGTTTTATTTGAGAGGGAGTTTGGAAAACCCCTCGATTTTGTTGATGTGTTGTATGTTTCGGGACTGACTAAGAACCTTATATTAGTCTCCACTTTGGAGGACAAGGGATATCAGGTGAAGTTCCGTGACCATAGAGTATATATCAGGGCCAAGGGGTTAGATAGGATCTTGGATCGAGTGATTGGCAAGAGGAGCGGGAAGCTGTACAGACTACTCTTTGAGCCTGCAAAGGCTCTAGTTAGCAGCAACATCAATAGTAAGGGTGAGTTGTGGCATGGGAGGATGACACACTTACACCATGGAGCATTGAAGCATTTGAGACATTGTCATTAGAGTTCCTCAGGTACAAGAGGAAAAGCATAACCACTGTAAGGGTTGTGCTTTGGGGAAGAACATCAGGAAGCCTTTCCCAAAGAGTGAGCACAAGTCTAAGGAGCCCTTGGACTTGGTGCATTCTGATTTATGCGGACCTATGAGTGTCCATTCGTTCAATGGTTACAACTACTACGTGATTTTCATTGATGACTATTCCAGAAGACCTGGATCTATTTTTTGAAGGCCAAGTCAGAGGTTTTTGAGAGGTTCCAAGAGTTCAAGACTCTCGTGGAGAACCAAACAGGGAAGAACATTCGGGTGTTGAGGATAGATAACGGGGGTGAATACACTTCCAATGAGTTCATGGAGTATTGTTCGGCTGAGGGGATCAAGAAGGAGCACATCGTGCCCCATACCCCACAATAGAATGGAGTTACAGAGTGGAAGAACAAGACGATGGTTGGAGCAACCAAGGCCATGTTATTTGATCAGGGATTACCACTATTCCTCTGGGTCGAGGCATACAAGATGCAGTATGCATTTAGAATAGGTGTCCCCACACAAATTTGGTGAGGAAGACACTAGAGGAGGTATTCACAGGCACTAGGCCAGATGTGAGTCACATTTGCATATTTGGTAGTGTTTGCTATTGTCATGTTCATGCTGACAATAGGAAGAAGCTGGACGCTTCTGGAGAGAAGGGGTTACTTGTTGGTTACAGTGAGATTTCGAAGGCATATAGAGTTTACATTCCTACTCGCAGGAGGATCATTGTGAGTAGGGTTATCTAGTTCAATGAGGATAGGGACTTACGGAGATCTCTGGACTTACCAACAGAGCAACAAACAGCACAGGAGTCGGGAGTAAAGTTGGAGGAGCTAGATGTACAGGTACAAGTACAGACACAAAGCACAGGTTCTACTGGTCAGAAGGAGTCAGGAGGACATGATCATACAGTCGTTGACTTGGAGGATGAGCTGTAGCAGGAGACGAATATCTAGCAACCAAACAGGTTGACACTACGCTAAGGCCTAAATGGTTTAGGTCCATAGTGTAGGATTCCAGGCAGGTATATCCTCCACATAGATCTTTTAGACAGAGTGTACCACCAGATAGGCTTAGTTACATGGTACTGATGACAGATTTGATTAATTCTGAACCTTCCAGCTTCGGGGAGGCTGCACAACATGATGTGTGGCAAGAGGCTATGGTTGAGGAGTATGACCCCATTATGAAAAACCAGGTATGGGAGGTTGTGCTGAGGCCACAAGGGAAAAATGTGGTGGGATCCAGATGGATCTACAAGGTGAAGCATGCAGCAGACAGGAGTGTGGAAAAGTATAAGGCACACTCCATGGCAAAGGGGTTTTCACAGAAGGAGGGTATTGATTATGATGAGGCCTTCGCCCCTGTTGTCATGTATTCTTCCATTCAGACCATTATCTCACTTGCAGCTAAGATGGGTTGGCGTGTCCATCAGATGGACGTCAAGACTGCCTTCCTCAACAGAGTGATAGAGGAGGAGGTATATATTGAGTAGCCATAGGGGTTTGATGTGGAGGACAAGGAGACGCATGTATGCAGACTGCATCGAGCTCTTTACAGGATGAAGCAGACACCTCGAGCATGGTACTTGAGGATTGACAACTATCTACAGGAGATGGGATTTCAACAGAGTGAGGCTGACCACAACCTATACTTCTTGATAGGTGAGGTGCCTCTCATACTGGTCCTGTATGTCGATGATCTCTTTTTGACAGGAGATGAGAGGTCTATTGGAGATTGCAAGTCAAACCTTGCAGTGTAGTTTGAGATTAAGGACCTTGGGTTGATGCATTACTTTATGGGCTTGGAGTTTTGGCAGAGAGATGGATGCTTCTTCATTGGACAGGGGAAGTATGCAGTAGAGATCCTGAAGAGATTCAGGATGGAGGACTGCAAGCCTATGGCCATACCTCTAGTTTCCAACTGGAGGAATATTGATGCATCAGGGTCAGATGGATTTGATCCTACCTTGTATCATCAACTTATCGGATCGCTTATGTATCTAGTCAACACTCACCCAGACATTAGCTTTGCAGTCAACTCTTTGAGTTAGTTCATGGTGCACCCTCGTAGAGTGCATTGGACGGCTGCAAAGCACATACTTCGCTACATCATAGGTACAATGGAGTATGGATTAGTTTATGAGCGTAGGGAGAGTGTACAGTTAGCAGGTTTCACAGATGTTGGTTGGGCAAGATGTGTAGAGGACCGGAAGAGTACTTCAGGTTGTTGTTTCAGCATTGAATCAAGGGTTGCCTCTTGGTTCAACAAGAAGCAAAAGTCACTTGAATTGAGCTCGGTAGAGGCTGAGTACATGGCATCCAACATGGTTTCTTGTGAGGGTATGTGGTTGTGGAAGTTACTTGCAGGGTTGTTCGAGTGTGAGTTAGAGGCTACAGTAGTTCACTGTGACAATCAGAGTGGCATCAGGCTATCTGAGAATCCAATGTTCCATGACCAGAGCAAACACATAGACATCTGATACCACTTCTTGAGAGATTGTTTTTAGAGAGGAACCATTAGGTTGGAGTACATACAGACATATGAGCAGGTGGCAGACATTTTTACCAAGGCACTTCGTAGACAGAGTTTTGTGAAGTTCAGGGATAAGTTGGGGTTGCTACTGAATCCCTTCCTCGTTGAGAGGGAGTGTTAAAATAACAACAACAAGGAATGACTTCCTGCATGCATGTGTTCTTGCACGCAGAAGAATTAAATTAGGAAACCCGTTGTATTTAATTTACTTTTCCTAAGTTTACTTTGGAAAATAAATTAAAGTGATCTAAATTAACTTTAGTGAAACACAAGTTAAAGTGAAAGTGAAATTAGGGTTTTCACTTTACCTAAAGTTATAAAAGAGAGATCAATTGGTGGAGAGGACACACATTTGTATTTCGATAGAGATAGGATATGGAAAGGGAGAGAAAATTAAACTGAGGATTTAGCTGGGAAGACAGAGAAGCGCGCAGCTGGATCACCGAGCTTCGTACAGCTGGGTTGTACACTCACGCAGGAGGGTGCTGAGGTTTAGCTGGGGTTTTTCTCAATGATTCTACTATGTAATTGCATTCACCAGGTTTGGGTGAATTTTCAGTGTTGTAAACGCTCCATATTCTCTCTTAATAAAATCTATATCTGGCTATTGCACCGGTATTCTCATCTTGGGTTTTTCCGGGGGTTTCCATTCCCAAAATAATTGTGTCATTATTGTGATGTAATGTTGTGATTTATTTCTTAGTTTTATATTCCACTGCATACTGTAAAAGATATTCATGTGTGGTTATCAGTAGAGATCTTGCATGCACTGTTAGCCCTAGTTTGAATATTAAAGGAAAATTTACGGTTTGTAGTAGTTGGACTCTCCAAAATCGAGATTGTTTTTATTATAGAGATGAAATGTCCAACTTAACCCTAGGTTTGATGTTTGTGGGTATCATTAATTGTCGTAGTATGGACTTTGCAAAAGACATTTTGTTTTTTTATAGAGAGATGAGATGTCCTTGTGCAACCCTTGAAGGTGACATATTTGAGCTAATTGATTTTCTTGAAATCTCATCTAGAACTTAAATCCCATCGTTTGCCACTTTTTTCCAAACTAAGCACGACATAAATGACATCCTAAGTTAAGTGAATTGGTAGCCAAAATAGAATATGGACTGAAAGATGTAAAGGAAGAGGAGAAATAATAATAGAGAGGAACAAGATGGAAAAGGTTGGACGTTGGTTGACAACCCAATCAAACCTACCGAAAATGGATGACGTGGAAGTGTCATTCAATTAAGAATCTCCATTGCAACCTAACATTATAAATCTGCTCCACTCCAAATTGATCAGTGTAAGCTACAGTAGAACAATAAAAAGAAAAATAGCCAACAGTAATATTCATTACGGGGTATTCATTACGCAATAGAATAATACTACTTCGTTTGCGGTATTATTGAGGAAGGGTTAAACAACCTTTACTATGTGCTGGCCCAATAACAGGGGGAGGTCCACCAACGTTGCTGCTTAATGAGACCTATCCTTCTGCTTTGTCTGAGGTATACACACATTTCATTAAATGTCTATGGATGCATTTAAATAAATGGAGAGTAAGCAGAGGCATGCATGAAAGGCTACATGTGATAGGGAAAGGCAAGCGTTGATTGCATCACCTCTCCTTTCCAGTCCAATCAATCCATGTATTACCAGTCCCAGTATAATCAATCTATCATGTGATCCCAAGGCATTCAATTGATCTCTAGCTATTACTGATGAACCTGCTACCGAAGAATCCTTTGCAAATGCTAAATTGCTAATGCTAGATCATTCAAAAGGTTCTGCTAAAACTATAACTGGTCTCGGTCTCGATTTCTTACCCCTCGCTATGGCTATGACTCTCAAACTTACCGAATAACTCATTTTGACCTATACACTTATCCAAAAGTGCATCATATATAGAATACTTATGTGCATTTTTCGATTGAAGCGATCGACACTAAATCAATAGACTCCACTTATAAACTTTGGTTATTTAATTCACCACAATAAGCAGGGAGAATAGTAGCAGAACTTCTATGCAAGTGTTATGGTGTGTGTGTAGAAGGAGTCTATTTATTATCTACCTTATTATCTGCCTTTGAGGCTTTCCCTACAATAATCTATCTTGTATTCTCAAAAATTCACAAAGTAGAATTACAGGGGGTACTAGGGTTCTCTAACCCACATAATGGTTGTTTCAATATTGTTTTATCAATGGCATGCCCAAATAAACTAAGAAATACCTCAGCACATATCTGTCCTCCATTCTAACCCAGATTTTCCCTTTAGATCTTGTTAAACCTTGAATTATGAGGAAAAGTGCCCAAAATTTCATATTGTTGATCTTGTCCAAATTCACACTCAGAACTTCCTAAAGGCCCATTCTCTGCTACAGGAGGACGTGGAAAGTCCTTAACTATGCCCAAAACTGAAAATGAAGACTTCTAGGGCCCAGATTTAGGATAAGATGTCTCTTTCTTCCCAGGCCAGCTCATAATTCCCAGTTGAACACCCGATGCAAAAAGGTGCATAACACGAATCAAAAGAATAGCTCAAAGCAATGATAGAGACTCTTCAGAACTCAAAATGTCCATGTCCCAATGTTTGCACAGTAAAATTTATTTGGGTTTTTATATGATTTAATGAAGGAATATAGATTGAGAGTGATGAAAGAATTCTAGATTTTATGGTAAAACATATCCATGATGCAATTAGGTGGTTCATGAGGGTTCACATTCAATAAAAGGAAACAAAATGTTTGCTATGGTCCTCAAGCTAGATTTGTTTAAAGGATATGGTAAGGTAAGTTGGCAGTATATGAGGTTAATGCTAATCCTATTGGGATGAATCTGGAGTTAGCAAATTGGACAACAAGATGTTTTTCTTCATTTTTTTTGCTCTCCTTATAATTGGGTCAGCCTCCTTATAATGGGCGTTAAGACAGGCCTTCCCTATGCCAAATTTTCATCTCTTCTTAATGGTCACTAGTGACGTAAGCAGGATAGTAAAGGATTTCAAGTAAAAGATTGCAAGAGAGAATAGAGGCATGAAAAGAAAAAAAAATCAAATTTCTATCTTTGTTTCACTTCTTATTTGTACTTTATGTTATCATGTTTGGTTTGGGCTCTGTGAGGGAGGCAAAAAAATATTAGGAAATTCTATAATTATAGTGTACATGAACGGTTATGGAGGTAAATTTCAATAAATCAAATATCTTATTCACTAATTTAGATGCAGACCATGAAAGAAGGATTCTCCAAATCCTTCCTTTAATGTTTCCCTTTAGATAATGGAGTAAGGCATCTAAAATTCATGCTAAAATCAAATGATTACAGGTTTAAGGATTGGATTTGGTTCCATGAAAAAATAGAAACAGAGTGACAATATGATGCTAGCCAAGACCTTGTATTAACCTTTTTCAAAGTGTTCCTCCCCAAGAGCTTTCTATGGAAATTTATGAGATGAATGCTCTAGGTTACAAACAAAGAAATGTCCCTAAGCAATGCACCACATGTCATTGAAGGTACTCGGGTTTTTATTTAGAAGAAGCAATGCACATATTATTTTCTCATGCTCATGCATACTTTTTAAGCGTGGGATGGGAAGTTTCTGCATACTACATGGGCACTGAAAGCAAGTTAAGCTTTTAAGCAAGAGATATCATATATCCCAATATTCACTGTGATTTCAGAATCATCAAATTCTCGTTATTCCATGTGACTGATTATACATGAATCCTGACAGTGTCTAGTATTGTACCATGTTATTACATGCATCACATAGGCACCAATTTAATTAGGTATATAATTGATGACAATTATAATTCTATTTAATTCGAGGGAAAACATATAGGTGATCATGGTAAGCTAAAAAAATGGGCACAGAGGGTAAATTAGATAAGTGTTTAGCTTGAAACATCATATCAACCTAACTTTACGTCTCCCCATAATTAGCTCACTGTACCTCCTTTCAAGTGCGCAATGATGACAAAATAAGAACAACGAATTAGATGTGAGAAAATTGTAAATATATTATATTTATAAAAATATAATATTATGTTTACAAGGGGGTTGTTGGGTGGCATTTTAAAGGAGTAAGATTGATTTTGGTGAAATTTACCCTGGAGGTAATCCCTTTGTATTGGGATTCACTAGCTTACATCTCGAAATGAATGCTGGAAATAATAAGAAATACATATTTTATGTTTCTTATGGACAGGAAAGACCAAAAGGGATCCTTGCAAAATGTTGCGTTATCAGATCCCTGCAGCCTAGGGAATGTATCCACAAATCGCTGGGACAGATCTGGATCTGCCCCAAAACTTTAGACATGCATAGAAGGTTCCATAGGTTCCACAAGTTGTGGCACATTCCCTCTATTATGAAGATGAAGAAGGTCCTGAACCTTCCATAAACCATGGCACACCTTCCCTCTGTCGTGAAAATGAAACTTGAAACTAAGGTCATAGATTTTGAAGCTTGTCGGTATTGCAAAGAATGCATAGTTGAAAGCCTTAGTAGAGCATGTGTGAGCTTAAAGCCTTTGCAAGGGATGTGTTAGCTAAAATCCATAGGATTTAATGCTTGTCAGTATTTCTTAGGATGCATAGCTCTAAACCATAGACTTTGATGCTCGAAAAAGAGACTCGTTCTACTTGTAAGAAAGACAATAAAACCAAAGTAAGCAAGACAAATCTCATTAGAAAGAACCATAGCCCATGTAAGGTCTTCATTTATTAACTTACTTTGTAAAATAATTGGTTTACTTACTATAGGATGAAGAAATCAGAAGATTTATTAGAGGATAACGGTAGATAAAATCCTGTTAGGGGATAACTAGAGGTAAAGACCTATTAGGGGATGATCGGATTGATAGACTTACTGGCCTTCCTGAAAAGGAAATTCCTTACGGTTGAAAGGGGTAAGCAAGGCCAAGAAAGGATTTATTGAGGGGATTAGAGCATGGCAAACCATAGTAAGGGGTATGGATTGGAAAAGAGTAAGAGGTTTCAAAGGTCAGAAAATGACCTTCAACGCTTATGTCTGTAGGTAAGCGATAAGGCCTAATATCCATGTGATCATCAAAGTACGAAAGAATGTACTTCTTGACTTCATTGACAAATTGTTTCTCTTGCTTTCTCACTCTGCTTTCAGTAATAAGCTCATGATAATCCAAGGTCCTCTCACTTGGGAGCTTGCGTTAGAGGATTTGACCTTAGGTGTCGTCAATAATATTGATATCCTTCAACTCCTCCAGCTACTCAGTTGTTGATTCATTCCTTTTAGAAGTTGGAATGATGCATGATTACAATGATAAATCTAGAGTGGAGAGTGTTGATTTTTCTTGAGCAGCATTGAGATCCATTCTCTTAGGAGAATGGGGACATCTGGTCAAGGACCAGGATGTGGAACCAATCCAGCACTGGGGGAACTCAACCTTGAGCTAAGTAGCCAATATGTTGAATGGGAACATTTGTTCAAGGACCATGATGTGGAATCAATCCAACACTGGGGGAACTCAACCTTGAGTTGAGTAGCCATTCTGTTGAATGGAAACATCTGGTCAAGGACCAGGATGTGGAACCAGTCCAGCATTGGGGGATTCAGCCTAGAGCTGAGTGGCCGTTCTTTGAATGGAGGCACCTGGTCAGTTACTAGGAAGATGAATCGGTCTAGCACTAGGGGACTCGACCTAGGGCTGAGGGCCATTCTCTGGGAGAATGGAGGCGCTTGGTTCGTTACCAAGTATTTGACCTTGGGTGAAATTATGCAGCCTATGGCTGAGGCACCTGGTCTATTACCAGGATATCGCTATAAGTCCTAGACTGGGTTTGGGCATGTGAGGCACTCCTATCCTCGATCTGTGGGCTTTGTGGTCTTCTCCAAGGCTTAGCTACCCTTGGTTAAGACACCTAGTACTCGAACTTGGTGGCACATAGAGTGTGAGATAACAACATTAGTGATTCTCTCTATTTATGATGATGTACTTTGAGTGGGGATGAAGGACCCCTATGACCACTTGTTTTGACCACAAGGCACTTGAAAAAGGCTAAAGGTAAAAGTAAAAATACATAAGGACCCCTATGACCACTTGTCTTGACCACAAGGGCACTTGAAGAAGGCTAAAGGTAAAAGTAAAAGATACATAAGGACCCTTGAACCACTAAGAATTCAAAGTGAAAGTGAAAAAATACCTTTAGTACCACTAAAGGTAAAAGACAAAATGACAAAAGAATAAGATATTATTATTTTCTTCTTTTGAGTTTTGGTCCACATCCATGTGTTTCAAAGGCTATAAAAGAAGATCCCTCTAGAAGATCTGCTCTATAGAATATTTTTGCTGGCTTTGGAAGGGATCTCTGTTTGGTATATGCCCTAGCATGGAGGCTTGTCTAGCTAGGGCATCATCATTTCTTCCTTACATCTACCCTAAAAAGCTAGGGAACCATCTCAACTCAAGTGCATAGAAGAACAGATCTAGGGCATCACCCTAGTGCACATCTACTTCATGGGAAACTCCCTTTGCTAGTCATAGGAAACACAAACAGGCACTGTAGACTCCATGGGCATATTCCTTCCTGGCTCAGGCTGGTTGCAGACTTCTCAGGAAGGCTTTCTCCTACTTCAGATAGACCCTAAAAATAATCATAGGAATCTCGGGTAGGTCTACTCTTCTGCTAGGCAGCTCCCTTCTCCTCTCGGGCAACAAAGAAAGATCACAGGCATGCTGGTTTTCATTACCGGCAACCTCTCTCCAACTCCGAGCTGCCACAGAGCTACTCAGGGTATCATACAGAGATTCACAGGCTGCCTGTAGACTTTGGGCAGACTAACCAAACCCTCGACAACCCTACTCTAGCCTTGGACATGCCACAGAAGTACTGGGAAGCTACTGTATAGTTTCGAGAAGCCAAAGAAGAGTTTCAGGCAAGAACATAAATACTACGGGAAACCCTAGTTTATTTCGAGCAGCAACAAATTCAGTCTGGGTAGAAGTTAACCGGATCAGGCAGAAGTTAATAGGCTTTGGCAACATCCTAGTAGACTTAGGCAGCATCACAACAAGCTTGGGCAGTTCAGGCAGTTCATAGCAAACATTAGGCAACAATGATCTAAGCTCTTACAGTTTCAAGCAGATTAAGTCTGCAAACTACTGGGCAGTTGAAAAAGTTTTTGGGCAGCAGACTATGTCTGCACTATTCTGGAAAGTAAAATTTATGTCTGGTAATTGTATTTTCTCTCCATGTAACAAACCTACTAGGGTTTGAGATTACTAATCAAACCAATTAGGGTTTGACATTTTCTTGAAGAACTTTCATCTTAGAATCCTGAGATTTTTATTGCTACAACAAAACTCAAGTCATCTCATTGAAGAGATGAATTACTAATGCTTTTGGGGTTTTTGTCCTTTAAAGGTTTCCTCAGGAAAAAACTTTTGTGTTCAGTGTGTGTGATGTTGTTGATGTTTCTACTGCACTTGTCTATTGTTATCTTACAGTCTACAAAATTTTAAGAATTCATGTTAATGCTAAAATTCAACATGGTATCGGAGCTTAGCATTTGAAGACCCATGAATAGGTATATTACTATTGTCTTCCTAGACCTTGGGACACTTTTCAGACCGGAAGAGAAGCTTGAAGGTTGAGGAAACTACAACTCTTGGAAGGTTAGGCTCACAACCATCCTGGAGGAAAATGACCTAGATGACTTGGTGTTCAACACCATAGAAGAACCAACATCTAATGTTGGCAGGATTGCTTTCAAGAAGAAACAAGCAAAGGTTAGAATGATTATCTATGACTTTGTCAAGGAAACCTTGATTCCCAACATCACATCACTGAAGACTGTCAAAGAATGCTTTGACACCTTAACGAACCTATATGAAAAGAAGGCTCCTGGTCAGAAGAGAGTTTTGAAGAAAAGGCTTCGAACATTGAAGATGAACAAGGATGAAGGAGTTGAACCCTTCTTCACAAAAATTGCACAGGTAAGAGACCAACTTATTGCTATTGGTATTAGTGTGGATGATGATGACCTTGTGCAGACTGTAGTTGATGGTCTCCCAAACCCTTGGGAAACGTTTCTGGCATCGGTAAGTGGATATGAAAATCAGCCAACTTGATAGACTTTGGCATGATTTCTTGGAAGAAGAAGGAAGAGTTTCAGGCAAGGAAATTGGCACTAAGGAAGGAAACCTTGCTCTTACAGCTAAGACAAGGAAGTTTAAGAAACCCTCCACTCAGAAAAGAAGGCAAAGAAACCACAAGGTAAGCACTTTGATGTTTCAAAGGTGGAATTCTATAATTGTCATAAAATTGGGCGCTTTGCTAAGGATTGCAGGAAACCCAAGAGGAATTTCAACAGAAGATTCCAAGCCTCTGCTGCAGAGGAAGAAGAGGAAGAACCTAAGAAAAAGAAGAATACCAAGGCTACCAAAGAAGATGAACCTAGAAAGGAATATTACCTGATCTCTGCTCTCTCTAGGTCCATCATTAACTGTGCTAACTCTTGGTTAGTAGATAGTGGTGCTTCTAGACATATGATAGGTAATCGTGGATCACTCACCAGATACAAAAAGAAGAAGCTCACTACTCAAGTGGAACTTGGAGATGACTCCACTTACATGATTGAAGGAGTTGGCTCAACCTCACTTCAACTTGATTTAGTTACCGTCTTACATATTGATGATGTCTGATGTGTTACTGGTTTGAAGAAAAATCTCCTCTCTGTTGCTGGCTTAGAGGACAAGGGTTACAAAGTCCTCTTCATTGACAATAAAGTCCTACTATGGGAAAATAATGAGAATCTAATATGAGTTGTACATATTGGGGTTCAATAGGGAGGTCTTTATAAGGCTTCCGGAATTCCACTAATGCTTTGGTTCACCACACAGTTGATCCATGCAAGCTGTGGCATCGAAGGTTTGGACACCTCCATTATACAACTCTTCCATGCCTACAAAAGATGGTTATAGGTATGCCGAAGGTTTCTCCCAAACATGATGGACTATTGAATTTGATTCACACTAACATTTGTGAGCCCATATCTTCACCCTCCTTGAGGGGGTGCTTGTATTATGTCTTGTTCACAAACGATCATTCTCAGAAGTCATGGATTTACCTTCTCAAAGTCAAAAGTGAACCTTTTGACAAGTTCAAAAAGCTCAAAGCTCTGATTGAAAATCAGACAGGCATACACCTCCATATCCCGAGATCAGATAACGAAGGAAAATATGAGTCTAAAGAGCTTGATGACTTTTGCCGAGAAGCAAGAAACAAAAGAGAAGATGTGTTTCGTCAAACACAAGATATTTCAAAGGAAGATGAAGAACCTTCTTCTGAGATTCCGGATTCAGAAGTTTAGAGGGAGGCAGAGGAATTTGAGAATCAAATTTCGGATGTACCTGAGGAAACTGAAAGTTCACTAGAAGAACTGCTGGAAGTCACTCCTTCCAAAAGGAGACCTACATGGTATCGAGAAACGATACAAGAAGCTGAGAAGCATAAATCTCCTCCTAGTTTCAGAGAAAGCATAAGGCCACAAAAGTACTCATGTCTTATGAGCCATCTCATCAATGCTAACCTTCCACAGCGAGTCAACAGCTACAGATTGATGATATGATTGATGAGTACAGTTCAATAATGAGAAATGATGTGTGGGAAGTTGTTCTCAGACCAACAGGAAAGTTAGTAGTGACATCAAGATGTCTCTACAAAATCAAGCATGCTGCTGATAGTAGCATCAAGAAGGACAAGGCCAGATTTGTAGCTTAGTGTAAGAGGGAGTTTACCTCTAAATTTGAAATAAAGGATCTTAGTCTAATGCTTTATTTTCTTGGTCTTAAGGTCTGGGCAAAGCCAGGGGAGATCTTCCTAACACAAGGGAGGTATGCAGTTGACATCTTGCAGAGTTTTGGGATACAGGACTGCAAGTCCATGACCATATCCATGACAACCAACTTGAAGAAGTTGCGAAACTCGACCACAAGTTCAAGCGATGTGGACACTACTCTGTATCGACAGCTCATTGGATCCTTGATGTATCTCATACCCATGAGACTAGATATCTGTTACACATTGAATGCTCTGAGACATTTCATGTCCGATCCGAAGCACATACACTGGGTATTTGCCAAACATATACTCAGATATGTGTGAGGTACTATCACTTATGGGCTCAAGTATACTTCCAGTAGTGGAGTATTGTTAGCAGGATATGCTGACTCAGATTGGGCTGGAAGTGCAGTAGACCAGAAAAGTACCTCAGGTTACTACTTCTGTATGGGATCTGCAATGATCTCTTGGTCCAACAGGAAGAATGGTTCCATAGCATAGAGTACAGCTGAAGCTGAGTATATTGTTGCAAGTGATGCCTGCAAGGAAGCAGCTTGGCTTAGGAAACTACTATCTGATCTGTTTGGTGGAAAGCTTGACTTAACGATCATCCATTGCGATAATCAGAGTTGCATTAACCTTTCAGAGAATCCGATGTTTCATGATAGATCGAAACACATTGAAATGAAGTATCATTTCATTAGAGACCTAGCACAAAGAGACACTCTAAAGTTGCAATACATTCATACAGATGAACATATCGCAGATATCTCGACCAAGCCTCTGATAACAACTAAGTTCGTGTACTTTTGTGACAAGCTTGGCATGGCAGAGAATACCTCTCTCGCTGAGAGGGAGTGTTGCTTTTTCCTTAGCAACATCAAGAGCCATTCTCTTATGAGAATGGGGACATCTGGTCAAGGACCAAGATGTGGAACCAGTCCAACACTAGGGGAACTCAGCCTTAAGATGAGAAGCCATTCTGTTAAATGGGAACATCTGGTCAAGGACCAGGATGTGGAACCAGTCCAGCACTAGGGGGACTCAACCTTGAGCTGAGTATCCATTCTGTTGAATGGGAACATCTGGTCAAGGACCAGGATGTGGAACCAGTCCAGCACTATGGGAACTCAACCTTGAGTTGAGTAGCCATTCTGTTGAATGGAGACATCTGGTCAAGGACCAGGATGTGGAACCAGTCCAGCATTGGGGGACTCAGCCTAGAGCTGAGTGGCCATTCTTTGAATGGAGGCACCTGGTCAGCTACCGGGAAGATGAACCGGTCTAGCACTAGGGGACTCGACCTAGGGCTGAGGGCCATTCTCCAGGAGAATGGAGTCGCTTGGTCCGTTACCAAGTATTTGACCTTGGGTCAAATTATGCAGCCTATGGCTGAGGCACTTGGTATGTTACTAGGATATCACTATAAGTCCTAGACCGGGTCTGGACATGTGAGGCACTCCTACCCTCGATCTGTGGGCTTTGTGGTCTTTTCCAAGGATTAGCTACCCTTGGTTAAGACACCTAGTACTCAATCTTGGTGGCACATGGAGTGTGAGATAACAACATTAGTAATTCTCTCTATTTATGATGATGTACTATGAGTTGGGATGAAGGACCCCTATGACCACTTGTTTTGACCACAGGGCACTTAAATAAGGCTAAAGGTAAAAGTAAAAGTAAAAAATACGTAAGGACCCCTATGACCACTTGTGTTGACCATAGGGCACTTGAAGAAGGTTAAAGGTAAAAGTAAAAAATGCATAAAGACCCTTGGACTAGTAAGAAGTCAAAGTGAAAGTGCAAAAAGACCTTTAGTACCACTAAAGGTAAAAGTAAAAAAGATAAAAGAATAAAATATTATTATTTTGTTCTTTTGAGTTTTGGTACACATCCAAGTGTTTCAAAGGCTATAAAAGAAGATCACTTCAGAAGATCTACTCTATAGAAGATTTTCATTGGCTTTGGAACGGATCTTTGTTTGGTATATGCCTTAGCATGGAGGCTTGTCTAGCTAGGGCATCATCATTTCTTCCTTGCATCTACCCTAAACAACTAGGGAACCATCTCAGCTCAAGTGCATAGAAGAACATATCTAGGGCATCACCCTAGTGCACATCTACTTCATAGGAAAGTCCCTTTGCTAGTCTTAGGCAACACAAACAGGCACTGTAGACTCCATAGGCATATTCCTTCCCGGCTCGGGCTGGTTGCAGAATTCTCGGGTAGGCTTTCTCCTAGTTTGGATAGACCCTAAAAATAATAACAAGAATCCAGGGTAGGTCTACTCTTATGCTGGGCAGCTCCCTTCTCCTCTCGGGTAGCAGAGAAAGATCACGAGCATGTTGGTTTTCATTACCGGTATCCTCTCTCCAACTCCGAGCTGCCACAGAGCTACTCAGGGTAGCATACCTAGAGATTCACAGGCTTCCTGTAGACTTTGGGCAGGCCAACCCTAACCCTTGACAACCCTACTCTATTCTTGGACAGGCCACAGATGTACTGGGCAGGCACTGTATAGTTTTGGGCAGCCAAAGAAGAGTTTCAGGCAGGAACATAAATACTACGAGAAACCCTAGTTTATTTCGGGCAGCAACAAATTCAGTCTGGGCAGAAGTTAACCGGATCAGGCAGAATTTAATCCCAGTAGACTTAGGCAGCATCATAGCAAGCTCGGGCAGTTCAAGCAGTTCATAGCAGACATTGGGCAACAGTGATCTAAGATCTTACAATTTCGAGCAGACTAGGTATGCAAACTACTGGGCAGTTGAAAAAGTTTTTGGGCAATAGACTAGGTATTCTGGAAAGTAAAGTTTACTATTCTGGAAAGTAAAGTTTCTCTCTGGCAATTGTATTTTCTCTCCATGTAACGAACCTTCTAGGGTTTGAGATTACTGATCAAAGTAAATAGGGTTTGACATTTTCTTAAAGAATTTCATCTTAGAATCCTGATATTTTTAATTGTTGCAACAAAACTCAAGTCATCTCATTGAAGAGATGAATTACTAATGCTTTTGCGGTTTTTGTCCTTTAAACGTTTCCCCGAGAAAAAACTCTTGTGATCAATGTGTGTGATGTTGTTGATGTTTCTACTGCACTTGTCTATTGTTATCTTATAGTCTGCAAAATTTTAAGAATTCATGTTAATGCTAAAATTCAACATGGTATCAGAGCTTAGCATGTGAAGATTGAGGAAGAGGTAGATTACTATTGTCTTCCTAGACCTTGGGACACTTTTCAGACTGGAAGAGAAGCTTAAAGTTCAGGAAACTACAACTCTTGGAAGGCTAGGCTCACAACCATCTTGGAGGAAAATGACCTAGATGACTTGGTGTTCAACAACAAAGAAGAACAAACATCTAATGCTGGCAGGATTGCTTTCAAGCAGAAACAAGCAAAGGCTAGAATGATCATCTATGACTCTGTCAAGGAAACCTTGATGCCCAACAACACATCATTGAAGACTGCCAAAGAATGCTTTAACATCTTGACGAACCTATATGAAAAGAAGGCTCGTAGTCAGAAGAAAGTTTTGAAGAAAAGGATTCGAACTTTGAAGATGAACAGGGATGAAGGAGTTGGACCTTTCTTCACAAAAATTGCACATGTAAGAGACCAACTTATTCCTATTGGTATTACTGTGGATGATGATGACCTTGTGTAGACTATAGTTGATGGTCTCCCAAACTCTTGGGAAACGTTAATGGCATCGGTAAGTGGATGTGAAAATCAACCAAACTTTGATAGACTTTGGCATGATTGCTTGGAAGAAGAAGGAAGAGTTTCAGGAAAGGCAATTGGCACTAAGGAAGGAAACCTTGCTCTTACAACTAAGACAAGGAAGTTTAAGAAACCCTCCACTCAGAAAAAGAAGGGAAAGAAATCACAAGGTAAGCACTTTGATGTTTCAAGATGGATTTCTATAATTGTCATAAAATTGGGCACTTTGCTAAGGAGCGGCAGGGAAACCAAGAGGGATTTCAACAGAAGATTCCAAGCCTCTGCTGCAGAGGAAGAAGAGGAAGAACCTAAGAAAAAGAAGAATACCAAGGCTACCAAAGAAGATGAACCTAGAAGGGAATATTACCTGATCTCTACTCTCTCCGGGTCCATCATTAACCATGCTAACTCTTGGTTAGTATATAGTGGTGCTTCTAGACACATGATAGGTAATCGTGGATCACTCACTAGCTACAGAAAGAAGAAGCTCACTACTCAAGTGGAACTTGGAGATGGCTCCACTTACAATATTGAAGGAGTTGGCTCAACCTCACTTCAACTTGATTCAGGTACCGTCTTACATATTGATGATGTCTTATATGTTCCTGGTTTGAAGAAAAACCTCCTCTCTATTGCTGGCTTAGAGGATAAGGGCTACAAAGTCCTCTTCATGGACAATAAAGTCCTACTATTGGAAAATAATGAGAATCTAACATCAGTTGTACATATTGGGGTTCGAAAGGGAGGTCTTTATAAGGTTTCCGGAAATTCCACTCATGCTTTGGTTCACCACACAGTTGATCCATGCAAGCTGTGGCATCGAAGGTTTGGACACCTCCACAATACAACTTTTCCATGCCTTCAAAAGATGGTTACAGGTATACCAGAGGTTTCTCCCAAACATGATGGATTATTGAATTTGATTCACTCTAACATTTGTGAGCCCATATCTTCACCCTCCTTGAGGGGGTGCTTGTATTATGTCTTGTTCACAAATGATCATTCTCAGAAGTCATGGATTTACCTTCTCAAAGTCAAAAGTGAAACTTTTGACAAGTTCAAAAAGCTCAAAGCTCTGATTGAAAATCAGATAGGCATACACCTCCATATCCTGAGATCACATAACGGAGGAAAATACGAGTCTAAAGAGCTTGATGACTTTTGCCGAGAAGCAGGAATGAAAAGGGAAGATGTGTTTCGTCAAACACAAGATCTTTCAAAGGAAGATGAAGAACCTTCTTCTGAGATTCCATATTTAGAAGTTCAGAGGGAGGAAGAGGAATTTGAGAATCAAATTCCGGATGTACCTGAGGAAACTGAAAGTTCACTAGAAGAACTGCTTGAAGTCACTCCTTCCAAAAGGAGACCTGCATGGTACTGAGAAACGATACAAGAAACTGAGAAGCATAATCTCCTCCCAGAAATTTCAGAGAAAGCATAAGGCCACAAAAGTACTTAGGTCTTATGAGCCAGCTCATCAATGTTAAACCTTCCACAGCGAGTCAACAACTACGGATTGATGATATGATTGAAGAGTACAGTTCAATCATGAGAAATGATGTGTGGGAAGTTGTTCTCAGACCAACAGGAAAGTTAGTAGTGACATCAAGATGGCTCTACATAATCAAGCAGGTTGTTGATAGTAGCATCAAGAAGGACAAGGCCAGATTTGTAGCTCAGTGCAAGAGGGAGTTTACCTCTAAATTCGAAATAAAGGATCTTAGTATGATGCTTTATTTTCTTGGTCTTAAGGTCTGGAAAAAGCCAGGAGAGATCTTCCTAACACAAGGGAGATATGCACTTGACATCTTGTAGAGTTTTGGGATATAGGATTGCATGTCCATGACCATATCCATGACAACCAACTTGAAGAAGTTGCGAAACTTAACCACCAGTTCACAAGATGTGGACACTACTCTGTATCGACAGCTCATTGGATCCTTGATGTATCTCATACCCACGAGACCAAATATTTGTTACACATTGAATGCTCTAAGACATTTCATGTCCGATCCAAAGCACACACACTGGGTAGCTGCCAAACATATACTCAGATACGTGCGAGGTACTATCACTTATGGGCTCACGTATACTTCCAGTAGTGGAGTATTGTTAGCAGGATATGCTCACTCAGATTGGGCTGGCAGTGCAGTAGAACTAGCAGGATATCCCGACTCAGATTGGGCTGACAAGGTAGTAGACCTAGCAGGATATGCTGACTCAGATTGGGTTGGCAGTGCAGTAGATCGAAAAAGTACCTCAGGTTAATGCTTCAGTATGGGATCTGCAATGATCTCTTGGTCCAACAGGAAACATGGTTCTGTAGCACAGAGTATAGCTGAAGCTGAGTATATTGCTGCAAGTGATGCCTGCAAGGAAGCAACTTGGATTAGGAAACTACTATCTGATCTGTTTGGTGGAAAGCTTGACTTAACGATCATCCATTGCGATAATCAGAGTTGCATTAAGCTTTCAGAGAATTCAGTGTTTCATGATAGATCGAAGCACATTGAAATGAAGTATTATTTCATTAGAGACCTAGCAGAAAGAGACACTCTAAAGTTGCAATACATTCGTATAAATGAAGAGATCGTAGATATCTCGACCAAGCCTCTGATAACAACAAAGTTCGTGTACTTTTGTGACAAGATTGGCATGGCAGAGAATACCTCTCTTGCTGAGAGGGAGTGTTGATTTTTCTTGAGCAACATTGAGAGCCATTCTCTTAGGAGAATGGGGAAATCTGGTTAAGGACCAAGATGTGGAACCAGTCCAACCCTAGGGGAACTCAGCCTTGAGATGAGTAGCCATTCTGTTGAATGGGAACATCTGGTCAAGGACCAGGATGTGGAACCAGTCCAACACTGGGGGAACTCAACCTTGAGCTGAGTAGCCATTCTATTGAATGGGAACATTTGGTCAAGGACCAGGATGTGGAACTAGTCCAGCACTGTGGGAACTCAACCTTGAGTTGAGTAACCATTCTGTTGAATGGAGACATCTGGTCAAGGACCAGGATGTGGGACCAGTCTAGCATTGGGGGACTCAACCTAGAGCTGAGTGGCCATTCTTTGAATGGAGGCACCTGGTCAATTACCAAAAAGATGAATCGGTCTAGCACTAGGGGACTCAGCCTAGGGTCGAGGGCCATTCTCTGGGAGAATGGAGGCGCTTGGTCCGTTACCAAGTATTTAACCTTGGGTCAAATTATGCAGCCTATGGTTGAGGGACTTGGTCTGTTACCAGGATATCACTATAAGTCCTAGACTGGGTCTGGGCATGTGAGGCACTCCTACCCTCGATCTGTGGGCTTTGTGATCTTCTCCAAGGCTTAGCTACCCTTGGTTAAGACACCTAGTACCCGATCTTGATGGCACATGGAGTGTGAGATAAAAGCATTAGTGATTCTCTCTATTTACGGTGATGCACTTTGAGTGGGGATGAAGGACTCCTATGACCATTTGTTTTGACCATAGGGCACTTGAAGAAGGATAAAGGTAAAAGTAAAAAATACATAAGGACCCCTATGACCACTTATTTTGACCACAGGGCACTTGAAGAAGCCTAAAGGTAAAAGTAAAAAATAGATAAGGACCCTTGGACCACTAAGGAGTCAAAGTGAAAGTGCAAATTGACCTTTAGTACCACTAAAGGTAAAAGTCAAAAAGATAAAAGAATAAAATATTATTATTTTGTTCTTTTGAGTTTTGGTCCACATCCAGGTGATTCAAAGGCTATAAAAGAAGATCATTCATTTCATTATGACACACACTTGCTCATCATCTAGATCTTCTCTATAGAAGAGTTTCACTGGCTTTGGAAGGGATCTCTGTTTGGTATATGCCCTAGTATGGAGGCTTGTCTAGCTAGGGCATCATCATTTCTTCCTTGCATCTACCCTAAATAGCTAGGGCACCATCTTAGCTCAAGTGCATAGAAGAACAGATCTAGGGCATCACCCTAGTGCACATCTACTTCATGGGCAGCTCCCTTTGCTAGTCACGGGAAACACAAATAGGCACTGTAGACTCCACAGGCAGAAGATTCCTTGTCGGCTTGGGCTGCTTGTAGACTTCTCGGGAATCCTTTCTCTTACTTCGGATAGAACCTAAAAATCATCACAGGAATCTCGGGCATGTCCACTCTTTTGCTGGACAGCTCCCCTCTCCTCTTGGGCAGCAAAGAAAGATGACAGGCATGCTGGTTTTGATTACTGCTAGCCTCTCTCCAACTCCGAGCTTCCACATAGCTACTCAGGGAAACATACAGAGATTCATGGGTTGCCTGTAGACTTTGGGCAGGCTAACCCTAACCCTTAGAAGCCCTACTCTACCCTCGGAGAGGACACAGAAGTACCGGGCAACCACTGTAGAGTTTTGGGCAACCGAAGAGTTTCAGGCAGGAACGTAAATACTCTGGGAAACCCTAGTTTATTCCGAGAAACAACATATTCAGTCCGAGAAGAAGTTAACAGTATCGGGCATAAGTTAATAGGCTCGGGCAACTTCCCAGTAGACTCAGGCAACATCATAACAAGCTCGGAAAGTTCAGGCAATTTATAGCAGACCTTTGGAAACAATGATCTAAGCTCTTATAGTTTCAGGCAGACTAGCTTTGCAAACTTATGGGCAGTTGAAAAAGTTCTTGGGAAGCAGACTAGGTCTGCACTATTCTGGAAAGTAAAGTTTCTCTCTGGCAATTGTATTTTCTCTCCATGTAACAAACCTGTTAGGGTTTGAGATTACTAATCAAACCAACTAGGGTTTGACATTTTCTTGAAGAACTTTCATCTCAGAATCCTGAGATTTTTATTGTTGCAACAAAACTCAAGTCATCTAATTGAAGAGATAAATACTAATGCTTCTGGGGATTTTGTCCTTTAAAGGTTTCCTTGGGAAAAAACTCTCGTGTTCAGTGTGTCTGATATTGTTGGTTTTTCTATTGCACTTGTCTATTGTTATCTTACAGTCTGCAAAATTTTAAGAATTCATGCTAATGCTAAAATTCAACAAAGAGAAGTTAGCTTTCCATATCTATCTCCTGCATCCTTAGTCTTTCTCTTCTCCTTTTCAAGTGGAGGGGAAGAATTACTCTTTCTAGATTTTGTCATATCCATCACTCTCACCTTCTCCCCAGATTTCCACTTGGGGTTGCTTGCTCAACCACATTTTCTCATGCTAGATGACTTAGATGGGTTAGTTGTTTTGTTATATTCTCTTGACAGGAATATGCAATCTTGTTCAACCTAGCTTTCGTAGCTGGAAGATTGATTAGAGTTAGAAGGAGATAAATTACCTTCGAGAGAAGAAACTAATTCAAAGAGGAGTCACTAGGTCTTAGGAGATTCCAACTGTGACAGGAACCTTAGCATATTTTATTATTGAGGCAAACTTTCATTCAATCTGGATTTTCTAGAAAGAAACTACAAGGGGAATGTCTGCTTGAAAGTTGGTTCTCAAGATTGGTATTCATGGAATAACTTTAAGATAAGAAACTCATTCAACTATGTCTAGAAAGGTAAATTGGGACGATAAACGTTGAAATTTGTTTTTCTGTTTATGTGCCCAAAAAAGATCGAGTAGGTATGAAGGAGCCAATCTCGACTCTCAATCACATGCCAAAGAACAAAACGAAAGAGTGAAGCAAGTTTAAGATGCAAAAAATGGTTTAATCTAAACTGTAAATTTTTTATACAATTAATTTGGAAAACATCATGTAATATGTATAACCTCTTCATGCGATAAGATTGGCTTATAGGAGTATTCTCTGTAGTTAGGCAATAAATATTATGTTGAAGGGACATGGCGTAATGAAGTTTAGGGAGCTCATAACAATTTGTTTGCCTCAACTACAATAAGGGGAATATCAACTACCTGCATAGAGCAAAACAGGGTTTCTACCACACTACTTAGCATCAATGTAATTGGAATTCTTGTAGTGGGTAGTGGCTCCTTGAATGGCACTTTGTACCTCCATCAACATCATGCTCGTTTTACTGCTCATGTAACTCTAGTAGTAAGGAAGCTTTTGCTACATAGAAGTACCTCACTCAACACAAGGATACTGTAAATCCATGCCAAGTTTATTGGATTTTCTGAATCCAAAAGACAACTTCAACTTGGTACAAGTTTTCAGCAACTTAGGGTAACAATTGGCCTTGGTAAAACAATTGATTTGCGGGAGAAGAAATGCAATGATTTGGGTAAGGGGGATTTGATCTACTAGTTGACAAGTTGAACTCAAATTTATTTTGGTAATCATCCTATTCTGAGGTTGAGGAGGTGTGCACTAGGGAGAAGGGCAGTGAAATATCCATGTCATAATATTGGGCATCGTCTGCATAATAAGGATACTCATGACCATCAACCCGAACATCATCTAAATAAGCTTCTTTTCAGCTTTTCTAATGGTATTTGTAGATACTCATACAGTAGTTATCCATTGTATTTGTATTGAGGCCTTGAAAATCCTTGATAGTACTCTACAAAAATGCCTATATTTTCATTTTGGTATGGGTTGAAAATTTTGGGATTTGTTGAGTCACTGTGTGGCATTCTAAGTGAAGAAGGTAAGGGATTATCTGACCTATTAGCAAACTATGTTAAGCCACATAATTCAGTAGATTTAAGAAACATTCTTTGGCATAGCTTCCTCAAGTTTTCTATACTTTAAAAGTGTTTGCACCTCCAAAGACTTGATCCTGTTCAAGATTAATAGATCTTGTATTAAGAAAGATTTTAACTAGTATTAATGATCCATAAATTCTGCTTTGAATTGATTATTCATACCCTAGTGGAAAAAATCGCCGATTTTTCGGCGATGTCCCGAAAAATCACGACTTTTTCTGGCTACCGATTTTTCGGCCCAAAAAAATCGCGATTTTTTCAAAAAATCGGACATCGCAAAAAATCGGCAAAAATCGGGCAAAAATCGGGAAAGATCGGGAAAATTTGGGAAAAATCGGCAAATAGGGGAAAAATCGGTAAGGAAATTTTGACCCTATTGAAGTACAAAATTTGCATTTTTTAATGCTTGCCGCGGTTTGCCGATTTTTGCCGATTTTTTCGCCGATGTTGCCGAGAAGATGTTTTCTAGACCCTCGCCGATTTTTTGCCGATGCCGATTTTTTCTACTATGATTCATACCACACTTGAAGTAATAAAAACCTGTTACATCACTATCTTATAGTGATGTGTATTAAATTGGTTGCTTGGTTCAAGTGATGGTCAAGTCAGTGCTGGAATGAATTACAATTTTACTAGCACTCCTTGGCCTTTATTCCCAAGGGTTGTCGAAAAAAATAAGGAAGATCAGCTTTAGGTTCCTGTGATCAGGGAAAAGAGAGGGAAGGTATCCCTCCGATCAAGTGGCTAATCACAACAAAGCCAAAAGACTGAGGAGGTTGGGGGCTCTAGCAGCCAAGTGCATATCGAGGCTCATACCAAATAAGGGTCTGTTGAGCCAGACTATCCTTCAAAATTGCATTAAACCTAATTCATTAGAAGAACATATTAGGCTACCTTCAAAGGATACTAATAATGTTTCAATATGTTGGAAGGCAATTGTCCTAGTCATCCCTCTTTTGGTGAATCGACTCGTTTGGAAGGTTGGTAATGGAGAAAAGAGTAAGGGTAGGATCTAATCCTTGGGTTGGAAGTGGAGAAGATTATAAACTTCTTGAAAACTTGATTGCTTCCCTTCAAGGAAAGGGCATCTATAACTTAGCTCAGGAAACCTTCTCGGAATTCTCATCTATATGGCATCAACAAAGGAAGAAATCAGACTTCCTAGGCTTGGATGGTGTTGAAGGAGAGTTATGGGAGGCCTATAAAACAAAACTAAAAGTGAGTCATGTCGGCATTAAGAAAGTAGAGGATGAATTGATCTGGTCAAAGAATCCAACCCTTGGTATTTATACCCCTATAAGGCTACAAAATTATGTGAGTCATGTCGGCATTAAGAAAGTAGAGGATGTATTGATCTGGTCAAAGAATCCAACCCTTGGTATTTATACCCCTAAAAGGCTACAAAATTATGTTGTTTTTTGGTGGCCTAAAGACAGTGAGTGGTGGTGGAAATCACTTTGGAAGATTAGGTCATCACGTAAAGAAAGAATTTGTATGTGCCTAGCTGTAATGAACAAAGGCCCTAATGTGGGAATTCCTCCATAACAGGAATAGGAAAGGGCCTAACAGATGTATACTTTGTAAGTAGGAGGAAACAATAAGCAAATTGGTTAATCTTTTGTGCTTATTCAAGACATGTATGGGATGAGATGGACAATATGACAGGGGTTAGAGGAGTTTGGCAAGGGGAGACGATAACAATTTGTTTCAAAGCTTGGCAGATGAAGCCAAAACTAAAAGAATTTAAAGCCCTCTCCCTGGTGGTATCCTAGGCATTTGGCTTGCTTGGAATGCAAGATTATTAGAGCACAAAGACATCCCCTCTTTCCAATGTGCTGCTCAAAGCAAATCAACCTTTTCCAATTACAAGTCGCCAAAGTCATTGTCCATAGATAGCCCTGTCATGTGCCTCTTGATAAATCTAGGGCATGGGGCTATTTTGATAGGGTGGGACAAGGTAATCCTCCCTACTGCGGGGCAAGTTGAATCATATACCTAAATGATGATCATTATATTAGAGTCAAGGAAGGCCTGGGAATGGGGCACACATAACTATGCTAGGCTTCCAACTCTGAAACAACTTTTAATCCTATCCACTGAGAAAGGGACATCCAAACTTCAATTTTTTGGTGACTTGACAGTGGTCATAAATTGGATAGAAGTGGGAATTTGAAATGGGAAGTTTGTTCTGAAGTGTTTTGAGGAGGTAAATCAAATGAAACCACTTTAATTGCATCTCCTTTTCTCATGTCTACATAGAGCTTAATGCTAATATTGATAGCCTTTCCAAAAAAAATTACAGCTTGAGGCTGGAGTTTGGTCAATGCTAGAATCAAAGGATGGACAAGTATCTGAACACACCAAATCAGTCCATTGATTATGTACCCCTTAAGCTGAAAGTGCAGAATTTTCCAAAGGTCCTGATCCTTTGAAGTCCTGTTTCCAATTTGTTTTTGGTATTTATGTAGTGTTGAAAACATTCTATCAGGGATTGTTTTCTTGAACAATTTTTACGTAATCTATTGAGACACTTCTATGACTGTAAAAGACTCTTTTATATCATTGTATGAGCTTTTAGAACTGGATGGAGTTTAGCTAGGAGATCCTTTATTGTCTTTTTGAAGATTTAGTTTAAAGGGACAATATTTTGGATGGTCTTGCAATGTGAATGCATGTACAGAATGTATTTTCTTTTCTTCTAGAATGAAATATACAATTTCTTTTCCAACGATTTTGTTGTGGAAACAATCAAGCAAGAATTACAACTCACTAAACAGATCCTTGGCCAAGAATAGCCAAGAGGAAGCATTGAATTGATGGGAGGTGGAAGAAGGAAGAGAACTGCAAAACTTGAGTGGGAGGATAACAAGACAAGGATTCATAGGTGTACCCAAAGCTTAAGGGAAGAACCGCAACACATGAATCTTCAGGAGCTAAAGATTTGAGAAACTGCTATCACTTTGAGATAGCCCTAACATTGTTTTCCTATCTTTCCATAATGGATAAAGCACAATTGATTTTTTTGAATTTGGGTTTCTTTTCTCCAGCGGCAAGCTTGATAAATCTGCTTATGCTTTGTCATGGTGTGGATTCTTATTATATGTTAGTCTATTTCCTATTTATGGCATGAGTGTCTTTATTTGGTTGAATTACCGTGGTTGGACAAGTAATTAAAAATACAATGCACTGTATCTTAGTATGTCATGTGAATCTATTATAACTATGTCAAAAGGCCTTTATTTATAATAGCGTTAATTTTTGGTTATTAAGGATAATAGCAGGGTATACAACCTCTGTATGTATTCCCCAACTGTTGCAGTGCCAAGGATACCCAACAGACCAATGGTAGTGGAGGCATCCATGAATGGAGTGTTAAACTAGTAGCAACAAGGAAGGTCTTCCTGCATGCATGTGTTCTTGCATGCAGAAGACTTAAATTAGGAAACCAATTGTATTTAATTTACTTTTCCTAAGTTTACTTTGGGAAATAAATTAAAGTGATCTAAATTAACTTTAGTGAACCACTAGTTAAAGTGAAAGTGAAATTAGGGTTTTCGCTTTACCTAAAGTTATAAAAGAGAGATCAATTGATGGAGAGAACACACACACTTGTATTCTGACAGAGACAGGATACAGACAGGGAGAGAAAGTCAGATAGAGGATTTAGCTGAGAAGAAGAAGGAGCGAGCAGCAGGATCATCGAGCTTCGTACAGTTGGGTCGTACACTCACACAGGAGGGTGTTGAGGTTTAGCTGGGATTTGCCCAGTGATTCTGCCGGGTACTGCATTCGCCAGGTTTGGGTGAATTTGCAGTGATTGTAAAAGTTCCATATTTTCTCATAATAAAATCTATATATGACTATTGCACTGGTTTTCCCATCTTGGGTTTTTCCAGGGGTTTCCATACCCAAAATAATAGTGTCAATATTGTGATGTGATGTTGTGATTTATTTCTCAGTTTTATATTCCGCTGCATACTGTAAAAGATATTCATGTGTGGTTATTAGTTGATATTTTGCATGCACTTTTTAGCCCTAGTTGAATATTAAAAGAAAATTTACATGGCATCAGAGCTCTGGTTAGCTAAAGCTGAGAGATTTGCAGCAGCAGTGATAGAATAGGGGCAGATCTATAAGAAGACACAAACCTAGACATCCAGATCTACGATTTGACAGGTACACTTCACTATGGCCATGCAGTGGAGAGTTGAGGATAGACTCTAGGGTGCTCAAAACTTTTCTACATGGAAAAAGAGGATCACAAGGACCCTGGAGGTTAGTGATGCAAAGGAGCACATTGACTCCACGATGGTTGCACCCACAGATCCTATAGATTTAGAAGCTTGGAAGAAGATTGATTCCATAGCCATGTTGATTATCATGGATGGAGTGAAGGACCATATAGTCCCTCACCTTTTTGGTAAGAAGACCGCATCAGAGATGTGGACAGCTTTGGAGAGTCTGTACCAAAGCAAGAACGAGAACCGGAAGATGGTTTTGCAAGAGAGGATGCACAGCACCAAGATGGCCAAGGGAGAAGAAGTGGTGCCTTATCTTGCGAGGCTCACACAGATCAGGGACGAGCTTGGAGTTGTTGGCTCTAAGACAGTGGATGAGGAGCTAGCTTTGATAGCCCTCAATGGCTTCTCTAAGCCATGGGACACCTTTGTCAAAGGTGTTGTGGCTAGGGAGAAGCTCCCTGATTGGTAGAGACTATGGGATGACTTTGTGCAGGAGGAGACCCGCATGGGTCAAGGACCAGGCTCATCCAGCAGTGCCCCATAGATTGTGGATGAGGAGGCTCTAGCCCTTACAGGGAAGAGCAAGGAGAAGGCAAAGAGGAAGAAGGATGGTAAGAAGAACCTTAACGTATCAAAGGTCAAGTGTTTTATCTGCCACAAGCAGGGACACTTTGCCTCCCAGTGCCTAGACAAGAAGAAGAGAAGTAACACTCAGATGGTTGGATCTACAGAGGTGGATGAGTTCAGCAGGAACTTCGATGAGGAGTTTTGCTTGATAGCTTGCATGGCAAGCACCACAGGAAGCAACATATGGTACATTGATAGTGGAGCATCTAGTCACATGACTGGACATAAGAGATTCTTCAGAGACTTGCAGGAGGGTGGAACAGGGATCCACATTGAGCTGGGTGATGATGCGCGGTATCAAGCGCAGGGAGTTGGCACTGTTTCATTTGAGAGGGAGTCTGGCAAACCCCTCAGTTTTGCTGATTTGTTATATGTTCCAGGACTGACCAAGAACCTTATATCAGTCTCCGCTCTGGAGGACAAGGGATGTCAGGTGAAGTTTCGTGACCATAGAGTGTATATTAGGCCCAAGAGGTCAGATAGGAGCTTGGATTGGGTGATTGGCAGAAGGAGCGGGAAAGTGTACAGATTACACTTTGAGCCTGCAAAGGCTTAGTTAACAGTAGCAACAGCAGTCAGGATGAGTTGTGGCATAGGAGGATGGCACACTTACACCATGGAGCACTGAAGCATTTGAGACAGGTAGTCATTGAAGTTCCTCAGGTACAGGAGGAAAAGCATAACCATTGCAAGGGTTGTGCTTTGGGGAAGAACATTAGGAAGCCTTTCCCACAGAGTGAGCACAAGTCTAAGGAGCCCTTGGACTTGGTGCGTTCGGATGTATGCGGACCTATGAGTGTCCATTCGTTCAGTGGTTACAGTTATCGCGTAACCTTCATTGATGACTATTCCAGGAAAACCTGGATCTATTTCTTGAAGGCCAAGTCAAAGGTCTTTGAGAGGTTCTGAAAGTTCAAGACTCTTGTGGAGAACCAAACAAGAAAGAAGATTCGGGTGTTGAGGACGGAAAACAGGGGTGAGTACATTTCCAATGAGTTCATGGAGTATTGTTCAGCTGAGGGGATCAAGAAGGAGCACACGGTGCCCCATACGCCACAGCAGAATGGAGTTGCAGACCAAAAGAATAGGACTATGGTTGGAGCAGCCAAGGCCATGCTACTTGATCAGGGATTACCATTATTCCTCTAGGCCGAGGCATACAGGACTCCAGTATACATTCAGAACAGGTGTCCCCACACAGCCTTGGGGAGGAAGACACCGGAGGAGGTCTTCACAGGCACTAGGTTAGATGTGAGTCACATTCGCATATTCGATAGTGTCTACTATTGTCATGTTCATGCTGACAATAGGAAGAAGTTGGACCCTTCTGGAGAGAAGGGGTTACTTGTTGGTTACAGCAAGATTTCGAAGGCATATAGAGTTTACATTCCTGCTCGCAGGAGGATCATTGTGAGCAGGGATGTCCAATTCGATGAGGACAGGGCCTTGCGGAGATCTTTGGACTTACCAGTAGAGCAGCAGCCAGCACAGGAGTCGGGAGTCAAGTTGGAGGAGCCAGATGTATAGGTACAGGTATAGACACAGAGCACAGGTTCTAGTGGTCAAAGGAAGTCAGGTGGACAGGATCCTTCAGTCATTGACTTGAAGGATGAGCTGCAACAGGCTGTCAATGAGCTGCAACAAGCTGACACTAGGCCAATGCCTACGTGGTTTAGATCCACAATGCAGGATTCCAGGCAGGTAGATCCTCCACAGACATCTTTTAGACAGAGTGTACCACCAGAGAGGCTTAGTTATATGGCACTGATGACAGAGTTGATTAACTATGAACCTTCCAGCTTCGGGGAGGCTGCACAACATGATGTGTGGCATGAAGCTATAGTTGAGGAGTATCACTCCATTATGAAAAACCAAGTTTGGGAGGTTGTGCCGAGGCCACAAGGGAAAAAGGTGGTGGGATCCATATGGATCTACAAGGTGAAGCATGCATCAGACGGAAGCATGGAGAAGTACAAGGCGTGCTTCGTGGCAAAGGGGTTTTCATAGAAGGAGGGTATTGATTATGAGGAGACCTTCGCCCCTGTTGCCAGGTATTCTTCCATTTGGACCATTATCTCACTAGCAGCTGAGATGGGTTGGTGTGTCCATCAGATGGATGTTAAGACTGCCTTCCTCAACGGAGTGATAGAGGAGGAGGTGTATATTGAGCAACCAGAGGGGTTTGATGTAGAGAACAGGGAGACGCATGTATGCAGACTGCATCGAGCTCTTTATAGGCTCAAGCAAGCACCTCGAGCATGGTACTCAAAGATTGACAACTATCTATGGGAGATGGGATTTCGGCGGAGTGATGTTGACCACAACCAGTACTTTTTGACAGGTGAGGTGCCTCTCATATTGGTCTTATCTGTGGATGATCTCTTTTTGACAAGAGATGAGAGGCTGATTGGAGACTGCAAGTCCAACCTTGCAGTAGAGTTTGAGATGAAAGACCTTGGGTTGATGCATTACTTTTTGGGCTTGGAGGTTTGGCAGAGAGATGGATGCTTCTTCATTGGACAGGGGAAGTATGCAGTAGAGATCTTGAAGAGATTCAGGATGGAGGACAGCAAGCCTATGGACATACCTCTAGTTTTCAACTGGAGGAAGATTGATGCATCGAGGTCAGACGGATTTGATCCTACCTTGTATCGTCAACTTATCGGATCACTTATGTATCTGGCCAACACTCAACCAGACATCAGCTTTGCAGTCAACTCTTTGAGTCAGTTCATGGTGGACCCTCGGAGAGTGCATTGGACGACTGCGAAGCACATACTTTGCTACATCAGAGGTACACTGGAGTATGGATTGGTTTATGAGCGCAGGGGGAGTGTACAGTTTGCAGGTTTCACAGATGTTGACTGGGCAGGATGTGTAGAGGACTGGAAGAGTACTTTAGGTTGTTGTTTCAGCATTGGATCAGGGGTTGTCTCTTGGTTCAGCAGGAAGCAAAAGTCAGTTGCATTGAGCTCGGCAAAGTCTGAGTACATGGAAGCCAGCATGGCTGCTTATGAGGGTATGTGGCTGAGGAAGTTACTTGCAAGATTGTTCGAGTGTGAGCTAGAGGCTACAATAGTTCATTGTGACAATCAGAGTGGCATCAGGCTATCTGAGAATCCAGTGTTCCATGACTGGAGCAAACACATAGACATTAGATACCACTTCTTGAAAGATTGTGTTCAGAGGGGAACCATTCGGTTGGAGTACATACAAACATATGAGCAGGTGGCGGACATTTTCACCAAGTCACTTTGCAGAGAAAGTTTTGTGAAGTTTAGGGATAAGTTGGGGTTGCTATCGAATCCCTTCCTCGTTGAGATGGAGTGTTAAACTAGTAGCAACAAGGAAGGTCTTCCTGCATGCATGTGTTCTTGCATGCAGAAGACTTAAATTAGGAAACCAGTTGTATTTAATTTACTTTTCCTAAGTTTTCTTTGGGAAATAAATTAAAGTGATCTAAATTAACTTTAGTGAACCACTAGTTAAAGTGAAAGTGAAATTAGGGTTTTCGCTTCACCTAAAGTTATAAAAGAGAGATCAATTGGTGGAGAGAACACACACACTTGTATTCCGACGGAGACAGGATACAAACAGGGAGAGAAAGTCAAACAGAGGATTTAGCCGAGAAGATGGAGGAGTGAGCAACAGGATCATCAAGCTTCGTACAGCTGGGTCATACACTCACACAGGAGGGTGTGAGGTTTCGTTAGGATTTGCCTAGTGATTCTGCCGGGTATTGCATTCGTTAGGTTTGGGTGAATTTACTGTGATTGTAAAAGTTCCATATTTTCTCATAATAAAATCTATGTCTGACTACTGCACCGATTTTCCCATCTTGGGTTTTTCCGGGGGTTTCCATACCCAAAATAATAGTGTCAATATTGTGATGTGATGTTGTGATTTATTTCTCAGTTTTATATTCTGCTGCATACTGTAAAAGATATTCATGTGTGGTTATCAGTTGATATTTTGCATGCACTGTTTAGCCCTAGTTGAATATTAAAGGAAGAGAACTGCAAAACTTGAGTGGGAGGATAACGAGATAGGGATTCATAGGTGTACCCAAAGCTAAAGGGAAGAACCGCAACACATGAATCTTCAGGAGCTAAAGATTTGAGAAACTACTATCACTTTGAGATAGCCCTAACATTGTTTTCCTGTCTTTCCATAATGGATAGAGCACAATTATTTTTTTGAATTGGGTTTCTTTTTCTCCAGCGGCAAGCTTGATAAATCTGCTTATGCTTTTTCATGGTGTGGATTCTTGTTATATGTTAGTCTATTTCCTATTTATGGCATGAGCGTCTTTATTTGGTTGAATTACCATGGTTGGACGAGTAATTAAAAATACAATGCACCGTATCTTGTTATGTCATGTGAAACTATTATAACTATGTCAAAAGGCCTTTATTTATAATAGCGTTAATTTTTGGTTATTAAGGATAATAGCAGGGTATACAACCTTTGTATGTATTCCCCAACTGTTGCAGTGCCAAGGATACCCAACAAATCAATGGTAGTGGAGGCATCCATGAATGGAGAGTGTTGGTAGCAAGACAAATGCCCAGTTTTAATAAAATAACATGACAACAAAGGTTTGTTCACTAGATTGAAGGACCTACATGCGTTGTTGCTGGAAGACATGCTACAATTAAGAGAATCAGGCATAGACACTTTGGAAAAATCCAATGCTGAGTTTCATGCATAGACTCTTCGGAAAAATCCAATGCTTAGTAGCTGCTAACATGGATATAGGAAGGGTAGAGATATAGCGAATATTTTACTCAAAGATTACCTGGGTAACACTGAGTAAATTTTGGGGTAGTTTTTAGAGCATTGCATCCTAAATGTCCAGCTTAGTGAATCACTAATTCCATGGTGGAGGGTTGGTCACTTGTTAGTGAACCAACGATTCCATGGTAGAGGGTTGATCTACTGTACTTGATAAAGAAACTTGAAACATCTAGGTTGGTTGGTTGATCTCTTAATTTTTGATGTAAGGTTCTGGAAAATTTGGACTCTAATCTCCATATCTATTCTTACCTTACACTAAAGGATTACTTTCTATGTGATAGTTTTGTTTTCAAGTCCTACTTTCTGTTTGACCATTCAAGGGATTAAGGTTTATCATTGATTTTGAATTAAACAACAGACATAACTGTCACAGATCCAGAGATTTGAACTTACATATTTAGCAACATTAACTTAATGTAGGGCTGGAAGATATGCTGTAGAAAGTTGAGAAGGATTATTGACCTGGGAAAGGAGCTATTCTTCACTGCCTTTTGGCCATATTTGCGCCAGATAACCATCTTCCAGATGATCCATGTCGCTTTTCGTCATGAAAGCAAATCTAAGCTCGCAGTTCTGTTTCTAACCTTTTTTTTCCTTGGTTTGCTCCTGCACACATAGGAGTAATTTATATTAGCATACATTATAGGGCCTAAAGCAAATTACAACCCATCAGATCACCTTGCATAATTTACAGATTAATGTGTGCGAATGAAAGAGAAATTGCAAGGGAATGAATTAACTCACTGCTTCTTAGCTGGCTCTGTATGCTTGCTATCTGTACTGATATCTTCAACATTTTTTTTCTGAAGAGTAACCGCGTTTGCAGCATTGGCTCCCATTGCCACGCATGCATTGGCTCCCACTGTCACGCATGCAAGGTAGGGAAACTAAAACATAGGCATACCATTTCATGTAAATTCATCAGATGTTGCTTAACATAGAATTGATAGAATTGATCTATTATGAGAAACACAACAAAATAAGACAGATACACAGAAATTGTCCAGAATTTTACCATGTGGGAGGATTGAATCCTGCCAGTCAAGAATGTCCAATCACAGCTTGTCATCTTCGCAGCAGTTGCAAAAGGCAGTAATTCCATGGAACCATGCCCAGTTTACAGCTCAACAGGGGCTGATCGATCCTCACACTGCATTTACCAAATCAAATTAATTCCAGCAAATCAAATTTCTGTGATTGAATCAGAAAAAGCATGACAGATGCATTCACCTTATCTAGCTGGCATTGAATCCTTGAGCGCTCCTTGCCCATTCAAAAAATTGATGCAGGTAGCCTGACAATTTCATAGACAGAGCTAATTGCATGAAATTATAAAAATCAAAATTACAGGGACAATTTAAAATATGTTTTCAGAAGAGGAAAGAAAAGAAACCCAAAATTGATGAGGATGTTTGCCAGAATTGATGCGGATCTGGGTGGATATCTCGTTGTATATCTGGGATTGAATCCATGGGCACGCCTGCTGAGGATACAAGGGAGGATTGAATCCCGCCAGTCAAGAATGTGCAATCACAGCTTGTCTTCTTCGCAGCACTTGCAGGAGGCAGTAATTCCATGGCACCATGCCCAGTTAACAGCTCAACAGGACCCGATCGATCCTCACACTGCATTTACCCAATCAAATTAATTCCAGCAAATTAAATTTAAATCTGTAATCAGAAAAACATGACACATGCATTCACCTTATCTAGCTGGGATTGAATCCTTGCGCGCTACTTGCTCATTCAAAAAATTGATGTAGGTAGCCTGCCAATTTCATTAACAGAGCTAATTGCATGAAATTATAAAAATCAAAATTACAGGGACAATTTAAAATATCTCAAAATTACAGGGACAATTTAAAATATGTTTTCAGAAGAGGAAAGAAAAGAAACCCTGAATTGATGAGGATGTTTGCCAGAATTGATGCGGATCTGGGTGGATTTCTCGTTGTATATCTGCGATTGAATCCATGGGCGCGCCTGTTGAGGATACAAGGGAGGGTTGAATCCCGCCAGTCAAGAATGTCCAATCACAGCTTGTCATCTTCGCAGCACTTGCAAGTGGCAGTAATTCCATGGCGCCATGCCTAGTTTACAGCTCATCAGTTGCCGGTCAATCCTCACACTGTATTTAACCCAATCAAATTAATTCCAGCAAATCAAATTTGAATATATAATCAGGAAAAAACATGACAGATGCATTCACCTTATCTAGCTGGGTTGAATCCTTGCACGCTCTTTGCCCATTCAAAAAATTGATGCAGGTAGCCTGGCAATTTCATAAACAGAGCTAATTGCATGAAATTCTAAAAATCAAAATCACAGGGACAATTTAAAATATGTTTTCAGAAGAGGAAATAAGAGAAACCCAGAATTGATGACGATGTCAGTCTGATGAGGATGTCATTCTGATGAAGATGTTTGCCATAATTGTTGAGGATCTGGGTTAGATCTCTCGTTGTATATCTGGGATTGTATGATGGCTGCCTTCACCTCTCAGTACCAAACAACACACCACATACACTACAAACAGATGCAAGCAGACTAGACCAGACTCGACTCATCAAACCACACACAAGACCAGACTCATTCATGACATGACATGGAGCTCCATACAGACCAGACTCATTACAACGCAGACAGCCCTGAGAGGAGAAGGAGGCGAAGAATTCGAAAGACAGAGATTCAAACAAGAGTGGAAGTAAAAGATGATCTCAACGGTCATGCTATTCTTGACTGCCAGCTCCGCAAAAGCACACTGCCACTTGATCAAACAAACACGTCGAGTTGTGTAGGAAACTGCCAGATCAGAAAACTTTAAAGTAATCTTGGGGAGCATTTTGGATTGATGGTTAAACTTTAAAGCATATAATTTGAGCATTTTGGATTGAGATTTTCTTGACTGCCCACTCTGCAAAAGCACACTGCCACTTGATCAAGCAAACACTCAGAAACTGCCAGGGAGGATTTCATGATGTGAAAAGATCTTCATCTTGGACTGAAGTTTAAACTTTAAAGTAATTTTGGGAGCACACTGCCACTTGATCAAGCAAACGCTCAGAGTTGTGTCAGAAACTGCCAGGGAGGATTTCATGATGTGAAAAGATCTTCATCTTGGATTGAAGTTTAAACTTTAAAGTAATTTTGGGGAGCATTTTGGATTGAGGGTTAAACTTTAAAGCATATAATTTGAGCGTTTTGGATAGAGGTTTAAATTTTAAAACACATTTTTTTAGCATCTTGGACTGGATTGAGGTTTAAAGCATTTTTGGGAGTGCTGGTAAGGTATTTTTTAGCATCTTGGATTGGATTGAGGTTTAAAGCATTTTTGGGTGTGCTGGTAAGTTATTTGTTAATGAGGTGATTTGTTCTTTAAATGCGGTTTGTAATTGAATTTAACTGTCGTAATTTTTTTTTTAAATGCTGAAAATATTTTAGAAAATGGTTGAAATATTCAAATTTGATATGTGGACTGGATTTGAAATTCCAACTCTGCTTGGAAAAACAAGGTTTGTTAAAGTAAAAACATAATTCGCTTCATGCATTAGCCATCATCAAGATATGGTTAAAAAAAAGGTATAATGGAGAGAACACAAAAATGAGATTTAAATCACTAACCATCATCAAGATATGGTTAAAAGAAAAGCAAAGTGGAGAGAGCATTTTATATTGAGGTTTAAAGAGTTAATCATCATCATGATATGGTTAAAACAAAAGAAAAATTCAGTTTATTGATCCAAGAGAGGGAGAGAGAAATTAAGTTTACAATAAGGGCCAAAAGACATTTTTATTCATAATTTTGAAGCATACCTTGGGGAAGGGAATATTGAAAGGAATTATAGAGGACACATTATAGAAAGAGACAAGTGAAAACCATTCAACCCTCGAGAGGTACGACATGTTGGTTGATGGTTGTAGGGGGAATGTGAAATTCTAACCATAGGCCTAACATCGATGGCCATTAGTGAGTCCATCAAGGATGACAACATGTGAGGTTCATCGGGTATCACTGCGTGTTCTGATTTTCGTTGTTTCAACTTTCCTTTCCTGATCATTTGTTGTCATGTCATTTCAATGTCCATTTACAAGATGTCAAAGGGATTGATTTCATCTTCATTCTTAAATCTACCGCTTCTTAGACACCACTTCCATGGACCTCCATAGATAACACTAGTTATGTCATGGGGAAAAGAGAAACACATATGTCATGCATAATAACATATAGTATTTATTGTGGGTTGCATGGCCTAGGGTACAAAGGAAACACTAGAAATACACCTTGAGGTAGTGGGTTGTAAAGTATCTCATATCATTCTTGAATATGTATGGGCACACAATGTTTGAAAGGTCTTTTGAGGTTGTGTTGTAGGTGTTGATTGCAATCCACAACGTTTGCAATCCAAGAATCCATGAGAATAAAAGATGAGGGGCAAAGGGCATTGCTCAAGGATGTTTATTCCTTCATGGAAGGTAAGATCCATGGTGAAAGAAGCTTGAGTAGTGTGCACACAGGGTTATCAATGCCCACAATCAAATCCAATAGGAAAGAAATGGAAACCACTTCAAGACCAAACCTACAATAATTAGAAATGTGTTTTTTTTTGTGAGCTCCATGAAGAAATTATATTATAATACAAAAAAGAGATAATACAAGCACAAGATTGCCAAGATATTCGAGAGCATAACATGGCTTCTCTCAATCCTGATACTACTACAATTATTAGAGAACATCATTTCCAAACTAGCTTGATCAACTATGAACCTTGCTCTACAATTTTTCCAAGAGAAACATACCGTAGAACTACTTTGCAAGCTTATGCCCGAATACAAATTCAAAATGAATAGAGTATCAAAACTGTCTGTAAGGGCTCTGAGTTTTACACAAAAAAGACTAACTATTGCTAATGAAAGGTTCTTTTGATATTTAACCATAAAAAAACTAGAAAAACAAACAGGAAATTACTCGGACCTATGGCTGTCCTAAGCTTCGTTAGGCTTCTCCTCCAGAATTGAGCAATGATATTCCCCTAAGATGGATGAATCTTCAATAGCTTTTGTCACTGGAAATGGCTCAGTTTTCCCAAAGATGGAGAGGTCCAAAGGGTTACTGCTCTCTAGTTGATTTTTTTAATGCCACTGGTGGAAGCTATGTCTATGGCCTTTTATGTAGGAGGAGGAACCCTTTTAGGCCCAGTTTCATGGTCCTCCCTTGGCTTGGAAACCAAGGAAGGGATGGGCGAGGGAGAGGAGTGAAGTGTCGGAGCAGGGGAAGGAGAATTCAAGGGATTGTTGTCCCTTCTCGGATCCTGAGACTGCAAGAGAAGTTAGCTAACATATTTTTGACTGTCCAATAGTGGCCCCAGCAAACCTGAGCTTGATGTCCCATTAATTACCGAGTAATTACCTCTTCTTTCCAATCATCCACCATTGTTCTAAGGTGTTGTGGAATTGAGTTGTCGTATCCGCTGTCCGAGGAACCTCAATTCCCACATTGACCTAATCTTCCTATTCTCTTGCTAGCTTGTTGAGGGGTGGCCCTAAGCCTTCTAGACATCTTAGTTTTTGAATGGAGGAATCAAGAAACAATGATGTTCCAATGAAAACGATGTCGTGGGATACGAGCCAACCAAAGAAAAAAATACACAGAGAGACCCAACTCTCAAACCCCACTGAGCTTGAGGTCACAGAGTGAATTGTTGTTGCTAGGAATGCGAAAAGAAAGTCCCAAATTCCTTTCCAGACACCCCAGAATGGTAACCTTCCAACACAAAATACACAGAGAAACTCTACGAGGGGGCATTAAATCCCTGAAGAAATAACATGATTGCAGTCGTATTGTTCACCAACCTGTTCCAAGATTGAAAATCCAAATGCATTGAATCCAAGATCGTCAAAAAAAAAGGGAGTTAATGTGCATGGAAAATGGAATGAGTATTGTCTGAGTGGCTACTAGGAGGTATTTCTAGGGACTAGCTCGCATGCATTAGGGGGATTGAAATGACACCCACATCCGGGGACAATAATTACAAAATGTCGCTACTAGATAAAGAATGTAGATAGTCGCTTACTTACAAAAATGAATAGATTTTGAAAACAAAACTCTTTGATCTTACTCAAGAACTTAAACATGTTCCCTAACATAAAATGATTTGAATAGAAATACATAGATGGCCATGGCGATCAAGACACTAAAACCAACAACCAAATGGATCATGAGCTATTTTAGATGTGTGTTGAGGGAATCAAGTAGCCTCCAAATCAAATTTAAATACTCACATTGAAATAGTGCAAGAAATTGACTCAACAACATCAAAGATGTATATCACTTTCTATGTAAAGCATATGCTCTTAATAAAATGTAAGTTGTTGTAACAAAGAGAAACAATTGTGGCAAGGGTAGATCATTGTTGCTCTTGTGCAAGGAGGACTTGTATCCATAGGAGGAAGTATTGAATGAACATCAAGCTTAAGAAGAAGGAATGCACATTGAATGAACATCATGCTTAAGAAGAAGGAATGTACTAAGTAAAGTGAATCATGATTGAATACGGAAATTCTTGAACACCCCTTTACATTGAGGACTTATACTCATTACCACTAGAAATCAACACAAAGAAATAGACATTTGTTTTGAAGTTCCATGTAAATGATCAACTTTTGCACAAGATGAGGACACTGAGCAAAGCCAATCATACTTGTGGAAGAGGACATTTGGCTGGAGGGTTTGTAAAGCCAACATACATGATGAATAGTTAGGACAATGAAAGATTTTAGAGATGTCTCTCTCTCTAAAAAGAACACCTTCGATGTAATAAACAATGTTCATTTTTTAGAGTATTGGAATGAATAGAGAGGAGACAAGATGAGACCCCAATATTATATTTCATTAGGCCTTCTAATCCTTAGATAATTATGCCATTATTTAGGAGCCCACTTATTTTAGCATTATGCTTTTACTTTCGATATAGGTGGAATTATTTGATGTAACAGAAGTCTTCATTTGTTAAACATGGGCCATTACTTTCTGTTTACATTTTCAAGTTACTTTAAAAGTGTTTACAAAGAGAGAGGACAAATAAAGATCACTCACCAGCAATGAGGAGAGAGAGAGAAAATAGAAAAAGTGAGAAATAAGAGATTCCCTTGAGTGGGCACAAATCCCTATGCAAGGAGCAGCACAGAAATCGAGGCAGCATTCACTAATCCATACAACAGACTGAGCAGTCTGCATAGGCACACAAATTGAGGCAAGGTACAGCAGATTGACAGGTCGTACTGCTGCATTTATTGCGGGCACCTGTGGCACAGTTCTTAAGGCAGAATTTTTTGTAGAAAGCAAGGTTTGTATAACACACATGTGGCAGAAAGTATACTCCATACATGCACATGTGGAGGCCGTACAACAAACTATTCAACAATTAATTGCACAAATTTTGAGGTATTTTTGTTGTTGGTTTGGTATGGATGAATTTGTTAGTAAGGGATGAAATAATTTTCCTGTGTTGTTGGAAAATTTTCTGAGTATTCTTCTTTAAATAAAATTTTCTCTTTCTAGGGTTTTCCCCAAGCAGTGGGATTTTGCCTAGTCTTAGACCAAAAATCATTGTGTTCATGTGCTTAAAGATTGTTTCAGTATTTGACAGAATTTTGAAGTACATTTCATAAGTGTGGTTTTACTTTCAAATAATTTTAAGTTAAAACCCTAGGTTCTGAAATTGTTTGACAGAATGTGTAAATGAGCAAATTCATTTTCTTAAGCTAGATTTTCTTCATGGTATCAGAGCTGATGGTATCGGATCTCAGTTTTAACAAAGTCATACTGAAAAAAGAAGAAGTTTAGCAGGTGTTCTTTGAATTGCTAGATTTTTTCTTTAGTTAATTTTTGGTTGGAAGTTGTTTTCTTTAGATGATGAGCATCAGGTACGAAAATTGATTGGATGGAATATCCAATTATATACCTTGGAAAGTAAGGATAACCGCAGTGCCTGAAAGAGTGGAAAATCTGTAGTTTTGCAAGCACCGTGATGACGAAGCCCACAGACAAAGATGCTTTAGAAGAGCATGAAGCTCTAGAAGCCAGAGCTCAGAGGGTGATCCTGGATGGGGTGAAGAATCATCTTATCCCTCATTTGGCAGAGAAGAAGACTGCCTATGATATGTGGGATGTCTTGAAGCAACTATTTGAGGAAAAGAACAAGAATCGGAAGATGGCCTTGAAACACAAGTTACACAATGTAAAGATGACCCAAGGAGAAAGTGTAACTTCCTACCTGACTCGTATGGCTCAGGTCAAATATGAGTTAACAATAGTAGGGGAAACTATTTGAGACTCATAAATGGTAAGAATAGCCATGAATGGATTTACCAAGAGATGGGATGTTTTTTTCAAATGCATTGTAGGCAGAGAGAAGCTTCCAGACTGGTCAAGACTTTGGGATGATTTCACCCAAGAGGAGATTCGAGAGGGAGATTTGGGTGGGAAAGTCAGTAAGGAGATGGAGAAAAGTGTTGCACTTGCAGCCAAATCCAAAAACAAGAAGAAGAAAGATCTAAGTCAGATCAAATGTTATCATTGTGGTCATTTAGGACACTATGCCACGAAATGTCCCAAGAAAAAGATTGTGAAGACTGAAAAAAATGTGGCAGCCTCTCTAGTTGTAGAAGAATTTGCCACGGAGTTTGAGCAAGAGTTTTCTCTTGTTTCAATAGATTCCAGTGTAGGGAGTTATACTTTTGAGCATGTCTTGGTTTTTGAAAGCAATGCAAGAAAACATATGACTGGAGTCTACGATTCTTTTCAGATGATTACATTGTTGGGGCAGTGGCATTTTACCTAGATAGATGTTGATATTCCCTAGATTTCTATCCAAGGAGTTCAGAAGTATCAGATTTCAACTAGACCTTGGAGAGTTCCTGGATATTCATGGAGTTTTGTTTGTACCTGGGATGAGAGTGAGAAAACTCTCAATGTCAGCCTTCGAGGATGATGGCTATGGGATGATGATCAGGTTTGGTCATATCTTTTTGTATCAGAGAGATGAACCAGTTGGTACCACCATCTTATTGGGAGATCGTAGGGACAGATTATATGTCTTGAGAAGGCATGTTGTACGACCAGGAGCAGGAGTAAGAGGATGGATATCAAAGTCGGAGGATGAGGATGATGATGCATTTGATAGAGATGAGGAAAGTGACTCTCTCCTGAGCACTGGAAGAAGACTCATCCAGTCAAGTGATGGTGCAGTTGAGCAGGTTGATGAGACTCGGGTTGAGTCTCAGGCCTTAGAGTTTCAGTTCGAGATAGAGCATCGGTTTTCGAGGTTGATTCCAGAGCAGGAGGGAGCTGTTGCAGGAGTCAGAGATGGAGATAGTGTTGCGGACCTTCCTCGTTAGGAGGGAGTGTTGAAAAATTAACTCTGAAGGTCCTTCGATGTTTTTGGTGTGGGTGTGATGAGAGGACCAAAAACTTTTGTCCTTTATGTATTTATGTAACAAGTGACGTTTATGTAAATAAAAAGAATGTGTTTTTATACTTTAGAAAAGTGGGTCACGCTTAAATGATGTATTTAATAATTAAAGTTTTTAATTATTAAAAAGTGAGTTATGATGTAGACCCTCGATTTTGTAAATGAATATCAACCCTAGATTAGGTAGTTGATAAGGTTGGTTACAAAAGACAAGTATAAAACAAAGAGAGAGGACAAATAAAGATCACTCACCATTAATGAGGAGAGAGAGAGAGAGAGAGAGAGAATAGAAAAAGTGAGAAAGAAGATATACCCTAGAGTGGGCACAAATCCCAATGCAAGGAGAAGCACAAAATTCGAGGTAGCCTGCACTAATCCATATAGCAGACTGAGCAGTTCATACATGCACAATAATCGAGGCAAGGTACAACAGACTAATAGGTTGTACTGCTGCATTTATTGCAGGCACATGTGGCACAATTATCGAGGCAGAATTTATTGCAAAAAGGATAGTCCACACATGCACGTGTGGAGGTCGTACATCAGACTGTTCAATAATTAATTGCACAAATTTTGAGGTATTTTTGTTGTTGGTTTAGTTTGGATAAATTTGTCAGTAAGGGATGAAGAAATAATTTTCCTGTGTTGTTGGAAAATTTTATGAGTATTCTTCTTTAAATAAAATTTTCTCTTTCTAGGGTTTTCCCCAAGCAGTGGGGTTTTTTTCAGTCTTAGACCAAAAATCATTGTGTTCATGTGCTTAAAGATTGATTCAGTATTTGACAGAATTTTAGAAAGTAGATTTTAGAAGTGTGGTTTTACTTTCAAATAATTTTAAGTTAAAACCCTAGGTTTTGAAACTGTTTGACATAATGTGTAAATGAATAACTTCATTTATTAAGTCAGAATTTCTTCAGGGTGCTTCATGAGATTTGGGGTACATGGTTTATGTTTAGCCCCTAGATGGTCTAAGATAGATTGCAACATGAGAGATGGTCTATGATGGATATTGTTATCACTCGGTAATTTTCCTATGGTTGTGGTAGGAAATCACTAGGGTAACCATTTCAAACCAACTTTAGGTTGCATTCTAGCCTATACAACTAGAGGCCTCTCTCAGTGTCACAATACCATTCACATACACATATGTCTCACAACAAGCATTCAGAAGGCTAGATTTTCGATGGGAATATGTTGTTTGTATTTTGAAGAGTGGAGCGACAGACAAACATAAAACACCATTAGGAAATGGAGTCGAAGCCCGAAACATTCAAGGGCTTACAACAATAATGATAGGTGATTATCCTTCGCAATCTGAGGCAATGTGAGCATTAACATTTAGTCAAATAACTTTAAGAGATGGAAGGGTGAAAAGAGAAGAAGCACAGTGAAACAAGAGGCACCTATCTGTGGATGAATCTCTTAAAACACCTTTAGCAGAAGCAATAATAAAGGATGATAATTGAAATGGAGCACCTACCAGAGGATGAATTCCATGACATTCATCATAAACACATAACAAATACGATTTCTGATGAAATGAGTGCTTAACAGAGAACAAATTCCTTGTATACAACCAGAGACGTATTAGCAGAACTACACACATACATGGAAATGGAGCATATAGGAAAACAAAGACTGAACATTGAAAATTGTGCTGAATATCAGAGACTCAGAACATACTTCTACATTAAATACTTCCAATAAAATCTCAGGGCTACAAAACCAAGCACAGAGGCTTCCAAAATGAATGTCGAACCTCCTTCTTTCTCCTCTATCGAGGTTATATTTATAGTTCAATTCACTCCCGAGATGAATCTCGAAACAAAGCGCCAAAATTAGCTACATCATGGGAATCAAACCCGAACGTACAAAATCCTAACAAATTATGAGGTGGAATATTTTCCATGATCACAAAACAAACTGGAAAAGCACGTTGGGGTGCACGTGACTGACCAAAATGGAAAAACTTAGCATTTGGGGCCTCAGGTTCGCTTGATGAAAACGACTGTTCAAAGCATATTCAACGGCCTTCTCCTGTAGAGGTGGAGGAGTGGTGCTGGTATCTTAATAGGGGCTCCTCAACCCCTTTCTTCTTTAACAGTGTAGTGGCTGGTCAGACAACCACTATCTACTCTGCAGCCTCTCCCATACTCCACATGATTCTCCTCCCAAATTTTGTAGTGTGCATGCCCTACTTGTGGAATAGATCTTAGCTGTAGATCTATTTTGAATCAAATCTACGCCCTCAATTTTATATACCCGACCCCATCATCCTGCAAGCTCCTTTCCGCAATCTTGCTTCCGCAAAATGGTGGATTGCAGAACACGGTTTTGTCAATTCTCGCATCCAGACTTCCGCCCTTTTTGCTCCCGCCTTTTCCTTTCTGCCTTATTCTTTCTGCAAAATGGCAGATTGCAGAACGTGGGTTTTAGAATGTAGATTTGCCAATTCTTGCATCCAAACTTCTTCCCTTTTCGCTTCCACCTTTTCCTTTCCGCAAAATGTCGAATTGTGGATCGTGGGTTTCAGAATGCGGATTTGCCACTTTTTATGACCGAACCTCTGCCTTTTTTTCTCCCGCCTTTTTCTTTCTGCCATTCTTTTCAACCGTTGATTTTGTGTGGACTCATCCATAGCCGTCGATTTGAGATCAAACATGGATTTCGTCCTATCTTAGCAGATCCACTATCTTTCTTACACCTTTCCCTTGCGGGATTCTTCCAAAGCATCCAATCTTTTGCAGATAGTATCTCCACCATTGAAATCTGCTGGCTCGACCCAATTCTGCTGATTTCCAAATCTTATTTCCTCATGTATGTTTGATCAACGGAATCCACTTCCGTCGTAGATCTTCTTCCTCTCCCAATTTGGTGGCCACTTTCACCTGATGTTTAACACCATTCCATAGGTATAAAAAATTATTTGAAACATGTTGCTTACCCTCACGGAGTTGTTTATAGCCGTCGATCTCCTCCATGGTAGCTCTGCTTCGTCTATTCTCACTGAAACTTAACACTGAAGAATATTTTTCATACCAGGCTCATTTCCAAGGTCGCGCTTAAGGATTTTTTACCATTCTCATATTTTAGACTTAGGAATAAGCCTTCTAAACAATCTTTCTGCGCACCTTTAGGTCATAAGATATGGAATTTTAGACCCCACCTTATATTTACTCTGGGCTGACCCCCTTTCAACCATTTAGCCCAGTCAGGGTGCTAACAGTTGGTTCCAATTGGGGATGCTATCCTCCCCACGAGGTAGCAAAGAACAATAGATCAGTTGCCTGATCCATTGGGATGGTCCCAAGCTCTCCCGAAATCCTCATCCTGCTCTGAAAACAAAAAACCGAACCGATACTGAAATCAAACTGAAAAAATGCTAAGAGAAATTCTCGCCATGTCGAGCTTATTCACACCTACATACCTTACTTTACCGAGCGCCAATGCCCAATCAAGTAAACTCTGACTTTCAATGAATCCCATCAAGCAACTGATCCCATAAACAAACTTTCTCCTCATGCTTGATAAAAAACAGAAATGAAGAACTTAATGGCAAAAGATCATGATAAAGGAATTGATATTTACTGCAAAGACATAACCAACCATTATCACTACAAAGCTTCTCCGCATATTTAGATACTGGATCATGACAACCTTCAAATTTTTATGTTATTTGTTTGCCATGACAAGGCTGCTCCAACTGTAACTTCCCTATCATCTTGTCAAACTGATCTTCACAAGAACCATGCAAGGAATGCTCATGACAACTTGTAAATGAGACACCAACTACTTCATTCAAAATCTCAGATTTTAAAACTTGATTCTTTATATGCATTTCATAGAGAATATCTTCAATAAAATAAAGTGAAATAAACTCTTCTTGACACAACAATTATGAATTTGAAGAACATGAAGAAACATCCCATTTATAAACCTCGTCTTCTTCTAGGTGATTCAATTCTTTATTGCAAACTACTGGTTCTTTCACATGTTGAGATCGATGGCATGATTGCTCTTCCTTCTCATCCTCCATTTCTAGAAATCCTATAGCTTCATCCATAATCTCAAGTTCTTGTTTTCCATTAGAGACCCTAAACCATTGTTTCAACAATTCAAATGAGGAAAAACACAATGGCAAACAATCATTTTCAGTACACTCATTATCCACCCTGTCTTCAGAAATTTGATCATGAATTGCAATCAGATTTTCTCCATTAATTAACTCATAAGTTGCAAAACCTTCAACTGGTTTTTTAGGCACAACATCCAAGTAGTCCTCCTCATACTCATCATATATATGTGGACTAAAATTTTATTTAAGACCATCCATAACCGAATTTGCAACATGCTAAGTACAATCTTGATAAAACAAATTAGCATAATCCTCCTCCTGCACATCACTGAGCTGATCATCTTCTTGCTCATAAGAAGAAGGATTGGATTTCCAAGCAGATCCTTGTCATTCATATCTTTCTATATGTTGGCACTAATTGAAATGTTGTTCATCCTTCTCATCTTCCACAAGCAAAGAGGGCTTTGTATGTTCATGTACATCTTTAGGTGAAATTTGAGTTCGAAAAACACACAGAGGTCCTTCCTCAACCATTAACTCAAAATCTAATTCCTCTTTTCTTGCAATTTCGGTCTCTAAATTGAAATAGGTTTTGTTTACTGCATCTTTATTCCTGATAAAGGGAACATCTCTATTTTTCAGACCAATCTGCCTCAGCAGATCCATGACAGCAAGTTGATAGCCCTTCTTAAATTCCTCGGTTTCCTCATCAGACAACTCCTCTGCTTCATGGCAAGAATTATCATGTTCCTCTTATTACAATTTGAATTCCATTTAGATATTCAAGCAGATAGTTGTAATAATGTTTGTAGTAAAATGGAGAATGAAGATACAAACTGAACAAAACAAACCACATAGGGAACGGATGAGTATTGCTCAAGAATTTACAGTATCATTCACAATAATAATATCCGATGTTACAATAGTTTACATAGGAAAAGAATTCGAATCAATTAGGGATGGATTTGAATCTATCCACTAGATGTGACTGTATCTAACTGACCATCTAACTCACGGTGTCTCAATCAATATCGAAGTCCAACAGATCAACTCCCAGATGTCCAACCAACTCAATCAATCAGTGACAGATAGTTAAATCAGTGCAACTGAGTGTGGTAGGTGGGCAAAGGCACCTACTCCACATGCAACCATGCATTAGCCATGCATAGCTAGCACTAGCTAATTGATTGTGAACTAACTGCAAGTAATTGGGGGCTAACTGAGACTAACTAGTACTAACTCCAACTAACTGATGTAGGTTGGTGTCGGGACTCCTAGCGGCTCCTAAAATGTAGGGATTGGTCTAGGAGGCGCCCAAACTAATGCATGCACATGCAGTAAGTGACAGTTAACCTATAGCAGTGTTTTCCACACTCTAGTGACTGGTACATGTGGCCCCATTACGCCAAGTGGGCCCAATTGTACTAGTGGACCCAAATAATTAATTAAGGCTAAATTAATCTAATAGACATTTGACCAAGGGAGGATTAATAATCCTAACACCCCCCCTGAATCCTAACTTGGACAATTGTGGGCCTTGGTAACAAGACCATAGGTCATCCAAATACAATCTAAAAGATAGTAAAAAATGTTGCTTAATACAACCGAGGAAACGAGGGAAAAGCTCATGGGAAACCCCCCCTCTCCCTCAAAATAAGCAGGAAATAGCAAAATGCAAGCTATCTTTAGAAGAAAGAAGCTTCCTCCTTAGAAAAATAACTTGAGAAAAAAAACTATTGCAAATTTGCAGCTCTATGCAGTAGCATGGTCCATCAGTGGACCTCTCAATGTACTTCTGAACTGATGACTCCGTTTGTCTCTTCTGGATGGTGAAGGTAGGGAATGATCAAGTTTCTGCTTCTGTGGGCCATGCAGCTGATCATTCCCCATCATCAAGTAGTATCGACCTAGAACTTTGTTGCACCATACTGTAGAGAGCGAATCTGTGAGGGATAGTGCAACACGCTCATTCTGATACTGGGACCTTGTTCTTCTTCTGTATTCTAGATCTCCAGCACCACTTCCAGCTGTATCAAGAATCTTTTGAGCCCATTTGGGTTTAGGTTTCTGATTAGGATTGGGTACTGGATCTGGATCTAGAATCTCTTGAGATTCAGTCTCAATAACATGATCATGCTTAATGTGATCTTCTTCATTTGAATCTAAAACCTGTAGCACATCATCATCATCAAAAGTAGGTGGAGAAATAGTTATACCTTCCTATGCTGATGGAGGTGTGTCATAGAACTGATCTTCTTCGAACTTGATACTTCTTTCAATGAAGCATCTTTTGGTTGCAACCTCCATCAGTTTGTAATCTTTTGCATCTTCTGCATATCCCAGTAGAATGCATTCGCTACTTTGGGCTTGGAAGATCTTCCTCTTGTCAAGTGGTATTCTGGCCCAAGCTTTGGAACCAAAAACTCTCAGATGAGAGCCATTGGGCTTATGCCCATACAGTGCTTTGAATGGAGTGACCCCAACCACTGAATTGTGGGGTACCCTATTCTACAAATATGAAGCATAGTTTACTGCTTCATCCCAAAGAGAAGGAAGTAGATGTTTGGCATGGAGAAGGCATGTTGCCATCTCTTTTAGTGATCCGTTCTTCCTCTCAGCCACACCATTATACTGTGGTGTGTATGGAACTGAGTGCTCCATTTGAATCCCCTCTGATTCACAAAAACTATGGAAATCTCCTTTGATGTACTCTCCTCCTTTATCAGATCTTATTGACTTGATATTCTTATTGAAACTGTTCTCAACCATAGCCTTAAAAACTTTAAGAGTCTCAAACACTTCTGATTTTTGTTTCATGAAATAGATCCAGCAGTACCTAGAGCAATCATCAATAAAGTTGAGGAAGTACCTGCAACCATTAATGGAGTTTGTTGGCATAGGTCCCGCTACATCACTATGTATCAAATCAAGTATAGAGGCAGCTCTATGTGCCTTCCCAACATCATACTTCTTTTCTGGATGGTTACCTACCAAGCAACCAACACATACTCCATTGGAAGTTTGGATGGAGGGAAAACCTTCAACCATTTTATCATCGTGGAGTTGCTGCAGATATTTGAAATTGAGATGGCTGAATCTCTCATGCCAAAATCTTGTTTTTGTTTTTAGCATGAGACAATAAAGCTATAGGACGAGAGATGGGTAAGAAATGTGAGAACTCATAAGATTTGGTAGAGTGATTTGCAGTACCTTTTGCTACAAGCTGTACAATGCCTTTTTCTGTAATCTCAACTGTTTCTGAATTGAATGTAACTCTCTTGGGAGAGCCTATATGAGTCATCTGATAAACATACAACAAGTTAGCAGCAAGAGAGGGTACATACAAGACATTTTTGAACTCACCATGCTTCGCGCTGACTGAGCCCCTTCCTTCTTCTGGAATCTGGGAATCATCTCCCATGTGAACGTTAGGTCCTTTTGACAGTGAGAGGGTAGAGAAGGATTCTTTGGAAGCAACCATGTGATTGGAAGCTCCATAATCGATTATGTATGTGGTAGACTGTGTAAGACTAGATTTCAAAGCATAGCACCTTTCATCATCTTATATCTGCAGTTCTTTATCACGCTTCTTTGCTCTTAGAGGAGCAATGTTATGATGCTTGGGAAGAGCTGACATTTCATCAAGTTGCTTCCTCATACAATGATCTTCAAGATGGTACCCCTTTTCACAATAGGGACATAACTTCTTTTCAAACTTCTTTTTCTTAGAGCCGGAGGCCCTTTCGGAAGTTTGTTGATTCTATTTAGGCTTTGAATCAGCTGCTTTTGGATCCTTCTTCTTTGATTTCCCCTTTTCTTGCGCTTTGGAAGAGTCAGTAACTAGGAGAGCTTGATCTTCGGAGGTCTTGATGACTCCCATTCGAATCAACTTGTCTTGCTCCTTGATTAAGGACTCAGAAAAAGAATATAATGAAGAAATTTTCCAATCGAGGAAGCCGTCCCACTTGGAATGCAATATAGAAACAAATACAGAATACTCAAGGCCTAGTTTTCCAAGTATGGAAAGGACATTTTGCTCATCCTTCTGTTCTATTCCACACTGTCTGCATTGAAGTGCAAGAGACTTGAATTTAGTAAAGCATTGCTCAATAGTCTCGAAATTGATGGGATGTAAAGATACCAACTCATTCTCCAGAATGTGTCCTTAAAGCTCATCTTGTTTGTTAAACAAGCTATCAATATTCTCCCAGGCTTCTTTGGGATTCCTCAAGCCTTCTAGGTGGAAGAGGAGATCTCTGGATTTATGAGTGCATAAGTACCCGAATGCTTCATCACAACGTTTTAGAAACTTGTTCTTTTCAACTGGATGATGAGGCTCTACCTCCGTTCCTTGTATTATCCTGAGGTAGCCATGCTAACCCAAGGATAGCTACATATCCACCCTCCAATCTAGATAATTGGAAGTTGTAAGGATCCGTGGTGTAGGAGATTGAGAACTCATAATTGCTATGGATGAAAGACTGCAAAACTTCACACAAGATACGTAGCACATGCCAATTGTTACTGCAAAACACACTAAAACGTTTGAACTATTAGAATCATGCTTTTCCTCCCGACATGAACATGTTTTCAGGGTCCATCATGACCTCGCTGTTGCTCTGAATAAATCCAGAGCTAGAAAATCATCATAGGGGACTTCTGTGGAAACCTAGTTGTGTCTAATGTTCGATGGGGAGAAACAAGCATGAAACCTGCCTAAGAAGGCTCTGATACCATATTAAAATTTGAATGCCATTTAGATCTTCAAGCAAATAGTTCTAATAATGTTTGCAGTGAAATGGAGAATGGAGATACAAACTGAAGAAAATAAACAACACAAGAAACAGATGAGTATTGCTCAGGAATTTACATTATCATTCACAATAATAATATCCAGTGTTACAATAGTTTACATAGGAAAATAACTCGAATCAATTAGGGATGGATTTGAATCTATCCACTAGATGTGACTGTATCTAACTGACCATCTAACTCATGGTGTCTCAATCAATATCGAAGTCCAACATATCAACTCCCAGATGTCCAACCAACTCAATCAATCAGTGACAGCTAGTTAAATCAATGCAACTGAGTGTGGTAGGTGGGAAAAGGTACCTACTCCACATGCAGCCATGCATTAGCCATGCATAGCTAGTGCTAGCTAACTTATTGTGAACTAACTGAAAGTAATTGGGGGATAACTGAGACTAAGTAGTAGTAACTCCAACTAACTAATGTAGGTTGGTGTCGAGACTCCCAATGGCTCCTAAAATGTAGGTATTGGTCTAGGAGGTGCCCAAACTGATGCATGCACATGTAGTAAGTGGCAGTTAACCTATAGCAGTGTTCCCCACACTCTGGTGACTGGTACTTGTGTCCCCAAATAATTAATTAAGGTTCCTAAGTTAGCCTAAATTAATCTAATAGACATGCAACCAAGGGAGGATTAATAATCATGATACTCCTTAAATTCCTCTGTTTCCTCAGCAGGAAGCTCCTCTGATTCATGACAAGAATTATCATGTTCCTCTTTGGTAAAAAAGGTAGAGGATGAGTCAGTGTCCAGTTGGTTAATTTCACCCTCATCTTCATTTCCATATTTCTGCTCCACATAATTCTCCTAAAACGAGGGCCTGATAGGCGGATCAGGAGGGTTTCTTTGATCTCTCTGCCTGTTTTGGAGGACTTGAGGCCTTCTAACCTTCTGGTTTCTATTCTGTTGCTCCGGATTTTCCCTGGGAGGTGTTCTATTGTCCACGGTGAGTCTCTCCATCAAATTTTCCATGGATTTCATCATCATGTCCATCTTGTCCTCTTGTGAGTTAGAGGAAGAAGGTTGTTCAGGCTCTTTATCCCTCCTTCTATCTCCCTCTTCTCTCCTTCATTCTCCCGCGTCCCTCTTTTTCTTTCTAGCAATAGTCACGTTTACCTCTACCTCTATGGCATCTTTCCTCATATCGGCTAGGGAGGATTATCTTATTTCACTCAACAACAAAGTAAATCCACTGTCAAAGGCTTCCACATATTGGAGTTGGGAAGAACCAAGGGGAGATTTTAACCGGGAGGGGATGGAATTATATGTCTTCATAAATCTGTCAAAAAATTATTGGATAGATTCACTCTACCTCCTCCTCATGGAATGGTATTGGGACACATATTGCTTGGGTTTTTTCTTGTCTTCCCATTTGTCCTTGAAATAAACTTCAAAAGCTTGATAGTTTAGAATGGAGTTGTCTGGAAGATTTTTGAACCATTTTCTCGCTTCTCCAGCAAGAATTTTTGCAAACAGTCTGACTTTAACATCATCATGGTCTACTTCCTCCAAGTATACCTAGTATAAAAACCATCCCAAGTGTTCCTTAGTTGAATACCCCCTCTCCCCATTAAATTATTTGAGTCTTTGGGAGTATCCCTGGGGAAGGTCATGAAGAGTGGAAGGGAGCAGTATAGGGGAAAACCTGTTAGCCATTCCTGTGTTTAAAGCATGGCTTCTGAGAGGAAATGAAGCTGGTGTGACGGACAAAATCAGTGTGTTATGAGGAACTGCAGAGCTATGAGGGGCTGTGAAACTGGATGATGAAGGATGCTTAAGCTTTCAATCGGTGGGAGATAAGGATATGGCAGCAGCCTGCTCTGTGGAAGTGGGGTATGTGGAGGCCAATGAGGCTAATTCAGAAGAAAAAAGGGGGCACTTTCGGTCAGACAAGGGTTGAAAATCCCTACCTATAGACTCTGAGATATCAGGTGACCAGGAATTACGGGAGAAATAGAATGCAGAAGGGTCCAAAACTACTTCAGAGAGACTCGACTCAGACTTAGTCCTAGGGAAAACTAGCTCAAATTATTCATCACAATGTTCAGATGTATCATTAATAAAATCAACTCCCTTAGTAGGTAAAGAAAGATTTCTTTCTAACTGAGGTATAACTAACCTTTGCAGCTTCTTAGCCTTCCGAATCAGTTTCTCTAGATAAAAAATCTCAAAAAAGGTTCAGCATTAGGATTTCTCCTCGTGTTGGTCCTTTTGGTGTAATGTCCCCTGGGGATATAAATGGTTCTAAGGGACATATCATTTCTCTCTAAGGCTAATTATATAATTTTAGCACAATGGATTAGTTAAACAAATATTAAAATTCATTTTTCAATATTTGTTTCATGACAAAGTCCCTTTAATTACAAATAAATTAAAATAAATTCAATAATTATTCAAACGTCTGATCTAAGGGTTGGAAAGGATTACTAACACCTTCTAGCAACATCACATATCCATTCCAATCTAACTCAGACATAAATTCCACATCTAAAGGCCATTTACTCTTAATCATGATTAATTAGTAATTAGTGTTCCAATTACGATACTTAACGACAATTAGAGCATAATTGATGCTACTTATTATAATTTCATTTATTTATCACTTAACCACTATTTATCAAGTCCAATGGCTAATTAACACCTAATAACATGTAAATCAGGGATAATTACCATTTTCCAATTAATTAAACATAGTAATTATGAACATGATTCCACGAGAACTAGTTAACTAGTTGTTCAATACTAACAACTATTCTTGCATGAATTCGACACACAACCATGCCAATGAACCAAAAAGTGAACCTACAACCATTATACACATATTTAAGCATGCATGTACAACAAAATAAAGCACTTTTGCATATCAGATCCGAGTACCTAAACGAAGGATATTTCAAGTTCAATCAATACAACTAGTTAATAAATACTTCCCAGAATTCAATCAAACCAATCGTACTGATTTTCGAGGCACACAGAGGTGAACGTATAGATATGGAAAATAACATTCTATAGCACAAGTAAATAACCAATAATAGAGCATATGGTTGTACATTCATTGTTTACCAAAAATAGAGATTCGAATCCAAAAACTATTTGTCAATTTCACTGAAATGTACCTAGTTTTCAATTGAACTTTCCAACTTCCAAATAAAGAGATATATATGATTATTTTAGCTTATGTAAATCATATTAGGGATCACTTACAGTCATATGGCTGTAGCTTTCCACCCATATACATTCCATTAAACAATCCACAAAATAAGTTAATTTTACTCATCTGAATCGACTAGTAATCCTAGGAATCACTAGAATATTTAAATCCACAGATCGTAGAATAATTCAAATGCAATTACAACTCTAAATAACATGTTTTATCAGTCATAATAGATGTATATCTCATTCTAACATTTTGTCAACACTTCATATGCAAAGTCATAAATCTACGGAAAATAATTCCATTGAAGGAGCTAGAAATTGGAAATTGATCTAGAATTTCGATAGACATTTCCCCAACACTAACAAGAAGATTTATCCTCACATTCTCACATGAATTTCAATATTATTTATTAGATATAAACATAAAAGAATCACTCGGGCATTTTTACAAACACTTCATGTGATAATTCTCCAAACTATGCCAAATAGTCCGATCGAAGAACTAGTTTTCGAATAAAAGGTAGAAGCATGAAAGAGAAGTGTCTTAAACCATTCCGAGATACGACACCATCAAAATATACAGTATATAATGAAAAGGGGAAGAAATATCAATTATGTAGTAGAGGTATCAAATAATTATTTTCTCAAACAATTTGTGCACAAAATCCCAAAAACTAGTTTCCAATTCCTTCATAAAATTTACTTGCATAAATAGATTGACTTCTATGAGAAAATTCTTCCACAAATAACTCATACATTTCATCAAACATTTCATGTGCATCCATAAATAAACCAGATTAGATCCAAGTAAATTAAATAAACATGAGATAAATCACTTATCTTATCAATGCACATCTGGCATCATCTGGACCACATTCCACCCAGCCTTTAGCACTGCCAAGCCAGATCTCACTTTGATAGGCCATCCCTGAGCTGAGGCCACATATCCACAATAGAGGTGCACTGAATAATAACTCAAGTATCATCTTGATAATCCAAAACTCTATTTCTCACCACATACTTCCTCTTGCACCCCACTACCAGGTGCAATGGTAATCCAGACCCCATAGGCCATCAAGATATCGTCATTCATCATCAAGATTTATGTGTAGGTTAAGGAAAAAGACAAGTAGTGGAAACCAAGGAAAATCAAAAGTATGAACAACCATCCAAAAGAACCATGAAAAAAATACCCCAAATCAAGGATATCAAATATGTATTTATAGAACAAAATAAGATAATTCTAACTCAATGGGTCAAAATAAAACCATGGTAATCCAACTTGAGTCAATCCAATGGGGGGGTAAATCAACCACAAGAGGTTAACTCTAATCCAACCCAAACAATTTGAAATTTCAAGGAGAATGACTCCAAGCCACTCCACCCAACTCAAAATTAGTGAGGTGATGTGTCACACAAGCCAAGGCATCTTCCCAAAATAGAAAAGGGGGGGTTACAAAAGGATTTACACAAGAGTTACACAAGGAGTTACAAAACCACCAAAGGGTCTCAATCAACAAGTGGCACCCACCCAAACACTAAGGAGTCCCACTAAATCAAGAATTAGGATCAATAATACCAACATAGGATAAATTAATCAAAAGTTGGGTCATGTGTACAATGTTTGGGTGATCATTAATTAATCAAGCCACTAAGGCATAAATATGGACCAAGATCAACCAAACAAGTTCTAAATTGCTAGGAATGTCCCCATTCCCCCTCACATTGTGGATCTAGGCCTCCCATACTATTTTAGTAGTCCTCGATGTGCCAAGTGTTTTCATTAATTAATTATTTACAAAATAATAATAATGTCTCTAGGCCCTTAAAGACCCCTTTTCCAGCACCCTGTGCCACAATAATAAAAAATTACAAATTACATATGTTCGGGGCTTTAACACATGGGGTATTACATCCCCTCCCCCTTAAACCATGCATCGTCCTCAATGCATAATACATACATGATTTTACAACTTTCAAAGGGATCACTACCTTTAGTTTTCAAGCAGTATTTCTTGGAACTCCTCTTCCGAGAAACCACAATATTTCCCATAACGACTTTCCTGTTTGCCTCCACTGCCTATGGGATGTGACTCCCTTCACTTAACTTGTTCCTCAATATATCACCATCCCATTTTCTGGCTTCCCATGCGAGAACCAAGACTAGTAGCATGGGTCAATATTCAATCCCCATTACAGGGTCTTCAAATTTCAACAAAGATACATTCACCTAAAAATCGTATTTCAATCAACCATATGATTAACATCATGTATACAAAATGTTTGATACATGAGATAAGAGTATTCTTTAACTACTAAACCATGAACATAATGATATCATAAATCATTCACCATGGAACCTATACAAAATACAACAACATGAATAGCACATGAGAGAATACTTATCTCAAATTTTGGCAACTAGATTCAATGGGTGAATGTTCCTCCCATAAGAAGAGCACAATCAGTTTAGAAACTCTTAGAACTACCTCTTCTGAGAACCCCAATGCTTCCCACTACTACTTTCATGTCCGTCTCCAATGCCTATGGGATCTGTCCGTCTCCAATGCCTATGGGATCACCGTCCCATTTCCTGGCTCCCTATGCAAGAACCTGGACTAGTAGAGTGATATGATGTGAGCAAAGGGGTGACAATCCACCAGACTACCTCTCTGGTAATGGATACTAGAATGCTCTTTGAGGGAATCCAGGAACTCAGTCCCAACAACTAAACCATATTCTTCAACAAATATACTTGAAATAGAGATGCTTCTTTAACAAGGATGTTTTTTTCACATTCCCAACAGACACATGGTTAGTAGCAAACATATATACTGTTCAATAAGATTCTTAAAATACATCTTTCAAAAAATAACTTTTCTAATTAATTACAGGAAATACTTCAGTATATGCAAGGTACTCGAGATTAGATACTTCTTCAACAAATACTTGAAATGCATCTAACGAAATCTTATTCCTTTCAATTTCAATAATATGAAATGCATCTATTGATACCACTGTCACGCCTCCATCCCTCTACTCGGCGGAGAGGACGCGACTAACATCTATCAATCCGGGCAGTCTAAGCCCCATGAACACACACACACACACACACACACACACACACACACACACACACACACATATGCTTTGAACTAAAACATACATAAGTATAAACAGAGGCATAATGCAATCTACAATGGAAGCATAATTCATTCAATTCCAACATTTAACATGTTCATATAAATTCATAAATAAAATACGGTCGCAAAAATAAAATACAAGAGATTAATTATCTTGAAAGAATCTTGTCCCGCAACCAACTATGTCACTGCAACGTTCCACCCAACCATAGCCCAGTGTGCTCTTTAATCTCTCAACAGCACTGCCATCCCTGAGCTGGGAATGATTTCCCCAAGGAATAAGGAACACTAGTAGACTCCACCCATAACCAAGGATATAATAAAATTCAGTCAAGCCAACACAGTTGGGTTTATCAGACTTACACAAAAAGTGGTTTACACTTAGCCAAATTCACATGAGACACAACTAAGCCAATAGATGGGTTTATCAGGCTACCAACCAAGCCATCCTTCCAGTTGGGTTTATCAGGCTTACACAGGAAGTGGTTTACACTTAGCCAAATTCACATGAGACACAGCCAAGCCAACATAAGGGTTTATCAAGCTACCAACCAAGCCATCCTTCTAGTTGGATTTATCAGGCTGCCAAGGAGGTGGAAAGACTGAATGCTAAGCTAGTGAGCTCAACCATAGAGCTATGAACACCCACACCCGATCTAGCCTGACTTCTAAACAATTACACAACCAACACAAGGAAGCATCCCCTTCTCTGCTACACAGTCCCTCAGGCCATGCCTTCCCTTCTAGTGCTATTTAGGGTATGCAAAGAAGAAAACTAGCCTTTTAGATTGGTCTGTGAGGTTCCTTCACACACTAGGTTTATCAAGCAAGTCTAGAATCCATTTCCATTCCTCAAATCAGTTCAGATGCCAAACAAGGATGTACACATAGTTATCTCAGTACTAGGATTATCAAATCGTAGCAGACGCCAAGGATTACACACACACAGAGAAATTATGAATTTTTGAGCATTTCTTGAGCCAGACCGGTTGTTGCATTTCAACAGATGTATTTGATATACTACAAGGATACCCTAGAAAGATACTTTCAACAAAGATCACAAGGATAAATATTTTCAAAGATCACCTAAATCTTTTGCATTTTAATGTAACAAGCAAATCGAAGTTATATGCAATAGTTCTAATCTAACTAAGAACCAAAAAGGCCATAACAACCTATTACTTTTCATCTCAACACAAAGCATAAGTCTTCTTAGAGATCACTCAAAAAGACATTATTCATCAACTAATATCAATCATACAACGCCCCTCATGCATACATCATCCATAAATACATCAACCATCAATTCATAATATCTCAACGTATATCAATCATATATCAATCATGTAATATCAACCAAGGACAACCATACATGCATCAACTAAACATACGAGCATCAATCATAGTACATCAATCAAAGCACATCAACCACAATACATCAACCATCATACATCAATTATAATACACAATCAGAATACATTAACTAGGATTCATCAAGAAAAATACAATTATCATAATACACCAATCAGAATACATCAACCAACATACATCAAATGGAATTCATTAATCAAAATACACGATCAGAATATATTAACTAGGATTCATCAAGAAAAAATACAATTACCATAATACACCAATCAGAATACATCAACCAACATACATCAAATGGAATACATTAATCAAAATACACAATCAGAATAGATCAACCAAGATGCATCAATCATACACGTAACAACCATAATAACCAAGATGCATCAATCATACACGTAACAACCATAATAATAGGCATACATACAATGTTGACAATGTTATATGGGTATAATCCATTAATCAACCAATGTCAATCAATAACATCCAATAAAAACCAATAATATCAAACAACATACATCAACTAATATCAATCATACACTCATACCATATACCATACTTAGTACTTCTATGTATTATATACATATACTTGTTTTTGTTTTACATATATATTATAATTCTTCAATCATATATCACATTATTATTAATCATATACACAATGTATTAGTCATACAACCTATATATTCCATATTTAATATACTCATAGAATTATTATGTTATACCATAATATCAATACAATTATAGTAATAATTGCATAACCCAATACTATCATATTAGATAAGTTAGCATAGTAATAATTATAAATAATATAAAACCATACTACATGCATAAAATAAAAGGAGAATGAGAAACACAATTTCGACAAGTATCCATGATGTTACTCATCCATGTAACCGCCACCATCCAAGAGACATAAATAAGACTATAAAAGCATACCATCCATAGAGAATACAAAATCAATGTAAGGTATAAATGCCACTTAATAAATCATATTAATAATAGAAGTATATCATCTTGATAACTTAGCATTAAACTAATACTAGGACATATACTATTATAATTACAATTATTTACTTATCAATTCATAATCATAACATATCAGTAAATAAGTCATACTACAATAAGCATTTCGATATTAACAATTGAATGAGCAATAAAAGAGGAAAATACACAAGCATCAACCAATCAAGTCAAAATCAGTTATTAGACATGCACCACATAGTAATTACCAATCAATCATTGAACAACCAACATTCAAAGTTAATTCATTCTAAGGAATACAAAGAAATAATCTATGAAGTGAGGTTTTTTATTCTTCTATTAACATAAGGGAGGTTAAATTAATTTTACTAAGCACATTTGTAAACTTCAAATGCACATATACATAAGATTATAACTCTATAGAAGGCCCAATAGCAGCAGTGTTGGAACGTAAGCTCTGATACCACTTGTAATGTCCCTTGGGGATATAAATGGGTCTGAGAGACATATCATTTCTCTCTAAAGCTAATTATATAATTTTAGCATAATGGATTAGTTAAACAAATATTAAAATTCATTTTTCAATATTTGTTTTATTACAAAGTCCCTTTAATTACAAATAAATTAAAATAAATTCAATAATTATCCAAATGTCTGATCCAAGGGCTGGAAAGGATTACTAACACCTTCTAGCAACATCACATATCCATTCCAATCCAACTCAGACATAAATTCCACATCTAAAGGCCATTTACTCTTAATCATGATTAATTAGTAATTAGTGTTCCAATTACGATACTTAACGACAATTAGAGCATAATTGATGCTACTTATTATAATTTCATTTGTTTATCACTTAACCACTATTTATCAAGTCCAATGGCTAATTAAAACCTAATAACATGTAAATCGTGGCTAATTACCATTTTATAATTAATTAAACATAGTAATTATGAAAATGATTCCACAAAAACTAGTTAACTAGTTGTTCAATACTAACAACTAGTCTTGCACGAATTTGACACACAACCATGCCAATGAACCAAAAAGTGAACCTACAGCCATTATACACATATTTAAGCATGCATGTACAACAAAATAAAACACTTTTGCGGATCAGATCCGAGTACATAAATGAAGGATATTTCAAGTTCAATCAATACAACTAGTTAATAAATACTGCCCGTAATTCAATCAAACCAATCGTACCGAGTTTCGAGACACACAGAGGTGAAGGTACATATATGGAAAATAGCATTATACAGTACAAGTAAAGAGCCAATAACAGAGCATACGGATGCACATTCATCTTTTACCAAAAACAGAGATTCGAATCCAAAAACTATTTGTCAATTTCACTGCAATGTACCTAGTTTTCAATTGAACTTTCCAACTTCCAAATAAAGAGATATATATGATTATTGTAGCTCATGTAAATCATATCAGGGATCACTTACAATCATATGGCTGTAGCTTTCCAAAAACATTCCATTAAACAATCCACAAAATAAGTTAATTTTACTCGTCTGAATCGACTAGTAATCCTAGGAATCACTAGAATATTTAAATCCACAGATCGTAGAATAATTCAAATGCAATTACAACTCTAAATAACATGTTTTATTAGTAATAATAGATGCATATCTCACTCTAACATTTTTTCAAACACTTCATATGCAAAGTCACAAATCTACGCAAAATAATTCCATTGAAAGAGCTAGAAATTGGAAATTGATCTAGAATTTCGATAGACATTTCCCCAACACTAACAAGAATATTTATCCTCACATTCTCACACACATTTCAATATTATTTAGATATAAACATAAAAGAATCACTCAGCCATTTTTACAAACACTTCATGTGATAATTCTCCAAACTATGCCAAATAGTCCGATCGAAGAACTAGTTTTCGAATAAAAGGCAGAAGCATGAAAGAGAAGTGTCTTAAACCATTCGGAGATACGGAACCATCAAAATATATAGTATATAATGAAAAGGGGAAGAAATATCAGTTATGTAGTAGATGTACCAAATAATTATTTTCTCAAACAATTTGTGCACAAAATCCCAAAAACTAGTTTCCAATTCCTTCATAAAATTTACTTGCTTAAATAGATTGACTTCTATGAGAAAATTATTCCACAAATAACTCATATGTTTCATCAAACATTTCATGTGCATCCATAAATAAACCAGATCAGATCCAAGTAAATTAAATAAACATGAGATAAATCACTTATCTTATCAATGCACATCTGGCATCATCCGGACCACATTCCACCGAGACTTTAGCACTGCCAAGCCAGATCTCACTTTGATAGGCCATCCCCGAGCTGAGGCCACAGATCCACAATAGAGGTGCACTGAATAATAACTCAAGTATCAACTTGAGAATCCAAAACTCTATTCCTCACCACATACTTCCTCTTCCACCCCACTACCAGGTGCAATGGTAATCCAGACCCCATATGCCATCAAGATATCGCCATTCACCATCAGGATTTATGTGTAGGTTAAGGACGAAAACAAGTAGTGGAAACCAAGGAAAATCAAAAGTATGAACAACCATCCAAAAGAACCATGAAAAAAAAACCCCAAACCAAGGATATCAAACATGTATTTATAGAACAAAATAAGGTAATTCTAACTCAATGGGTCAAAATAAAACCATGGTAAGCCAACTTGAGTCAATCCAATGGGGGGTAAATCAACCACAAGAGGTTAACTCTAATCCAACCCAAGAAATTCGAAATTTCAAGGAGAATGACTCCAAGCCACTCCACCCAACTCAAAATTAGTGAGGTGAGGTGTCACACAAGCCAAAGCATCTTCCCAAAATAGAAAAGGGGGGCTTACAAAAGTATTTACACAAGAGTTACACAAATATTTACACAAGGAGTTACAAAACTGCCAAAGGGTCTCAATCAACAAGTGGCACCCACCCAAACACTAAAAATGCCCACTAAATCATGAATTAGGATCAATAATACCAACATAGGCTAAATTAATCAAAAGTTGGGTCATGTGTACAATGTTTGGGTGATCATTAATTAATAAAGCCACTAAAGCATAAATATGGACCAAGATCAACCAAACAAGTTCTAAAGTGCTAGGAATGTCCCCATTCCCCCTCACATTGTGGATCTAGGCCTCCCATACTCTTTTAGTGGTCCTCGATGTGCCAGTTGTTTTCATTAATTAATTATTTACAAAATAATAATAATGTCTCTAGGCCATTAAACACCCTTTTTTTCAGCACCCTGTGCCACAATAATAAACAATTACAAATTACATATGTTTGGGGCTTTAACACATGGGGTATTACATTTGGCCACCAGTATTCCCAGTGGAGTCACCTTCCAAAGGCTTTAAGTTGAGTCGCCAGAGCATATACAACCAATGTGTGACTATGACTGGCTGCTCAACCAGGTCGTAGAACTAGAACAATGTCGTTTCCCCGAAGAGATAATAGTGATTAGTTCCCCGGAAACGATGCCAAGATGTTATCACCCGGTAATTTTCCTATGGTTGTGGTAGGAAATCACAGGTTGTTTGTATTTTGAAGAGTGGAAAGACAGACAAACAGAAAACAACATTGGGTAACGGAGTCGAAGCCTAAAACGTTCAAGGTCTTACAATGATAATGATAAGTGATTATCCTTTGCAATCTGAGGCAACACAGGCATTAACATTCAGTCAAATAAATTTAAGAGATGGCAGGGGGAAAAGAGAAGAAGCCCAATGAAACAAGAGGCACCTATCTATGGATGAATCTCTTAAAACACCTTTAGAAGAAGCACTGATAAAGGATGATAACTGAAATGGAGCACCTAGAAGAGGATGAATTCCATGACATTCATCATAAACAAATAACAAATACGATTTTTGATGAAAGGAGCGCTTAACAAAGCACGAATTCCTTGCATACAACTAGAGACATATTAGAAGAACTTCACACATACATGGAAATGGAGCATACAGGAAAACACAGACTGAACACTGAACATTGTGATGAATATCAGAGACTCGGAACATTCTTCTACATTAAATACTTCCAAGAAAATATCAGGGCTGCAAAACTAAGAACACAGGCTTCCAAAATGAATGGTGAAACTCCCTCTTTCTCCTCTATCGAGGTTATATTTATAGTTCAATTCGCTCCCAAGATGAATCTCGAAACAAAGCACCAAAATTAACTACATCATGGGAATCAAACCCGAACGTACAAAATCATTAAAGGAAATTTGAGGTCTAAAATGGGCCTCCTAAGGAAAATGATAAAATAATAGTTAAAATAATAAAATATTAGTTATTAATTTTGAAGGAAGAATGAAAAAAATTACTTTTTTGTTCGTATTTTTGACATATCTCCCTGTGTTTTTACTCAAATTCTGAGTGGGAGAGCTTGTTGGATGTGGAATTTAATTCCACATCCAACGAGTACCCACACTACATAGTTTTGACAGACCCTGCTACCCCAAAAATAAGAAATGTCTAAAAAATGTGATGATGACATCATCATCACATTTTTTTAGGTATTTCTTATTTTTGGGGTAGCGAGGTCCGTCAAAAGTATGCAGTATGGGTACTCATTAGATGCAGAATTTAACGAGCTCTCCCTCCTGAAATTTGAGTAAAAACACAGGGAGATATGTCGAAAATACGAACAAAAAAAGTAGTTTTCTTTTATGACAAATATGTCAATTCAACCATTATGGTTGACTCGTTTTATTGAAATTCTATTGGTTCTTGAATTCCAACTCACAAAATTTATTGTTGGCACGTTTTCTTATAAGGCCCATTTTAGACCCCAAATTTCCTCTAATGCCTAACAAATTATGAGGTGGCAGATTTTCCATGGTCATAAAACAAACCAAGAAAGCATGTCGGGGTGTGCATGACTGACCAAAATGGAAAAAAATTGACATCTGGGGACTTAGGTTTGCTTGATGAAAATGACTGTTCAAATCATCTTCAACAGCCTTCTGTTGCAGAGGTGTTGATATCTGAATAGGGGCTCCTCAACCCCTTTCTTCTTTGACTGTGTAGTGGCTTGTTGGACAACCACTATTTGCTCTGCAACCTCTCCCATACTTCGCATGATTCTCCTCTCAGATTTTGTAGTGTGCATGCCATACTTATGGAATAGATCTTAGTCATAGATCTATTTTGAATCAAATCTACGACCTCCATTTTATATACCCGACACCATCATCCAACAAGATCCTTTCTGCAATCTTGCTTCCACAAAATGGCAGATTGCAGAAGGCAGGTTTGCCAATTCTCACGTTTGGACTTCTTCCCTTTTTTCTCCTGCCTTTTCCTTTCCGCCTTTTTCTTTCCGTAAAATGGCGGATTGCAGAACACAGGTTTCAGAATGTGGATTTTCCAATTCTCGCATTCGAACTTCTGCCTTTTCCTTTTCACGAAAAGTCGGATTGTGGATCGCGGGTTTCAGAATGCGGATTTGCCACTTTTTATGACCAAACCTCCGCCTTTTTCTTTCTACCATTCTTTTCAACCGTCGATTTCATGCAGACTCATCCATAGTCGTTGAGCTGAGATCAAGCATAGATTTTCGTCCTATCTTGGCGGACCCACTATCTTCCTTACACCTTTCCCTTGCGGGATTCTTATGGAGCGTCCAATATTTTACGGCTCAAGTATCCACCGTTGAAATCTCCTGGCTCAACCCAATTCCGCTGATTTCCAAATATTATTTCCTCGTGTATGTTTGATCAGTGGAATCCACTTCCGCTGTAGATCTTCTTCCTCTCCCAATCTGACGGCCACTTTCACCTGATGTTTAACACCATTCCGCAGGTATAAAAATTTATTTGAAACATGTTGCTTACCCTCTCAGAATTGTTTATAGTCGTCAATCTCCTCCATGGCATCTCCATTATGTCTATTCTCATTGAGGCTTAACACTGAAGCGGTTTTTTCATACTAGGATCATTTCCAAGGGCACGCTTAAGGATTTTTTACCATTCTCATATTTTAGACTTAGGAATAAGCCTTCTAAACAATTTCAAACCCTTTCTGCACACCTCTAGGTCATAAGATATGGAATTTTAGTCCCCAGCTTATATTTACTCTGGTCTAACCCCCTTCCAACCATTTAGCCCAGTCATGGTGCTAACATATATGAACAATGGAGATAACTTGCTCAATGGATGCTTGAATTCATGATGACACTGGTTATGTGTTATTCCCTTAGACATGGAATATCTATTACTTGGATGGCGGATGTCCTACATTGTGGCCACATGGACGATTCACTTGGTGGAAGAATGCCCTACATTGGATATGAATATCTGGTATCCTAAAGGAGGGCTTGGAACCCTAGACAACATGGGTGTACTTAGTTGCTTACTTTGAGGCCTGGAGTTGACTTGGGGATGCCTGGGTTGCAATAGTGGTTCTTGTGGGTGATTGGATCCTAGAGATTGGCATATGGATTATGCAGATATTGGAGTTTGTGAAGCATGGAGGAGGAGTGCTATATCTTGCTTAAGGAGCGCCCTAGCCTTCGGAGTAATTATTGTGTATGACATCACATGGTATCTGGTTGACATGTGCTCACTTAGAGTAGAGCGCCTCATTTGTGTATTAGTAGGATTGCTTGTAGGGATAGATCCACATGTGTTATATTGTTGGCCTTCCTTACCTCATATAAAAAGAGGAAGGATGGAGTCCTTTCAAATAACATCTTCACATCGTCATTTGTACACTTTTCTTTGTACTTAGCTTCTTGGAAGAAGTCCGATAGGGTTTCATCATGAACCTTGGATAGGATTATGAAGTCTAAGGGAGACAACTTCATTTGGAGCTCACTATTATGACTAGGGATTGTTTTTATAAAGGATGCATTGGGATGGTCACTCTTCTTTCTCTCTCTTAGATCTTCAGATGTAATTGTTAGCTCTCTCTAGGGAATCTTATAGCATCTTGGAGTTCTAGGGTTACTATTTTATCCTTGGAGGTTGGATAATAGGTTTCATGATAAAACCTAAGGTGGATTAGTGAAGAAGAGAGGAGGGAACCTTGCCTTGAAGGCCTGTTGAAGATATTATTACATTTTCATCTTCTTGGTTGAGTTAGGGTTTAGTGATTTACCCTAGCTAGGGATTTTTAGATAGTTGGAGGTTTTGTACTAGCCTTGAGAACAGACTATGTTGTGTACATATGTATCTTTTGTATTAGATATTAATACACTTTCATGCAACAAAGAGACTAGCCACTACATGGATTATCATTCTTATGTTCTTAACTCCCTACTATGATTACATCATTTGTCACAAAATAAATTAAAGGCATCTACAATTGGTGGGTACATAATAAACAAAACAATTGCAACGCAATTACTCTTTAGTTTTTTTTGTAAACATTGAGCATAAATCAAGCAAAAGTTGGTAAAAAATATTTGGAATGGAATCAACAAATTACCCCTACCCTCCATTAATCGTCTACACTAACCAATACAATTTTTTGAACATCTTCCAACTATTCAAATTAGATGGAGATTAGATGGGGATTTGTCATTAAGAGTATGCATTTAAGAGATAAAATTAATTGAACTTCCAACATATGTATAATGGATTCAAATTCTTTTGAGAAGAATAAATCAATGAAGATTTTAATGGTGAAAATAATATCTTATATATTTACATGGAGAAAATGAAGATAAAATTATAAATGAATTGAATTGACCAATTAAGTTTAATAACACTTTGACATATATATTAAATTATGCAAATTAAAACATAAAAAATTCAATCATTTTTTCCACCTCATTTGTATGTTGTTCAAATATTATTGAGCTAAATTTCTCTAACAAAATTAAAAACTAAATTATTGCACCAAGAGGCGCATTCTACAACCTAGTAGGGGGGATGTGTAACTCCTTCCGTGCTTATAATCAGCTTATAGTAATCTCAAATAAAAAAATAAAAATAAAAGAAAATAATTTGAATATGCCAATAAATTAGTGGGTTTGATAAAAATAAAATAAATATCAAAACATAATAAAAAAATTAAGTCAAATATAAATTCATATATGAAGCGTGTTGAGGTTCACATTCCCTCAACATAATTAATCCTTCATTTTAACCTAACTAAATCACACAAACTTTCTTTCTGATAAAGAAATCTCACTATATTAAACACAATTACTATTATTATTTTTCTAATGATTAATGTGATAATTTTTGTTAACCTAAATTAAAAATGAAATATTAACCAAGACCAAATCTTAATTATTACAATTACAATCTATTCATTCATGTTCTTATTAATTGTTTAAAAAAATGAAATTTGCATAAAATGTGTATTATTACAATTACAATCTATTCCTTGATGTTCTTATTACAATTACAATTACAATATTTTTGGGGTGAAGATTGTAAAGTTGTTTTAAGTTGGGGGTTTGGCTTTGATATGTTGTGGCCTATGTTTTGGACATCTCTGTAACTCCTTGATTTCGTAGTAAAATAAACATCTTTTATTTACAAAAAAAATTACATAAATTAAAACATAAAAAAAAAATCAATCATTTTTTCAACCCAATTTCTATGTTGTTCAAATATTATTGAGCTAAATTTCTCTAACAGATTTAAAAGCTAAATTATATAAATGAAGAAAATCATTCACATAGGAAATGGACATGACATGAATGAGATAATTTAGTCATACTACATAGTGTGTGTGTTACAAATACAATATGGGGACAATTATTAACATGCACTTATACCAACTTCAATTTATCAAACTCTTGTTTGCTGCAAGAGTTTATTTTTATGTTAAAAAAGTTTTAGAAAAAACATTCTAAGATCACCATAACTTATATATAACAGAACATACAAACCCATGATAATATAATATGAGATAAAGTAGATTCCTTGATCATAAAAATAACAATATTTTAAAGTTAAAAACCATGATACTCATTCTCTCACATAATATTTTAAATAATATTTTTATGGGTTAATCTATGAATACAAAATATTATAAAGAAGTAAGTAATTCTATATGTTTATATTTTTATTTTACAAAGAAATAGTTTGTTTATATATATAACCAAACTTAAGTCCATTAGACGCAACTTGGGTGGTTGGGAGTAATGTTTGATAACCTTCCCACCCAGATTCAATTCCTTGTAAGCGACATGTTGGGATCTTAATTGAGTCACCTTATGTTTCACCTTATTTTGTCCACCCTACACCCCCTGGGAGATAAAGAGGAGGTTTCTGTGGATATAGTGTACACCAATGGTTGTCATGAACCACATTGTGTGTGTGTGTGTGTGTGTGTGTGTGTATTACCAAATTTACAAATTCATAATAATAGAATGAAGTAGTTTCCTTAATCATAAAATAATAATATTTTAAAGTTAAAAACTCTTTACTCATTCATATATACACATAAAAATGACAACTTTCTTATTTAAAAAAAAACACAAATAAGTTTTAAAAAAAACACAATAAGTTTAAATTGACATATAAATTCAACCTCGAGGATCTTATAAAGAATACAACATGGTAATGACAATTTTTAAAATAACCTTTTATAAGTTGATCCATAAACACAAAGCATTACATAGAAGTCAGTTTTCTTATAGATTTGTTTTTCTATTTTATAAAGAAATTCTCAACACATAAAGCTAGGCCTTTTTTTCAGAGTGTTATCGAGTCATCTTTGAAATCTAATAACATGCAATCATCTAGTATATGGGGCAATAATTATGATAGCTTTTAAAATCAATTAACAATATTAGATTCAGACTATCTCTACAAAATGCATTTGTACATACTATGAGACTTCAAAATGGAAGGGTATTATGTATACTTTCAACTATTCAAAATATCAGGTGATCAAATATAAATTAGACACATTTAAGATTTAAGACAATAATAAGAGGAAATATACAAAATAAATAATATTTAATTTTTTAATTTTTTTTAATTAAGTTTTTTTTTACATTAATATTTCTCCCCTAAACTATGTGTATTTATATGGTTGTTTAAAAGTACGTGCGTTGTGAATAATATCACATACCTACCAATTGCAAGCTAAATAAAATTTAGAAGATGCTCGTACTAAAAAACTATGTTAATTTGAAAGTTGGCTTTGGAGTACAAGCCTTCAAATTAATTTAATAAAGTCATTTATCTCTCAAATACCATAAGGACAACAGTGTATGTCCTAAACCAATAAATCAAAGGGCCACATGCAACAAAGGTGAGATCACAACATAAAATACATTATTACAACAACAAAATTTATTGCATATTCAACCCAAAGCATCGCAACAGCAACATATGGGCTCCTAGGCTACTAACAAATACATCAACTTTAATTCTAGACACATGAATATCATGGAATGAGGGGCGTTTAAAGGAAAATGTAGAGAAAAAATATTAGATAGAAGTTAAAAGAAGAACAATATGATTTCCAAGATAAGAATGGGATAATCATATAAAAATCCATTCTCATATGCAATATATGCAAGCTCTATTCAACTATCAATTAACCAAATATATCATATTTCTCATAATAAAGGAAATTTAGGATTTCTTCTTAACAAGGTTCAATATTTGAGTACTAACATCATATTAAATTTTAATTCATAAAAGGTTAAAACCCCACTTAACTTCAGGAATGTAAAAGTCCATACACACAAGAATGTAGAGAAGAACCCTTAAGGTAGGTGAACACCATCAATTACTCCTTATGTAAGTAATTACTCCACGAGCCATGCTTACTATAGAACATTACATCAAACATGTCTCAATAGTATTCCTAGGAATCTTTGTTAACTACCTCTTATTATATTATTTCCCTTAGCTACCCAATGGGCATGTTTATCACCCACCACCAAAAAATGGGTTTATCCATGATTATGGCCGTATTACATTAATTATCTCCTTGGGTACCTCCCCAATTACTCTATATTATCTTCCCTAGGTACATTACATTCCATGATTCCATCCCCCTTTTCATGTTTTGTCCTCGAAGCATGGATATACTAATAAATGTATTCAATTGGTATCAAGCACAAACATCCATCCATCCTAGTGAAATGTGGAAATGGCATTCAACTACTTCCTTGCAACCTTGATATTGATTTTGGTTTCTCGTTTGGTTCCATGTTGTTACTGCGCTACTCTCAGTGTATTAATTTTAGTCCTTCATGTGCCTCATATTGGTTTCCTTTTTCATTCCATATTTCTTTATGCTCCCTAACTTATCTTGATGACCATTGTTTCTCATGGTGATGTGGGTGGAAATACACAACAACCTTGTCTATTGGCTCTTATTTATTTATCTCTTCAGCTCATGGTTCCTTTGATCCACATATCTTCTTATATTCTTCTTCACTTTCACGCCCTTCTTGTAGTTTTTGTACATGTGATTTTGTATATTTTTATTCCTCTGATTCAACCTCGAACTCTTCTTTTGATGTGTTAGTGGGCGTTGTAAAAACTACATGTGATAGCTTTATCACTTTAAAAATAGAAATATCTTGCAACGTGGTTTTCTTTTTCTTTTACCAAATATTCAAAAAATATATTTTGCACATAATTTAATGTTAATTGTACTAACAAAGTCCATCCATGGATATCCTAAAACAATGTCCACAATATCCATATCTATAGCTTGGAATCTGAATGCAACACATATTTATCCATAATATTCAAATATTTTTTTTAACTTTCTCACCCTCAACATAGGTGGTTTGAATATGTTTTATCTGAGATTGAAATCTTTTAGCCAAATTAACATTGATGAAATTATGTTTGTTGTTGGGGTTTATTGAAATAATATCATTTTCTTGTTGAATACATTCATGAACTTGTAAAATGAACTTTATGCATGAAAATAAACCCCTAGTGCTCTTTGTATCCTTCTTAGTGCCATAAGACCACATGTCTAAAAATATTTTCTTGTGTTCTTCATCTAGAAGTTCCTTTATCTCTTTGTAGTTAATTCCATATGAGTCCCACCATATGCCAGCATAATCCTTTAAATTAAGGTATAAATAATTTTTCCAACATATTGGATGCTTTTAATTTATCCATTTTATGTATTCTTAAATATTGGGACCATCAAGTTTCCTAGAAAAAAACATCTTGTTTGGAGGAAAACCCATGACCAAAATTAGGGTTTTGAAGAAATAACTTACTTTTCAATGGAGTTCCTTTTTGCAACAAAGGTTTTGTGGCAGGAAATTTGAAATGATTACGACTTCCTTAATATTTATCAAAATCACTATTGTGACCACAATTATGAAATGCGATGGTTATTTTGCATCTATTGGAATTTGATTGAATTCTAGGTACTTATCAAAATACACATAATCTGCAATTTGTGTGACCATAATGAAAATCCTTAAACAATTGATTTTAAATCAACAATAATTCCACTTTGTGGACTTTGATTTGGACCAAAAAAAAATGAACTTAGTTATTTTTTCTAAACAAACTCAATTGTACAGTTGGTTTCTTGAAATTTTATAAGTTAAAAAAATGGATTTGAATATTATTGTCCTATTTTTTGCTTCAAAAAATGCAAAAAGGAAATAAAAAAATATCTTCCACTTTTTGGTCCAAGAAAGGTCATCGATACCACTTGTAGTAAACCTTTAGATATTTTATGGTAGAAGATAGAAATTATTTTGTGAATAACACAATAAACTCTTAGGATTTAAATGGGAATCAATATTAATAATATGGAGAAAATAATAAACACAAGCAACCATTAAAGATAGACACACTGTGTTTATGTGGAAAACCCAAAACTGAGAAAAAACACCATAGTAAATCTATTATATCCCTTGACCTAAACCGACCAAGTCAAGCCAAATGAGCTAGCCACCACTCACCTCTGGGACACTTTACAATTGATCCTCCTCAAGCATTATAAAGAATTTCTTACATGCAATACCATGGGACAATACCATGGGCCACCAAATACTACTGGTCACCAATACCATGAAAAAATACCATTGGCCACCAAATACCATGGGACCAAAAACATGTGCTGAGACCTAAACCATTTGACTCATTCCAGAGTCAAGGTTAACCCTAACAATCCGCCCTTTAAACTTGACTTGGAGTAATCACCAACACCCCTCAATCTTTTACCAAGGAATCCCGCATACACCCCCATATCACCTAGGTCTATATACTAACTTTACTGGTGAGTTACCAGGGGTATGCATGCCTTACCAGTTCTTACATCCATATGCTCATTTACATGCAAACTGCTCCCTTAATTATTTTTTTCACGTGTCTTCATGGTGACTATGCCATTGCCATCTTTTTCTACATCCTCTCACTTTTCCATGCTCATATTCTATGGCTTGTTTTCTTCCATGCTCCTTTTGTACCTACATCTAACCTTCTCATTGGCGTCCATATAAAAAAAATCCATCTACCATATTACATGGGTCCTAAGCCATTGTAACCACCAGTTCTCTAGGAATTCTCTTCACATATATGGTTCATCAATATTGGTCCCACAACCTCTTCGATCCACGTCAATCTAGGCTACGAGTACACATGCCACCATCGTACCTACCTAGTGGTTCATTCCACACCTGATGCAACATCACTTCTATGTGCATAAGAGGGACGCCTTGTGCTTCTGGAACCCGGAGAAATCAACTTTTAACAAGGAACTAAAAATGTTGGGTTGTCGGGTACCACCGAACATGCACCCCACAATTAATTCAAAAAACCAGGTACAACATAACGAGCACAACTATATTCCAAAACATGGCTTTGATACAAGTTCTTAGGATTATAAATGAGCATACATATAATTCATAATGATAGAACACAAATCCACATAGCAACACATTTAAGATAGACACAAATTATATACGTGGAAAACCCAAAACTGGGAGAATCCACCATAATAGATATATTATATCCCTTGACCTATATCGACCAAGCTAAGCCAAGTGAGATAACCACCACTCACCTCCATGCCACTTTACAATTGAACCTCCTCAAGCCTTATAAATACTTCCTTACATGCAATACCATGGGAAAATACCATGGGCCACCAAATACCATTAGCCACCAATACCATGGAAAAATACCATTGGCTACCAAATACCATAGGCCCAAAACCATGTGTTGATACATAAACCATTTGACTCATTCTTGAGTCAAGGTTAACCCTAACATAAACAACAAGCTAATGACACACTAATGTAGAGAATACCCTTAAGGCATGGTGACACCATTAGTTATTCCTTATGGAAAGAATCACTCCAATATACACACTTGCTACAATAGAATACTCACATTAAATCTCAAACCTCTCTCAATACAATGATATTCATGTGTATTTATACTTTCTCATGAGTATTCTTGAGGGTCTATGCCAAGTATCCCTTATTATTATATTATCTCCTCTACCTACATGATGGGCCTATTTACTACCTAACATTATGAAGTGACCTTACTTATTGCCTACCCTTATGAAGTGAGCCTATTCATGATTATGGCCACATTCCAATCATGATCCTCTTAGTTACCATCCTAGGTACAGTAGATAGAATATGATAGAGAAATGGTAAGCTTTCCAAGACAACAATGGGATAATCATGTAAAAATCCATTTTTAGATGCAATCTATGCAAGCCTATATTAATCTATTGATTAACCAAATATCTCATCTTCCTCGTAATAACAAAAATTTATGTTTTCTCTTTATCAAGGTTAAATATTTGAGTAGTGACATTAAGTAGGGAAGAGAACGAGACAAGGTAAGGAGATTAGGAAGTACATGCTAGAAACAAAGATACAAAATAAATAATTATTAACATCATTATGGAAGGACATGGAAACCCTCTTGGCCTAATAGTCATTGATCTAAGGAAGAAGGAAATGATGATATTTTAGAAAACACCAAATTACATTCGTAGGTAAACTATGCACATTCAAGAGTCAAACATAACATATGTGTTTAGAGATGGAAGGAAAGGAGAGAGGTCGCACCATATGAGTGGATTTTTTAGATATATCATCATGAACCAAAGTGTTAAATGATAAACATGATATCAAATGGGAAATATTTGGATAAACGAAGACCTAACTAGGGATAAATTCATTAAAAGAAATGAGGAATGAGAGAAGGAAAGAACATACATAGAATGTGGTAAAACTACATTCTTAAGACATAACAAAGTTGTGATATTTGGAAAAGGGAAAATTGATCAAATATGTCAAGATGAAAGGAAATATAGATCATTCAGATTTGTACATGAACCATAGGGAATACAGTTTCCATCCTTTTTATATAATATTGATGTGTCCATTGTCCCAGAAACTCAAGCTTAGTGTGAAGATATGAAATACTTGATTTATTTTTAGAAGTAATATGTGTGGAATCCCAAGGATAATACTTAAGGATGATCATTTGGGGTGTGACCTTTTGTATATGTAAATGTGATGAAAAAATTATATATGTCACCCAATTTCATACCTACTAGTTACTTAGCTCCTCTTTAGTCTTCGATATAAAATTTTAAACATATCTCTTTTTGCAATCCATTTTGTTGGTTTCAATCCATCTTCTTCATCTTTCTTAGCATAACTCAATGCACTCAAAATTGCACTTTGCAATCTATAAACTATTCAGATTATTTGTAATCCTCCCTTGACCACCATAGTGTAAATGTTAGTTTCCTAGATTAGGAGTATGTTTCCACTTCATTAGTTCCATGGGGAAGTTATCTGGGGCCCACCTACGACTTGGTGCACGAGTTTTCATGAATTTGGGAGCTCTAGAGGCCAATCCCTATATTTTAGGAATCCACAATGAGCCATGGGAGTCCCACCATCAATTCACCCTAGTCTGTGTTGAGTTATGCTCCAATGGGCCTCAGTTAGTCTAGCACCAACTTTGCATGATTTAAGAATATTGGGCACCTTTTCTCACCTATCTTGGTCAGTTAACTAATTGTGAGGTGTTTCAATTGTCTGAAGTTACAGTAATGAGCCTCTAGTGGTGATTTTTCCACAATTAGTGATCTCTGGAGTCAGTCCAAGTCATGGGATTCAAACCAATCCTAAAGGATTCAAATTTCATTTATCATATCATGGATGCATTACATACATGTTAATGATTATGAGATTGAGGTTATGCTATCAAATTTTTTCCTATTATCTGAATAATTTCACCATGATTGTTTGATTATTCTAACACTGAATTTCTTCTTCCTCATTCATTCTTCTTTCATAGTGAGGTTCAATCCATCCTGATGATCTTGTAGCTTGGATAATTTTACATGGTAACAGAGCAAGTGATCAGTCCAATTTCAATCCTTGAAAACTTCCATTGATGCACCAAAAGCAACTCGGTTCCACATAATTCAACATTTATTTAATTTTTTTTGGGGTAATATTGACTCGACTTACAGCAAAAGGTTTACATTGATTCTTTCTAGACTTTTACATCACCAAATACAACTATAACATTCCCCGAAGTAGGTATAACAATAATAAAATAAAATTACAATAAGAATATCTTTTGAAGTTACACAATCTTTAACACAAAGGTCAAATGCTATACTTTTCAAAAATTTGGTCACTATCCTCACAAGTGCCCTCTTGAGAAGAAGGAAATGCAACATGCATCAACAACGGAGTTGATGAAGACCACCACGAAAGAAGATGGAGGAATCTGAGTTTGAATATTTCCCTTAGCAAATCTTGTATTGTATGGTCTTCCTCTCTCAGCCACATGAGTCACCGGATGACTTGGAGTTGTCATACTTGTTAGGTTCTTTCTGATCCTATTGTTGTTGCTTATTTTTTAAGCAGTCTCTAGTAGTTCTCCTGGAGAGTTATTTCTGCTAGAGTTTGTAGAAGAGTCTTCTATCGTTGAGGTTTCTAGTCTACTAGTTGGATGGGGCACCCACCAATATGTTGGTTTTTCTTAGCAGCATCGAGAGACATTCTCTTAGGAGAATGGGGGCACCTTGTCTGGGACCATGGTGTGGACTCAACATTGTGTTGAGTGATCATTCTGTTGAATGATGATATCTAGTCCTTGACTATGATATGGACCCAGCTCTGCCCTGGGGGACTCAACCCTGTGTTGAGTGACCATTCTGTTGAATGGTAGACATCTGGTCTAGGACCACAACGTGGATCACTCTAGTACTGGTAGAATCAGCTTAGTTCTGAGTAGCCATTCTCTTGGAGAATGGAGGCGCTTGGTCTATTACCAAGTATTTGACCTAGGGTCAAATTATGCAGCGCATGATTAAGGCACCTGGTCTGTTACCAGGAAGGCACTATAAGCCCTAGACTGGGTCTAGGCATGTCTAACACTCTAACCGTTTGATTAATGGGCTTTGCGTTCTTCTCCAAGGCTTAGCTACCCTTGGTTAAGATACCCTAGTACCTGATCTTGGTGTCACACGGAGTGTGAGACAAAAGCATTAGTAACTCTCTCGATTTGTTATGATGTACTTTGAATGGAATTAAAAGACCAAAGGTAATGACCACAGGGGTACGTGGAAAAAGGATAAAAGCAAAAATCAAAAATACATAAGGGCTTTTGGACCATAGGTAAAAGTCAAAAATACATAAGGACTTTTGGTAAAAGTAAAAAATACATAAAGGAACTTTTTGGAGCTAAAGGTAAAAGTGAAAATTAGAAAAGAATAAAAAATGTTATTTTATTCTTTATAATTTTGTTCCACTTACAGGTCACTCAAGGATATAAAAGAAGATCAAGCCAATTCATTATTATACACACACTTGCTCTCACAAGTACAACTACTCAAAGGTTGAAGGAGAAATATTTTATGATTGTGCCCTAACATGGATGAGTCTAGCTAGGGCATCATCATCCTCCATTGAAGACAAACCATAAACTAGGGTTTCTTACCATTTTTTTGTCTTAAGGGTTTCCTCAAACCCTCATCTTCAGCACACTCCATCTCCGAGAAACCACCATCAGATTCGAAAAGCCACCATCGTTCTGGGCAACTTATTTCTTTTCGGGCAACAGGGTTTGAGGGTTCGTCCTTCTTCTACATTTTGGGCAGGCCACAAAAGGGCACTGCCCCTATCTCGACACCCTTGGGTAGCCTTCTACAGGCATACCCGTGAGGGTTTGGCTCACGGCCAACCCTTGGGCAGCCAAAGGGCAGACCCACGAGGGCTGTTATGGCCACACAGGCCCTCTGGTAAGCCTGTAGGCAGACCCATGAGGGTCCTGTAGCAACTCGGGTTTGCACAGGTCCTTAGGGAATCCCATGAGCTTACCCCAAAATGTCACAGGCTAGCTACTAGCCCTTCCGGCAGCAGCAGAGCTGCCACACAGGGCATCCAAGTAGACAGTTGACGGGCAGGTCAATACAAACAGTGGGAAACAGACCTGTACAGATAGGAAGTATGGATCAGATCTATGTAGGTGTAAAAGAATTTTGGGCAGCCTGAAATTATTGGACAGAAAAGAGAAAAAGGGATACAAGCCCTAATTTATGGAAAAGCCCTAATTGGGAATTTTTTTATGTAATCTGGAAAAATTGATCTTCTAGTTTTGTGGTTAACCCTATTGGGGTTTGTGGAAATTTTTGAAGAATTTTAGTTATCTCATTTACGAGATGAGTTACTAATGATTTTTGGGGTTCTGTCCTTGAAAGGTTTCCCTAGTGAAAAACTCTTTTGTCCATTGTGTTGATGTGATGAATGTTATTTTACTGCAGTTGTCATTTGTTTAAAGTTAGTCTGCAAAATTTTAAGTATTCATGCTAATGCTAAAATTCAACACAGTACAGTTTCATTTTTGGTATGAGACAAAACAAACTCTATAGGTGTTTGTATTGTCACATGTGCCAGAGATGGCATTCTTTGCTTCAATTTTTGGATAATGAGAGCTACTCATTTGAAGAGAGCGCAAGCTTTTCAGATGTAGAGGGAGTCGAATGCTCTAGCATAGAAAGAAAAGTTGAAACTTAGTTTGTTGATTGTGATGTTGCGTATTGATGATCTGTTCCATATCGGGACAAAAAGGCTCATTGTTAGATTTAGAGGAGGTTATCCTCTGGATTCAAGATGTAGGATTTTGGCCTGATGTATTACTCCATGGGAGTGGATTTTTGTCAGAAATCAAATGGGATCTTCCTTGGTCAAGGGAAGTATGTAGTGGAGACTTTGAGCAGATTCGGTATGTTGGACTGTTAGTCCATGGCTATACTGATGATGACCAATCTGAATATGTTGGGTACTTCTACCTCATATTTAGATTGATGCCACTATGTTTAGGAAGTGACTAGACCCTTGATGCACTTGGTTGACACTAGGCCAAATATTTACATTAGAGTATACTCTCGTGAGAATCTATGCTTAGTTTCTTTGTGACAACCAATGTTTAGGATACAATACAAATTGGCATCGGGGATGGCACCTTGTATAGGCTGATAGACTAGCCATTGAGAAACTCCAAAGGGACATTATGATGCAGAGTTACAGGGAAGTTTGCAGCATAGTGCCAGAGGGAGTCTAGAGTGACATCTAGTTACATAGAGAGAGTGAGAGGCTCATCTCAGTAGACTCACTTAATGAGAGATGACATTGATGGATGAGAAACAATGTCCATTAGTGCAGCTTGTGGTAGTATGGCATGGTGCAAAGGGCACAGTTGTATCATATCATTTGTTGAGATACTTGCATAGCATAGTCGGATATGGCTTGAGATATGTCGTAGGTGAGAAGATGAGGCTACTGAGAGTTTCAAATTTTGATAGGCCAGGTTGTGTTGTGAGAGCACTTTAGGATGTTGTTTTTGCCATGATTTTCTGTTGTAACAAGAAGCAGACTTATGTGGCAGTAAGTATAGGAGAGGTCAAGTACATTGCAGTGTGTGCGACAGTTCATGAAGCACCGTGGCTTTGGAAGTTATATAGATGATTAGATGCTAACTTTCTCATCAAGCCTCTACCAACTTGGTTTTACTCTGCCAAGTTCAGTTTAAGTTGGCTGATTCTTTGTTAGTTTGAAATGTAACTCTATTAGCAGAGCTGAAGATAAACACTGGTTAAGAAACTAAAAGCACACAAAACTTAACCTACCTAATCCCTAAACCTACCAACCTAAAAGTTTCGCTCAACTTTCTTACCTCATTTCACTTCTTAGAATTTGCATTTGCATTGTTTGGAGTTGAAGTGAACCCTAATTGGAATTATGTTGTTGAAATTGAGTTGGTGCTGATTTTAGATTGGACTCCATCTGTGATGTTATCTAATAATTTTCTAGCAGATTGTGATTGTTGTTCCAAAATTTCAGCTTGCTCTCTCTTACATCCATGGTGCAAATTTCTTAGACCAGAGTTCATCTTTTGTAAGACTATCTCTTGATATGAGGTATTTGCATTTCTGAGTTTTCCATGAAGCGCTAATATTTATGAAGGAATGAAGCTTTGAGTGGTGTTTTAGTCTTTCAATCTTTAGTTGTGGGACAAATTCTTTGATTTCATATGTATGTAAGATGGAGATGTAAAATTATAACACAAAACATATTGTTCTTATCTTTGAGATGTAACACAAAACATATTGCTTTTATCTTGAGATGTAGTGCTAGATCATTTTTTAATGCACTTAACTGTTGATGTATTTGTAACTTTGGAATGTATTCACTTGTATATCTTATGTATTGTATTTCATTTTACCCTGATGTTCCTATCGGGAGAATCATTAATGCAATCAAGTCATGTAAATTCATAGAGTTTAACCCTCCTTTGTTGATCGGGGCGCAAAGTCCCCACAGTTGAGGGGCACTAGGATTATTAGACTCTCCTAGTGATGTCGGCCCTGGTAAGTAATTGTCAAGTCGGAAACTAGTATAAATAGAGAGCGAGTCTCTCTATTTTTAACACACACTCACTCAATTATAGAGCATGAGTGAGAGAAGAGAAGCTCGCACAAGTGAGATGGAGAACAGCTATCGAAGATCATCTTTCTGTCTTTGGGTTTTACTTTTGCCATTGGTTCTCATTCTATCTCTGAGGAAGTTGCGGGGTTTTCTCCTTTATGGTTTCCCTGAGGAAAACTCTTTGTGTCTCTTGTCTCTTGTAATTATTGCTATGCATGTTATTCTCTCAGATAAGATCCTAAGATCATATTGCTTAAATGATAAAAATCTAACATGGTATCAAAGCTAACCTGAGAAGAAGACATTGTGTAGCTATAGAATCTAGGGCTTCTTATTTTTTAGGTCTCTCTCCACAGATCATTAGCAAAAGGAGGCTAGGTTAACTCTCCATTGAAGGGCACATCTTTCTGTCGAACCAGAATCTTATTTTGAGTATTTTCAGTATTTGACCTACCACTTCAGTGGGAAATTAGGGCTTTTCAGAGAAATGGAATTTTTGAGTGAGCCCAGCATAGGATTTATTTGCTCCTCAAATACAAAGTTTAGAGATCAAGATCAAAGTTTTTGTTTGAGTAAAACTATGGGAAAGTCAAACCCTAATCTGACCCCAGGCTTGAAAAACCCTAAAATACTAAAATTGGTAATTTTGGTACATTCTTTGTATCTCGATTTTAGAGAAGGCTCAGGAGATAAAACTTTTACAAAATGAAGATAAACTCCTGATGTACCCTGTGTAAAAGCTTCAGTCTCATATTCACTATATTTTGGGAGATATGATTCCTCCAAATCAAGGTTCCAACCTATCCCAGGATTCATCGCTAAACAAGACACCTTGGGAGAATAACTATATATCTGGCTATGAAGGTCCAAATGAAATTTTGCAAGATGTTCCAGATAGGGAACAGACTATACTTTCTATGGTAAAAGTTTAAAACCCAAAGGTGAAAAGTGACACATGGCAGTCTGTACAAGTTTGTTATGCTAAACAGTCCTGAAAAAGTCATCGTGGGAAAACTCTCATAAGTCCCAATTGGTGAAACCAATTCTGCTCAAACCTACGGTGTTGGAAAGAGCACAGATAAGGCTACCTCAATATGAAATCACAGACATATAGGAGTAATACTTTCAAAGATACCATAGAAACAACATCAAGCATTTATGTAGAAGAAATTTGAAAACTAAGGCTTCCTTTTCCGAGAGCTTCCCTCCATTGTTTTCAGAAAAGGATTATATTGGATAGATCGCCTTGAAAAGGTGCATCTTTCTATCCAATCAGATCTAAAAGATTCAAAGTTTTGAAAAATAGGGTCTCTCTAACAAACCCTAGATCAGTCAGATCTGGAACCAGGACAGACACCTCAAATCGGTAAGATCTAATGTTTTGCTATTTACATTTGAGGTTCTCATTATGACTAATCACACCATCTTGATGATGAGCTTGGTGAAGCTGACAACTTCCAAGCATGGAAGTATAGGATCTCACTGGTTCTTGAAGAAAATGAATTGGACACCTACCTAAGTGGAGAGGTTCCAGTTCCTGAGGGAGATGAGGCTAAAGCCTTACACAAGAAGAACTTGGTCAAGGCCAAGAAGATCACCTTAAACCACAAGTGTCTTCCCTAAATACACCTAAAGAGATGTTTGATTCCTTGACCAAACTATTTTGAAGGGAAGAATATAAATTGAAAGAAGTATAGGAACTCCATGATCCTTGAAGAACTTGACTTAGATCAGTATTTCAGTAAAGAAGTTATAAGAGCAGAGGGAGATGAGGCTAAGGATAGAGTCAAGAGAATCAATGAAGATTCTATTAAAGATCATCTCTCATGTGTCATCCCTGAAGACACCAAAAGGAAGTGTTTGATGCTATGACGAAGCAGTCGAAGAATGATAATATATTGTTATAACCACCTTGAATGGCCTCCCAAGATCATGGGATTCATTCATTCAAGGAATGTGTGCCAGAAGGAAGTGATTACCTTCAGCAAACTCTTGGAAGAGTGCACACAAGAAGAATATCGACTCATAATAAAATAAGAGAATATGGGAGCAACTAAAGATCAAGCTCTCACGATTCAAAGAAGATCCCTCAAGCGATGAGGAATATGATGATCTCAATTCTTGAAGAACCTCTTATCCATCTTAGAATTTGGATAAGAAATTATGTTGCTATGAATGAAGAAGATGATGAATTTGAAGGCTCAAGAAGGAGTCTACCCAAGAAACGAATAAAGTTAAGTATTCAATTGTCATTTCATGATATTATTTTGTTATGCATTTGTTTATATTCAGTTGATGTGTTATGCATGATAGAATGTTTTCATTAATGACAGTATACTACTAATATACATGTGATGGGTAAGTATCCCATGGTGCTATACAACTCTCCATTGCTACTTATATAGAATAAAACCTCTTTTCTGACATATCAGCCCTAGGGCACAATCTCAATAATGTCATGGTAGAGATGGAAGGCATCTAGAAAGTTTCAATGAGATATGGATGAATGTTGTATTGGCTAAAATAGTTGCATGATTATATATTTATGCATAAGAATTTTCCATTATGAATATGCCTTATGAAATGTTTCTAACCATACAACTAATTCATTTGACTTGTAGGAAAGATCGCGTACAATCGCCTACAAGAAAAGAAGGATGAGACTTGTTCCGAAGAACAAGTGACGACAGTTCGAGAAATAATACAAGATGAAGAATAATTTGACGATACTTTCAAAGAAAGAAAGAGGTTTCAAACACAATACAGTTCTGTAACACTATTGAGCGACATCATCGATGCAAAACCTTCCAGCTATGAAGAAGTAGCCAAGAAAAAAGGGAAGGAGAGTACAAGTTTAAGAAGAATGATGTATAGGATGCGGTATCGAGACCTGAAGGGAAGTATGTAGTATCTTCCATATGGATCTACAAGATCCAACATGAAATAGATGACAACATCGTGGGATATGAGGAAAGATTCGTAGCACAAGGCTTCTCACAGAAAGAAGGCATAGACTACATATAGACATTTGTAGCCACAGTGGGAGTTGAGACACATGATAGGAAGACTTATGTGTGCTAAAAATAGACATTTGTAGCACGAGGCTTCTCACAGAAAGAAGGCATAGACTACAAATAGACATTTGTAGCCACAGTGGGAGTTGAGACACATGATAGGAAGACTTATGTGTGCAAATTAAAGAAGGCCTTGTACGATCTCAGAAGGCACCCATGGGATAACACATACATGAGGATCTTGGAGATCACCTAGAGTAATGAAGATGTTAACCTTTGCTACAAGGTTGAATATGAAAGCCTATCGAGGATGACAAGCTCATAGATGGGTGCGAGAAGAACTTTTGAAAAGGTTCAAGATAGAGGATCTTGGTATCCAGTGACCGTAGATGGATACATAGAATATTAGTAGCAAAGGAAGCTACTTGTCACTCTGGTACATAATTTTTCAATGCATAGAGTATGAAAGGAATAGGGAGAATGATGCTTCGCTTCAGAGGGAGTGACTACAGAAGATCCTGAGGTTCGACATAGTACGACAAGATGGACAGATTACTGATGACTCTAGGATTTACTGAGAGTAAAGAGGATTCCAACATTGTAATGTCCCAAATTTTTCATTGGGTCACAATGGCCAAATCACATTTTCCATATTCATGAAAGTTGTCAAATGGATGCTAAAAGTCAAATAATTGCCAAGGAGGAAAATCACTAGTTTCCTAGGTTGGGGGTGGAAGCTTTAAGATTTGGAATAAGAGGGATAATAAATGATGTTTAGACATTAGAAGAGGATAAATATTTAATAATGTATCTTATTAAATAAATACAAGAGAAAATTGAAATGGGTATGGAGAATGGAGACACATGGAGACTATGGGGCCCACTCAAGCTAGAATTCCTATGTTAAATGACATCCTCCTCTTTTAATTTCGAATCTATGGGAAGCCTAATGTTTTGGGATGGATTATGAGGTTAATATACTTGTCCATATACTTCATAGGTCCTATTTGGGATGAATTGTAATTTACATGGGAGAGGAAGTGCCAAATGGGAGTTTCATGGACACTTGGCTAGATTCCCCTTACATTTATGACATCTATGACACCAATGATGGAGATTCTATGACAGTTATGACACAAGTCATTTTTGAGGCTGACATACTAACATAATGACATGTCAGGCATGAATAGAGCATCTTAGAGGTCGAATTTGGGAGTTGGAGAAGGCCAAGAGGCTCCCACACAAATTTGGGAGAAGAGGGTAGGTAAAGAGAGAGGCCACATGGCATAGCATGAGCAACCACACCAATTCGACTTGGATTTGGTTTATGGATGGATTTGGAACCTTAGAAGACCAATAATGTTATATAAAATACAGGGATCATCCATGAGAATAACCTTTTTGATCATTTGATGAATTTGGGTTTGTGAAGAGAGAGCTAGTGGATGACTAGTTCCTTGCCTTAGCCAATTTCGAGGGTGAAAGATTCCCATCCTAATTGGTGATTTGGAGAGGCCACTCAGGTATTTCAAGAATATTCAATCGATTCATAAGTTACATGTGCAAGATACATGAATTTCATGGAAATCTCAATATCATCTTGTTCTTCTATTCATCTCAAGTTTTCTCACCATATTTCAGCTCTATGGAGTGAGGTGCACTTGGTGAGCTATTCATCTCTTTGAGGGAGATTCTCTTGCTCCAGTATTTTGAATTATTATGTAAATTATCTGTATTTAAATTTCAGAAATCTATCAGGTCAAAATTCCAAGATATATCATGTATTATTTTCCAATATTGAAGAAACATTGCCATTTCCCCAATACCTTGTTGTAAACTCTTGCAATCTTGATGGAATCGAATATATGTGTGCACCATTGATGATTTATGAATGAATGAACTGTAATTAATTTATACTATGTATTTCATGTTCAGTAACTGAGAATTTGTGGCCATTGGGTAGAATTTCATATCATTTGGACCAAACTACATCTCGTTTCCCTAAGGGTCCAAAACTAGTTTTTTATATCTGATTGAAGGAAGTGATAACAGTCATGGGAGTTAAATTGATTCTGCATATGAGTCTCTGATAATGTATTATACACATACCATTCTTTAATTTGAGAATATTAGTGAGTTTCTGTACATTTGGGAATCCATTCCGGCAATTACCCGGGGGGGATTTGAGCCCCAAAATTGCTAGTTAAAGCATCTATCTTATTCAGAATTTTATATTGACTTGAAGAAGTAATTGGAAGCCCATAATACATCCATGAACATTATAATTAAGTTATTATATCACTAATACACCTTATGGTACAATTCGAGAGCATTTGGAGCTATTTGGAGTCATCTGCCATTGGGGGTTGGAACCTCAAAACTACTAGTAAATTCATGGAGTTCTCTTGAATACCTATTCGACCCAAAACCACATATTATGCTGAAAATATACTTTAATTAATGTTTTATAACATATCCAAGTATCATACCCACCGTTAGTGAAGTTTTTACAGTTCTTGGAAGAGATTTGTTCCAGGACCCAGGGGGGATTTCCACCTCCCAAATTGACTAGTCTTGTCCCGAAACTTCTTCCCTTGCAAATTGCAGACCAGGTTTGGGTATATCAGTTGATTATATGTCTGATAGATGTGATCATATGTCCCATCACCCCTCAAGACCTTCCTCACCAATTTTGAAAGCAATTGGAGGAATTTTGGGATCAATTGAATCTATTTAACTAGAGTTGTAAGAAGTTGAATTTCAGTACAGTGTGAAATAATTGAAGAATTGCTCTTTTCATAAAATTTACAAAAAGGGGACATTATAGTGGTATCAGAGCACGATCTTGGCACCTAGTGTGGTATGATATTTATGAGAACAAGAATTCAGGGACCACCATTACATATTGAAACCAAAAGTGCTTTTGTTGAAGAGGAAACAATGACTAGGGATAAAAGGGGAACCTCATATCATGGTGAGGAGCTTATAAAAATTATGGAACCTATATTTGAAGACATGAACAAGAATATTATGAAAGGATTCAAATTTTTGGCTATCCAAAGTTGGAAAAAATATATTGATTTTAAGAAAACCAAGGGGAAAAATGCATCAGCTTGCTTGAAGGAGCAAAAGGAGGAGACCCATGAACCACCTAGTTTTGAAATAGGTGGAGTAGAAGAAGTAGTACATCAATATGATCTAAATTAACTCCCAAGTGACTCTGAAAAATATGAAGAGACATTACATGAGTATGAAGAATTTTTTTATTGAAAATACTGAAGATAATTTTGAGACACATGCTACCTTGGAAATGAAACAAAGAGAATATAATGATGGATGCTTGAACTATGAAGGAGTACCTACTGATGGGTGCTCACACCTCTATGTTGGTGACATAGAGATCACTTTTTAAAGTGTTGCTGCAAGCCAAAATTCCATTAAACATGAAAATGAAGACCTTGTAAAAGTTGAAGAAGAAACAAGATCAACTTCCCCATCACCACTTGAGCTTCATGAAGTTGTTCCAAGCAAGAAGGAAGAAGATTAGGAGGTTCATTTGCAAGAGTCTCATTTTCTTGAAGGGTTCTTAAATATGAATGAAAATAAGATCAAAGAGGCCCTTAGCATACTCCATGACACTCAAGCATTGGTATCAAATTCTTGTTGGAGAGCTACTTCCTTGGAGGAGCCATCCTTCCTTGAAGACATGAAGAAGATTCAAAGAGAAATGTGCAACATCAAAGGTAATTTCATGTCTTTGCTTTTTGATAGAAAAAATGTCATTGAGATTAGTCAATGGTTACATGAATCCTACTTTAAGAATAATGAAGTTATTCATAAGCTCACAATTCAAAATGAGCAACTTCTTGAAAAGTTGCAAGACACTTGTTTTTCCTCCTATGTTTCAAATTGTCAAATGGTAGATTGTTTGGAGGATTTTCATGACATGGTGGATCATGAGAAATTTGGAAATTTGAATGTACTTGATGTGTTTGAAGATGAACTTGAAGAGATCCAAACACTTGATGTGGTGGAAGAGGAACTTGAATTGTCTCTTGATGAAGGGTGTGTAATTTTTAAAGAAGAGCATGATTCCTCTACATTGAAACCAATCTATGACAAAGGTTTCACACTCTTGAAGGAGCTGCATGATACTACCCATATGGATCCTTACCATGATGAAACTTCTGCACTTTCTGATCATTTGGGTGAGTTAGTTCATTCTCCTGCATCCTACAATTTCATGTTTTGCAGCATTAGTCTCAATGAAGTATGGATGAAAGGGTTCTTTTTGATGGTGCCACATGAGGAGTATGAAAATCCTATATTTACTTTTTATGATGACATGGTTGTAGAACACTCTTATTCACATTTGCAGCAGCATCCTTTGTTACTTTATGATGATGCACATCTACATGGATACACCTATTATATGCATTTGAGTCACTTGAAGATTTATGGTTTTTCTTGCTCAACACTTGGTTCATTTGATGTTAGAGGAACTTCATCCGACACTTGGGTGAAGAGGGATATGATTGCGGAACATTATAATTGGAAACAACATCCTCTGTTATTTCATGATGATATACATATTCATGGGTGTATTGATGAGACTTCTTTGAGCCACTTGAAGTCTTCATGTTTTATTTGCTCCTTATTTGGTTCATATTTTGGTGGAGGTTCTTCATTCACTTCTTGGATGAAAGAAAAAATGGCTGATTATTATTTTGATGCATATTACATTCTTTGGGAGAAGCATTATAGGACATGGGATCCTCACCTATGTCATTGGAGCATATTTGACTATAGCCGAAGAAGAAAAGGAGCAGTGAATCTCTAGTTTGTGATCCATATCAAGATCTCTCGAAAGACGGAGTGATGAGTTCTAGCATAGCTGGTGAGACAGGTTGTCTGAGCATAAAATCCTGGTGAATCTCGTAGGTTGGTTAGACGTAAAAAATCCTGTAGGTTTCCCTCGGATGTAACCAGTCCTGGTGAAACTCACAGGTTATCCTTGGACGCAATCAACCATGATGTAATTCTATGCTAGAAATGGCCAGAGTGAAGTATGAGTACTTTAGGGAGAAGCTTGGTGTTCTCCAGATCGAGGTTCCTTCCAAGAGGAAGTGATGAGTCCGTATGCCTTTCTGACATGGTGGTAGGATTGGTTCCTCACATGGTCATATGTAAGCTTTGTGCCTTTCTGACATGGTGGTAGGATTGGTTCCTCACATGGTCATATGTAAGCTTTGTGCCTTTCTGACATGGTGGTAGGATTGGTTCCTCCCATGGTCAGATATAAGTGTTGTGCCTTTCTGACATGGTGGCAAAATTGATTCCTCCCATGGTCAAATGTAAGTGTTGATCCTTTCCCCGGATGGTATTAGGTGTGTCCTACCATGCTGGTGGATGTAAGTGCAAATCCTTTCCTTGGATGGTAGTAGGTGTGTCCTACCATGCCAGTGGATGTAAGTGTTGGGGCCTTTCCCTGGACGGTGTAGGTGTGTCCTACCATGCCAGTGGATATAAGTGTTGGGGCCTTTCCCTGGATGGTAGTAGGCATGCCCTACCATGCCAGTGTATGTAAGTGCTAGAGCCTTTTCTAGATGGTAGTAGGTGTGTCCTATCATGCTGGTGTATGTAAGTGTTGGAGCCTTTCCCAGATGGTAGTAGGTGTGTCCTATCATGCTGGTGTATGTAAGTGTTGGAGCCTTTCCTGGATGGTAGTAGGTGTGTCCTACCATGCCGATGGATATAAGTGCTAGAGCCTTTCTTGGATGGTAGTAGGTGTGTCATACCATGCCGATGATATAAGCGCTAAAGAAGAAGACCTACATGGAGGCTAGGCCTACAACCAACATGAAAAAGGGATGGCTCTGTAGAACTTCCTATGACGAGTAGAATTGAGAGATAGCACCATTTTCTCGAGATAACGGGAGCAGTGATGATGATGATGATCCAAATTTGATGATGATCCAGTGATGATGATGATCCTGTGATGAAGACTTGTGTCAAGAGAATACCTTCCTGGTTAAGAGGGAGTGTTGATGTATTTTGTCACATCCCCATCCCTCGGACCGGCGAAGAGGACACGACGAACGCCAATACGACCGGGCAAACAGCCCCATGAACATGAACATAAGAGATCAATGCTGAAATTAAAAGCTTAACATGATGCATAACAGGATGTACAATCCATCATTTTACATGCACAGTTACTCAATGCATAATTCTTTAATCATACAGAATTACTCAATAATCAGCGGAAGCATCACCCATACCATTCCATCATTCATAATGTTCATTATAACTCATTTATCATCAATATAATTTGCAGAGATGAAGTAACCAGCAGCACTTATCTTTCAATGAAGAACTCGCCCGCAACCAGCTACGTCGCTGCAACGTTCCACCCAACCATAGGCCAGCGTGCTCATCAATCTCTCAGCAACGTTGCCACCCCCGAGCTGGGCATGATTCCTCCAAGGATAAGGGTCAACGCAGGCTTACACATAGCCGAGGGACACAATTAGCCAAACCAACACCGCTGGGTTTAACAAGCCTTCAACAGATTGGCCAAGCCAGCACATCCCAAGGGGACAACCACTGTCACCCGCAGCAAAACAATCCCTCCACAACACCGTGAAGAAGGAAAAACAACTAGGGCAAGATCCCAAGCAAAGGGTGAGACACAGCCCAATCCCATAAGGCAACTCAGAGTTGTTCTTGGCCCTGACGTGGCCAAAACAACTCAACAACGACACCCAAACCAGGGTATAACAACAACCCAACTCCAAAATATAAATGGTGGCAACAATCCACAACCCACAGTGGATAAGAAACAGAGCTCCCAGCATAGTCGTGGGGGACTCAGCCAACATACGTGGAAACTAACAGCCCACGGCACACACAATTCCTCCAGGTAATGGCTGGGTAACTTACACAGTCCATAAATAGAGGGGAAACCAACTCCCATCGTGGACGAAGGGAAACTCAGTCATGGATTGGAAATCCACAGTGACCCAAAACGAAGACTGAACACCGCAGCCAACCAAACGTAGGGAAGACCACAGTCCCAAAATGAAATCAGTGAGCTCGGCTCACAACATGAAAACGACTCAGCAGCGTCCAACAGTCGTGGAGGAATGAAAGCAACCCAAATCGTGGGTGAAAATCAACAACAAGCAGAAAACGTGGATTAAAGCCACGACTATGACACATACCAGTGGAAAATCGGGCCCTTGAGGCCATTCTACCTGCTCGCTGCGTACACAACCAGAGAAGAGCCGCGACTGGTGTGCGAGGTACACAGAGTAAGACTCACAGCCTGCGTGAGGACGAACAGCATGTCTCTCTGCGTGAGGCCAACAGACAATGCCGGAATGAATCCCCCCATGAGAGGAACTCACAATGGGAAGAATGCAGTCGTGGGTGGAGTGTGGGTGTGGGAAAGGGACTAACAGTCCTGCCACCCCACTCCCAAAGATAATAACTGCCTCAACCACCACCATCCATTCAGCAATAACTCCCCAACTAACAAAAAAAACATTGAAGAGGTTGGGTAAGACAAACAAAGGTGTTAAAACATGGGCTTTTTCCCCACAACCAAGGTTTGACATCCCCCACCCCTTATCCTTTGGAACCATGCCCTTTTCATTCAACGTTGCACTGCCGTAGCTGGTTGTGGTTTTAGTTTTAATTGATGTGCGTATTTACATGATGCTGAATTATAATGTGCCAAATGGCACGATAAACCATTGGCAACTACCCCCATTGCCGAAACACACACACACAACCAAACCGATGGTGGGGCTTTTGCCTTGAGCTCCTCACCATGATTAATTACAATATATACATCATGCAAACGGGGTCAAAACTGGGGACATTACATATTTGTAAGTTCGGAATGTATTCACTTGTACATCTTATGTATTGTATTTCATTGTACCCCTATGGTCCTATCGGGAGAATCATTATTGTAATCAAATCATGTAAATTCATAGAGGTTAACCTTCCTTTGTTGATTAGGGGGCAAATTCCCCATAGTTGAGGGGCACTAGGGTTATTAGACTCTCCTAGTGAAGTCAGCCCTGGTAAGTAATTGGCAAGTCAGAAACTAGTATAAATAGAGAGTGAACCTCTCTATTTGTAACACACACACACTCAACTGTATCACGTGAGTGAGAGAAGAGAAGCTCGCACAAGTAAGAGAGAGAACAACCGTCATATCTTATCTTTTTGTCTTTGCGTTTTACTTTTTCCATTGGTGCTCATTCTATCTCTGAGGAAGTTGCGGGGTTTTCTCCTTTATGGTTTCCCCAAGGAAAAATCTTTGTGTCTCTTTTCTCTTGTGATTATTGTTGTGCATGTTATTCTCTCAGACAAGATCTTAAGATCATATTGCTTAAATGATAAAAATCTAACATTAACTCCCCCAGTTGTAGGTAGGAATTTTATCCATTAAAGGTGGATTTGCTTACCTTTTCCAAAGGCAAGGAATAGAAGACACTCACATCTTATGCCAAAACATTTTACAACAATCTCATACATTTTACAACAATCTCGAATCATCCAAGCCTCATTTGGGAGGATCCTCTCCAAAGCTAAGTGGGATGTGAACAACGAATTGTATTTTACTTAAACCAAGCCTAAAATGTCTTGGCAATCAGACATCACCATACTAAATGCCCTATTGGTCTTGAATTGCCAAACCTTGATGGAGAAACAAACTATCCAAAACTTTTAATTTAACAAGCTTTGTGCTTTCCAAAGTCTTGTGTATCCTTCACCATTGTTGCTAAGAGTAACTGATCCCTCATTTTGTATTAAGTATGAAGTAGTAAGGATCTGGAGTCTCAGTTTGTTGTACAAATCCTTGGTATCATGGTTGAAGGACTTACCATTACCCCATTTCTAGTCTCTCAAATATGAACTTGAATCTTAAACGCAGATTTTGAAGCAACAACTTTAGGGCACAATTTTGCATAATTCTGGAAGGATTGGTCTGTTAGCTACATTTAGTCTTTCAACACTGTTTAAATATCTCCTCATGTGATATGTGTGTTGTTCCTTGTTCCAAAGACACCGCCAATAGAAGAAACATTTTTTTGGTAATTTGCTTTCTATTATAACATTGTGATAAGCCAAGTTGAAGCCATGGGATGGAAAGGTCCAAATCGTTTATGGATTCTAGACGTCAAATCCCTATCCATCTTTGGGAACCTCAAAATTTTACTGAAGAAATTTGTAACCGATTTCCATTCAACCCAAAGTCTTTTTAAGTCTACCAATCTTGAGATTTTGAAGGCCTTCACATTTAAAAGGATGTTGCAAAAGTTGAACTTACCCTTATTTCCACCCATGTCTACATCTTTCTTCACACTGTTATGTCCTCGTAAACAAGAGGAGAATTTATTTGCCACCATGTTTAATATAAATAAACTTCATGCAAGTTTCAATTTATAATAAGATTTTATTTTATATGTGAAAAACCAAATATTGTGAAATGCCTTTATAAAAAAAGTCCTGTATAAAAATGGCACACGCTACAATCCATACCATCCTTCAGAGCCAGTGGGAACAAAAAGAAAGTGTTATGTGTTAGTTCTTGAGAGTTAGTGGGAACAAAAAGACAGAGTGTCTTGTGTGAGTGTTGACTTATTTAACCCAAGAAGTTCACATGATCAAGAGCCACACGCACAGTCTCACAAACACAACCTTCACAACCTTTCCTTCTTTAGATCCACATGTAACCAAAGCTTTGTTGCCATGTTAGCAGTGGTGTGGGTGGCTATTAAATTAAATCCAATACAAAAATAACCACAAAATAATAAATTTGTCAAGCCAATACACAATTGAGCTCGGCATTTGGGTACAATCGTATCCTTAAGATATGAACAATAAGCTCAATGCTTGGTGCTTGGTTAATATAAATGAGGTTGGGTATAATATGTTGGGAAAATTAGAGGTTGCAACCTAACAACACTATATGAGGGATCATTATGGTTCCCTCGCTAATGCACACGTGACCATAGGACAACCAGTAAGGATTTATAATCATAAACCAAAATGACCACTGGACACCTTAAAGTGTTACTTCATTGAGACAAGATTAGCCATCATAACACTAACAATTTCTAATGAATGCAACTTTCTTTGTTATTTATATGTTAAATGAAATTTCATCTTGGACTTTAAAATAAAAAAAAGAAGGATAAAGTAAAAGGAAATTCACTAAAGCAAATATGAATTGTGACAAAAATAATACATACATGAGGAACAAAAACTGATCGTTTATTTTTACATCTTGTTTCTTTGTCTATTTTAGTGTCCTGATGACGGGCTTCGACTTGGTAGGCCAAAACGTCAACATGAATAATTTTAACATAGTTGTTCCAAAAATTGATGTTCCAAATAACTAGTTGATTATCTAGCAACCTCGAGACTTGCCAACACATATTTGTTAAAAAAATTGATGTTCCAAATAACTAGTTGATTATCTAGCAAGCTCGAGACTTGCCAAACTTGGACAATCCCTATTTACCAACAATAAAGGTTGTCATGTGTTCTCATTTAAAAGACTTTCTTAGAAAGGCACTGTTATGGCTTTGACTTGCTAGCCTAAATGTCTATATGAATAATCTTAATGCAACTATTCCAGACATAGTTATTCCAAATAACTTATCCCCGGATATTGGAAAACTCAAATTAGTTATTGGTCCATCAATCTACTTGATTGCATTACCTCTACTTTATAGAGGCTCGGATGATATGATAACAAATTAATATAACTGGACTTAATTTAGTTCCTGTCTAACATACTTCATTTTAGGGTTACCACATTCATAGAAAGAAAAAGATGTTCTTAAAATCGTTGTCCAAACATAATTAATTTCTTGCCATTCTTAACAAAATATTCTTCTTTTCTCTCTTATCATTATTTTTTATTTGTTATCCTAAGCATCGATAATCTCAATTTCGTATCACTTAATTACTAGAATAATTCTTTAATCGTGTCAATTGTTGTGGTCTATTATCTTTCCTCTCTAAGGGAAATGGATTGAGCTCAATGAGGGTAGCTCCATCATCAACCTTTTTTACACATTCATTTACTAATTTCTCAAATTTTTAATTATTTATGATCCCAATTCAATAATTTGTTTCTCACTCAATTCCACCTCTGTGATTAGACAATATACTCTTATATCTATATAATTCTTTATTATATATAAAGTCAAATGGAAATATGATATTTTTTTAGGTAAAAAATAAATAATTGCCTTTTCACTCTTTCATGCCAAATTTGGTGCATCTTCTAATAAAATAGTAAACTGTTCACCAACTTGGAAAGACCTCAAAGTACAACATCAATATTTTTTTTTCTTGTTTTCAGACCCTTTCTTTCTTTTATAGCCCTTATTTCTTCAACACTTTCCTAAAATTTTAAGGACATCTTTCTCTTTCCATGCTATATATTTAACAGGGCCCCTACCCTAGCATTTGGATTCTGGAATCCTTGTGTTACCATTCAAACTAGCAGTCCTAACACAACAAACTTGGTATGGTCTTTATGCTAATGGCAGCAAGCATGTAGTAGGAAGTCGGATCACTATCACCTCTCCTAACTTCTTTGGGAAAACTCCAAACCTAGGAGAGAGTTCCTATAGATACTTGTAAACCTCAAAACATGCAAACACCCTTCTACAACCTTTAAACTGGATCATTTCCTTCAATTGGAGTCAAACAGGGTGCAATGAAGACAACTAAGGTCTGAAATAAGGATTGGTTTCACCATTGTAGTTGAATATCAGCATGTATTTAGTGCCTTTGGAAGGTAAATCGGAAAATAGTACATACTTTCAACTGTAATATGAAAATAACATTGGTTGCAAGTTAATTTCTTCCCATAGATACTGTAAACAAACACTTTAAGATACTTTTGAGATCGTAATATAAGTCAGCCTTGACAAATAATGACAATATAAGCACGTAAGAGTTTAGTAAACAGTTTCAAATCTTCAGGAAAAGGATCGTTGCAATATTGTTAGACAGCTAACACAGTGAGGCAACAAGATGTATGAAAAATTGAGAGAGAGTCTTACCCTTAGCATGAGAGCGTAAATAACCACAGGGTGAATTTAAAATGGTCCGTCTAATCCATGAATTAAGGTCTACAATAAAGCGTCTGTTTAAAATCTGTTTTGATAGCCTGTAAGATCTAATTTTTGACAACTTCAGGCCTCCACATATTTTCAAATATTTTTGGGAATTTGGATTTTTCAGATTTTAAAGGATTTTTTTGCCATAAAAAAAGCTTAAAATTTAAAAATATGCATGAATTTAGTAAAGAGAGTTTAGGTAGGGCTCTAGATTACCATCTTTAACCCTATGTCTATGAGAGATCGAGATCAACATCCCTCTACTTAAGATGGATTTCAATATTTGTAGCTAGGGAAGAAGCTAACAACCTTTAGGGTTAGGTAGCTAGCTCCAACTAGGGAAAATATGGAAGTCCAAGGCCCAAAATGAAAATCGAGAGATATTGTAAAGGAAGGTCTCCTCAAGCAAGTAGACAAAATGACAACATAAAACCCTAATTCAGTCTAAAGCACCTTATGAGCAACATTAGACCTACCTTAAGAGGAAAATATGCCTACATTTACCAAGAAATGAGCAAGAGTTACCTTAGGTCATCCTTCAACATGTGTTATTTCAACCATTCTTAGCATCCACTTAGCATGATTAAAATGTGAACCCTAAATTCATCCACATTTAGCCTCCAAGCAAGAAAGTATCCATCCAAGAGAGGTGTGTATCACTCCAAAAGCTCATAAACCAAGAGGAAAAAGAAAGATATCATTATTTGAACCCTAGTCCATATGTTTTACAATGAAGTGAGGTGATCTATTTATATGATTGACCCTCAACTTAACTTAAAATTGATCCTACAAGTAAATATTAAATTAGAATATTTCTTATGGTAAATCCCCTACGAGTTGGGGATTAAGCCCTAAAATAGACAAAAATATCAAATATGACTAAAATAATGGCTTCACTTAATGAAATAGTGAGCCAGATGGGGACGTAAGACCTTAACTAGCTCCAAAATGATGCTTGTCCTTCAACGCCCCCCTTTCCAAGCTTGTAGGCTCAATGGTAGAAGATGATGTCATAGGGAAAAACACTAAAATTATGTCCAAGTGGGTGAAGAAGGTTGTGCTAGATAGGGGACAACCATTTACAAGATGCAATCACCTCTGCATAACAAAAACCAAGGTGGTCATGTGCCCTAGTGGGTCAACCATAGAAGCCTCGGACACCAACCCATGGGCTAAAAAGCCCTGCATGGTGGGGACATCCACAAACCAAAGGGGCAGTTAGCTGTGCCACAAATCCAAGTACTTCTAAGAGTGGAACCAAGCAGGGTGTCCATGACCAATCTAGGTGGACAACAACCACTAATCCAAGTATCCATACAATATAACCCACTTTGGCCTTTACAATGAAAAAATTGGACCCCTTGCAACATCTCTGAAGCGTAACACCATGTATCATGACTAATCCTTAAGCATTTGATTTTAAACAAGATTAGAAAATTCCAAGACCCTAGATAACTATGTCATAAATAAAGTTGCAATATGTAAAATTGTTAATAGTTCATTTTTTATTAAAGAGGAATAAGTACATAGCTTATGAATCAAAGTAGAATTGATTACTTATGGATTGAAGAGTCATTGAACACAATGACTTGGGAAACATGCGTATCAAACTAAGTTGCAAGATACGGGGAAACAAAAACGTGTATCCAATAGAAAAACGAAATGGAAACATGACCCCCTAAAATTTAGGAAACAGGGAAATGCGATATATATATACAAATTAGGAAGGACATTAAAAAATTAAATGTGAAACATAAATATATACATATACATTTAACAGTTTAACGGTTAACTATAACTTCGCATTTTTACTCATGAGTCATCACATTTCAGTCGTAAGTCCATCACTTCATTAAACCATTTCTATTATAAAATGCAAGTTGCCAAATGGAAAATAGTAATATGATAAAATCCAAAATCATCCTTTATATATGAGGCTACAGTGCTACATATATCAAAATGTGAACATTCAACACATAACTATAACATGGCAAAAGCTAGTAAAAACTAAAGACTCAAAGAGTCAAAGACTAATACTAATAGTCATCATCCCGCTAATCATAGTCTTCCTAAAAAATGGAACAAGATGCACGCTGAAAAGAGGACTGTGCATTGGAGGAATAAATTCCAACTCCAGTTCTAGGTTCATCAACAATATTCAGTGCAACAAGAGAGATGTCCAAGTCAACAGTTTCTGGTTCCACATCCCAATATTTACAAGGCCCAGAGATGTATTCTAGACCTCTATGAGATGCAAGGTGAAGGTTGGAGTGCACATAAACAAGATCCTCATCCTTTTGTGAACCCAAGCTATTGCACTTCACAGAATGAATAAATCCATAGGTGCTCCAATTTCTTTTTGCCGATGAAGAGCTTGCCACTTGTGAAAGAATACGAATGGCAAGGGTTTGAAAATTTACACCGTTTGCTACATGACAAATCCACCACCTAACTGGATTCATGGTGCTTCTTTCATCCAAAGCTGATATGTTTGAATAATCATCCAATCCTGCAGCAAAAATATAAAATTATTCCTTCACCTTCCTATGTAAATAAGTTGGAAACATTCTCATTATATCTTTTTTCACTCCATTGGACACCTCTCTATCCTTATGTGGTGCCTTCCTCTTCCCATTGCTTTGAGCAATGAGGTCTTCATCGTAGAATCTTGGGTTCAAAGTATGGGCTAAAGTGTGAAGTTGAGTGTTGAATTTGTTCCACCTCTCAAGCATGATTTTCTGCACTAAAAGAACAAATTGAGCATCAACAAATAATAGCTGAGGACTCTCTTGTGAAATGATTTCCATAGTTTTTTCAACCATGGTGTCCATGCCATCATATACCTCTCCCAAGAAAGGTTTGTCCGTGTCAGCACTGTGGAGAAGCTCAAATGCAAGGCCTGTGAACTTGAGCAAGATATCTATCTTGCTCCACCACTCCTCATCAAGGCACAATTTGCACACCATAGTTCCCTGCTCTGAATCTGCTTGCCTCCACTCAACCCAATGTTGACTTACCACCATAGAAACTAATGGTTGCTTCACCTCAACAAGGCGACACAACTTGATGAAGTTGGAGGCAAATCTTTTTCTCAAATTTCAACAACTCCAATCTGGAGAATTCTTGAAATATTTCTGGAGACTAGTGGTGGTTGGTGATGAATTTAATTATCTCCCTTGCTTTCCCTATTAGTTCCTTTATCCATGGAACTTTGTTGTCAATTTCTTTTAAGATCAAATTCAGATTATGGACAATGCATGGTGTCCAAAAAATGTGATCATACCTGCTCTCAATAATTAGACCCGCAACTTTGCAAACTGGTTCATTATCTGTGATAACTTGTGCCACATTATTAGGCCCTATTTGCTCAATAGCTTTCATTATAACATGAGCAATAAAAGGAGCATCATTTACCTCCCCTGAACAGTCTTAAGCCTTTAGGAACATTGATCATTTTGGTGAAGTGTCAATAATATTTATCAATGGTCTCTGCCTTGTATCTGTTCCTTTATCCATGGAACTTTGCTGTCAATTTATTCTAAGATCAAATTCAGATTATGGACAATGCATGGTATCCAAAAATTGTGATCATACCCGCTCTCTATAATTAGACCCGCAACTTTGCAAACTGGTGCATTATCCGTTATAACTTGCACCACCTTACTAGGTCCTATTTGCTCAGTAGCTTTCATTATAACATCAACAATAAAAGGAGCATCCTTTACCTCCCCTGAACGGTCTTCAACCTTTAGGAATATTGCTCATTTTGGTGAAGTGGCAATAATATTTATCAATGGTCTCTACCTAGTATCTGTCCATCCATCAGAGACAATGGTAACACCAGAGCTACCCCATGATGAAGTTGGAGGCAAATCTTGTCTCAACAAGTTTCAACAACTCCAATCTGGAGAATTCTTGAAATATTGCTGGAGACTGGTGGTGGTTGGTGATGAATTTAATTATCTCCCTTGCTTGCCCTGTTAGTTCCTTTATCCATGGAACTTGTTGTCAATTTATTCTAAGATCAAATTTAGATTATGGACAATGCATGGTGTCCAAAAAATGTGATCATACTTGCTCTCAATAATTAGACCCACAACTTTGCAAACTGGTGCATTATCTGTGATAACTCACACCACCTTACTAGGACCTATTTGCTCAATAGCTTTCATTATAACATCAACAATAAAAGGAGCATCATTTACCTCCCCTAAACAGTCTTTAGCCTTTAGGAACATTGCTCATTTTGGTGAAGTGGAAATAATATTTATCAATGGTCTATGCCTTGTATATGTTCCTTTATCCATGGAACTTTGCTGTCAATATATTCTAAGATCAAATTCAGATTGTGGACAATGCATGGTGTCCAAAAAATATGATCATACCTGCTCTCAATAATTAGATCTGCAACTTTGCAAACTAGTGCATTATCTGTGATAACTTGCACCACCTTACTAGGCCCTATTTGCTCAATAGCTTTCATTATAACATGAACAATAAAAGGAGCATCCTTTACCTCCCCTGAACAATTTTTAGTCTTTAGGAACATTGCTCATTTTGGTGAAGTGGCAATAATATTTATCAATGGTCTCCGCCTAGTATCTGTCCATCCATTAGAGACAATGGTAACACCAAAGCTACCCCATGAAGCACAAATAGGTGATAGAACATCCTCTAAAAGCTCCTTCTCCTTTTTTAGGAGATTGGTTCGTACCTTTTCATAGTTGGGCCCCATGAACCCTTTGGAAGCAGTGTTAATTGCCTTGACCATGTCTTGCCAATAAGGAGACCGAACCACATTAAAGGGGATACCACATGCATAAATGGCTCTAACCACTCTAGTTTCAGCTTCTTCCCTCCCCTAAACATTCACCATTTTAGCTATCCTGCTTTCTTGAATTGAAGGAGAAGGACTGTTAGTGATTTTTTATGCATGTTCCTGTGTTTGAGCTGCCTTCCTCTTCCTTGCTTCATGCACAATCCTTGGCTCCGTGAATGGATCTTGAAGTGTGGCATTATTAATCTCATCATGTCTTCTTTTAACCCTATCAGCCTCTTGTTGTTCATTCTCAAACTTCCTCCTTTCCCTTGGATCACTTGTTTTTGTGCAACTATCAACCCCTTTTCCTATTTCATACAAAAAATGTGCCCTCACTCTTGGGTAAGAGCCCTTGTACAACCCATTGCAAAGAGTGCAGTGCCATTCAAATGAACCACCACTTGGAATTCTTGCAATCTTCTTAACATGGCTCCATAATGGGTTATAGTCATCCCTTTTGTTGGGCTTAGGCAGTGGAGGAAAAGAGGCTTCTTCATTGGCAGGAATTACTTTTTCCAAAAACAAAAAACAAAAAAAAAATGAAATTTTGAAAACAAATTAGCATTATTTTTTTTTTAAATGAAGCATACATCAAATAAAAAACACCATAACCTTGAAAGATTGCTTGTTGCTCACCACTAAACATCAAAATCTGACTGGTGCTACCCCAAGATGCTACAAAACTGGAAAACCAAATGGTTGTAGCTAACTAAAAAAATGTTGGTTGTTGTAGCAACAAATTGTTGGACCTGACCTCCACTTGAAAAAATCGACAATCCAAACGAATTATTTGTCAAGAGGTACACGGCTGTAACAGACTTTCTTCCTCAGATAATGTTGAAATTGTGTTGTTCAAGAATCTAAACTTACCTTATCACCTTTCGGGAGTAGCCGTCACTTGTTTGCTCAATGTGTTGTAGTTGTGAAGATATGAAGTGAGGCATTTTATAAAAAAAATATGCTTTCCCCTCACCTAAATCTAAGCCCAAACCACAGTTAAGGACATTAACTCACGAATTAAGCACGAGTTTTTTTGGGGGCCCGAATGGATTTTTCATTTTGGAAATGTGTTGTATGGACGATGATACAATCGAGAAATGCATTTCAGTTCGTACCACAACCGGACGCCTGATTAAGACTCCTAGCTCTTTCAGGAAGAAGATCACCTGGTCACTAATGTCATCTGAAGGCAAGGTAACCTGGCGTACGTGTCTGTGAAGAGATAGCTTAGAGACCATTCTTTCTGGGTTCCTACGCAGGTGGCTCTCGTAATGGGGAGGGAACCTAAGACATATTTATGCGGGCCTTTGGTATTTAATCACCCTATGCCCCCCCATTTATAACTGTCTCTTCCATTCCTTCACTCACCTCCGCTTGGGGACTTCATTACCCTTTGTGATAGGTGTTTGGAAGGTCCTGACTCGACTCTTCACTCTCTTTCCTTGGTTTCATTCAAGGGAATTGCCACCCTTTCTCAAAATATTGTACCCTTTTTATATAAACCCCAATCCCATGATAAACTAGAATAAAACGAGGAGTTGATGGAAGAGAGGGCAAATTTTAAGCTTGGAAAAGGAGACTCCACTAAACAATAATCTAAATATATTTTGAAAATTAAATAAAAGGTCAAGATAAATCCCCACAAAATTCATGTAGACACACTTTAGTTCAGTATTACAAGTCTATTTCAATGTGTCTAATGTATGAGAGGAGTGGAAAATAGCCTTTTCTATATTGAAGGTAAAAGGTCATGCACATAATTGGTGGGAGAGCCACTCTGAGGCACCTAGGCTGGGGGGAGACCTGCCAGTAACTAAGTGGGAGGTATTCAAGGACCTCCTCGAGTCCTAGTTTTACCCTATTTTCTATGAATAGGATCATAGTATGAAAAGGACCATAGGATGCAATGTAACTACTACTAATAGAGGCAAGAATAAGGTGAACAAAAATACAGTACATATTTATTGAAGCAATCCATTTAGTTAGGGATGAATCTCAAGGACCCAAACATGGTTAGAAAGTACCTTAGTGGCCTTCACAATCACATAAGGAGGGAAGTTATGCTATTCAATTCCAAGACCATTGATGAGGCCTCTGTGCAGGCCCAATACATTTAATCTGGAAAGAATAAGTGGAAACAAAATGGTTTGAAGTTATTAGACCATTATGGAGTTTCCAATAATGGAGATAATAAGAGGGAAAGGGTAAAAAAATAAGACATTTTCCACTACACATGTGTGCAAGGACCCCTAATAACCACCATGGCCATTGCAACATTGATAGTATCACCAAATAATAATGTTTGAATCTGCAAATAGTTTTGAATCCTACAAACCAAAAGTAGGAGCAATCGAAGAAACATAATATTCTAATGGAAGTGGGAAAGGAGATAAAAATCAACTTATATGTAGATGGCATTTTAAGAACAGTGCCAAAAAAGTGAACTTTAGTAGCCTCCACCACAAAGCGTAGAACAAAATTAAAAATCTATTCCATATCAAGATTTCGGATAAAGAAGAACAAAATAGGTGTATGTTCGATTCTAGTTCACAATAAAACCTCGTTGTAAACGATGTGGTAAGTAATCTTGGATTATAAATGCGTTATGATCCTCATCCATACCCTTTGGGCTAGGTGATCACGATTTAGAGTTCAAAGTTACCAAGCAGTAAGCTTGTATTTTTTGTCAGTGCAAATTTGATTAATGAAATAGAAGTTAATGTAGTGCTTTATGTCTACATTGTAGTGTTTGGTAGCCACTATATGTATATGAGGAATGTTATCTTCATGAGAATGGAAATCGAGGATGTGAAATCTATTATAATCAATGCACACAAGGGGAAGTCTAAGATCTTTCTGGTGAGAGCACACCAAGCTAAGAAATTGATTAGATCAACTAATAAGTATGTACTTCTTTATGGAAAGTTAGAAATCACTTTAATATACTCTTGAACTACTCCACTTTCATCCATTGATAGAGGAAATATTGAAGAGCTCTTAAGTGCATTGAGGAAATAATTTATATAAATAAGATCGGGGAAGATAAGTAGCTCCTACTCCTATAAATAAGTAGCATTCATGTATACCTATTTTAAAACCCCACTCTCCTATTCCTCTCAAGAAGATCAGGGAAGAAAAGACCTATTTCTTTTTCACTCTTTTTCAACCTCTCGAACTACTCCCCCACTCTATAAGGGCAAAACCACATGCTCATATACAAAGAAGCTTGTCCTTCGTACGGTTCCAAAACTCGTTGCATAATCCGTTCCATATCCAATTCCAGAGCGAGATCAAGTTTACCGAGATTCAGATTAAATAGCAGCTCCCGGGGCATAGGCTTCTTCAACAGAGGAAAAGGTAAAGGAAATACATTGATCCACCAACGAAGGCAGGACTCAGGAGTATAGATAGCAGCGGGGGAGTATAAAATCGATTCTACACTAGTTAAAAGGTGTCAAGGGTAAAATAAAGAAAAGGCTATGGTGTAAAGCAAGGGTGTTCCCCAAGCCACTAGTTACCTCTCAAAAGGGATAAATATATGTTATTACCTGACCTATTTATAGTTTTATTCAAACAAAGCACGGAAGAAGTGTCTCTTCGCTCATTGTCCTAAATAGTAAGCTAGGTGTCGTCATGGAAGAAGGGCCAGTTTCGCTGTTTAATTAATGCGGGTAAAGAGAGGGAGTGTTTAATAGAAATCCCAATGGACTAAGATGTATAAAGGAAAGTGTAAAGAATGTCCTTCCTGGCAGTGTCTAAAGCCTGTCCAACTCTCTCTGTTGATCCCATCCCGTCCCATTCCATCCAACGAGGCTTTCTCTCTGATGGACCATAATCCAAGTTATCTAGTAGTTAAACGAGATCATCTAAAGGTAAACCCTCTTGTGGCTCCTCGACTATCCCACAGGATCATGGGAAGCTAGCTACAACAAGTCCTCGGCTACTCCTACTTGACCATCCATCTGATGCTTCAAAGAGAAAAGTAAATAGCAGTCTCGACTCACCACACTAGGTGCATTCATTCCTAAAGAGGTATAGGTCGAACCGGTCTAGTTCTAGTAGGTGAAGATTTGATAACCCAAAGTAAAGTAGGAGGTGTGGAAAGGGTTCAGAGATCTATCCACATGGTCTCAAACTAGCATTGTGATTAAGCGAAATCGCTGATTGAATGTATGTAAGGCTGGCACCTTCCTTCCATCCTTCTATCCATCCATTCATCTGGTGTTGCTTCTAAGATAAAGTCCTAGGTGCTCGGGGCCTCACTCCATAGACTAGGGTGGAAGGGTAAAGGAAAGGATAAGGTAGCCTGCGTCCCATTCTTATTACAACTACTAGCTAATAGAAGAGTATTTAGAAGCAGTATCCAACCCTCCTAACTAAGCAACGCTTCATTTCTCAAGTGGTCTAGGGCTAAAGGGTATTTTCTCCTCTCATAGTGCCATCCCCTACTGATATTCCTTCCTGGCTTCATCCAATGGGTTGGGCATCATTCCATCGACTAGGTTGAAGGCAGTAAGTAAAGTCAGGTATAACAAGTGGCATGTGCATAAAGAAAGGATAGCATGCCTCCCCTCCTTCTGGTTGAATGGGTGGTAAGTAGGGTAAAGTCTATATTTTTTTAAATCGAACAAGTGAGTTAGTAGTACTAAACTAAAGGAAGGTCTATTCCTAGTGATGCAGTGGTGAGTAGGGTAGCACTCCATCCTCCCCTCTCCCCATATCCTAAGTAGGTTGGTTAAAGTAGTAATTCTGGTAAACATAACAGGAGCATGCTACTACAAGTCTTGGCTACTCAAATCGGATACGCAGCCTAGATAACGGGCTCATGGGGGGATACCCAACTAGGCTCATTGGATCCTGTGCTGGGCTAGAGACAGGACTGGGCTTACTCGACTTGGCTTGGATATGCTACTTGCCTTGGGTACTTGGTTGTCTGGGCTCCCGGCGGGATCAGTTGGGATATTTTATTTGGATACTACGATACTTGGCTTGGCTAATCAAATGGAAGGCTAATTGAATACAATTGGAGGGGCCTAATCTCACAGGGGCTTCAATGGTGGCTCAACGGCTTCCTACTCAATGGCATGGCACTCACATTTGATGCTACTCAATCCCACTACGCCAGGTGTCGATCACTTGATGCTAGGACTCCTTACCGCTAGTAGAGATAGGTAGGTGTAGATCCAATGGATGCTGCTGGTACTTCGTTTAAAGTGTCAATGCCAAGTTTCAATGCACTTAATCCCAAGAGGAGATCCAAGAGTCGATGCTTTTACTCCATGGATTTTACTCTATCAATGGATTGTACGCTATGGTTTGTACTCTCTGGATAGTCAGCCCATTGGATATAAGTACCCTCAGTATCATACCTGTTTTAACCTCACCACATGCCGCATCACCCAACACGGGACGGTAGGGTTACTGAGGTGAGTCAGTGAGTAAGTAAAGGAGCTTTCCCAATAGCCCCAAACCCACCCAGTTGTTCAACGTTACATGTTCTTGATACCACGTGGCCAGTAGGTAGTCCCCACCAGTTGTAATACCCCCTGCCCAGTTAGATGTGAACAGTTCTCGATACACTGGCCCTAGGAGGTCCAATTAGTGGAGCCCGGTGTATTAGCCCCGGTGGATTGTATTAGCGGGGTAGCCATGCGTATTGGATCAATCAATTATTAGCCAAGCGAAATGGCTTAAGGGATTAGAGCGAGTAGGGGAGCCCAGTGGATTAGCGGAGCCAAGTGTATTATATCCAGGGGATTGGCTCATTGGATTAGAGCCCTTGCCTGTGTATTAGCCTAGGGATTAGAGCGAATTAGAGCAGATTAGGGCTAGTGGGATTAGAGGCATCTCTCAATCTATCCCGTGTATTGGTTAGCGGTAATCGAGACCTCCATACTGTGTCTATCGGCACCTCCATACTGTGACTGGCTATTGGTCGTCCACTGATTGAAATTGACTATGTGGGACAAAGGTTTTCTCAGTAGACTTTCAATGCCCCTCCTTGTGAGTATCTGTAGGAATGATTGTTCCGTCTCGGTAAGTGATATAGGGTTCGAGGTCGAGGGATATGGTTCTATATCGGTGGAGTAAGAGTCACATAATGTTCAAAGAAGCCCCGTTCACCCAATGCCACATAGAATTCATAGAGCTCTTAGAAGTTTCTTATTTTTTTCTTTTTGAATTCGATGGCACATTAACCAGAGCTAATAGAAATTTAGTTGTTCTATCCATCCATATATTCCAACTCTAAGTATTTATTTCTTGTGACAATGGACAAGGTAAACGTCTTAATGACGACATAATATAGTAACTAGGTTGTAGTAGGTATGGCTGCAACGTAGGTATAGCTACAATGAGATAGGTATGCTAGTTGTTAGGTTTCCAAGGTAAGGTGTATTCTCTTATTGAAAAAGGAATGGAGAATGGAGTTATTATAAGGTTTGTGTTGTTTTTATCCTCTTCTTTTCACCAAGGAAGGGACACTAATAGGTATGACTTAATTTGGTAAGCTACATGGCAATAACTACTTCTCCATGGTGATATCATATATCCTATATATGCGAGATCGTATAGGAACAAAATATTGCCAGGTAGATAAGTCATATCTAATATCGTATAGGAACAAGTATATCTGAACAAATAGATATAAAGATCACACCCATTCAAACCCTCTCATCCCCATTCCAAGATTTCGGTCTGTAATAGAAATAGTAAAGGAGGGCCATCAACGAGACTGGGTTGGGGCCCATAGCTGTGGGCGGGCTATATATCTTCCCCCCGACATTTCTTCTACACTTCGGTTACCTTAGTGTCCTACCTAACATAATATCTTTACGCAAGCCACGAAAAGAAAGGTGGAAGATCTTGTTCCTTCTACACCACCGTAACTTCCTTGTTGGTTCCCAAAACTATGCTGGCTGAGCAATCTGGCCTAAACCATCCTGTCTGTTTTCGCTCCTCGATCTCTCTCTTGGTTGTGAAGGCATTGGTTGTGGTTGTAGAGGTATATCAGATCACCCACCCTTTCCATTTCTTCGTGGTAGCGGCTCTTGCTATATTATAGAAATAGATAATTTGGGATTATGAAAATCTTATACAGAATTCATGTCTCATTGTCTCGTTTCAATAGATGATCTCTTTTGTAGGTAGATATAATTATATGGATTAGAAAAGGTCGTTGTGGATAATTTCTGTCAACCAAAAAGCTATCAATAGTGCATCATATTGATACGGGATTCACGCATTTCCCTCTTAAATAACATCGTCAATAGCATTGTAAATAAAAAAAGCTAGATCGACTGCTGGTACCAATGCTGGATCAACTGAATCAACAACTGGCACTAGAATTTAATGATGTGCTACTATCTCTTGAACGGAAGGAACTGCAATCGGATCTGCCTTTACTTATGCATCAATAGGCTCCGGTGCCTCCGCCCCTGTGGTGGCTTCCCTCGCTGTTTCCACCTTTGCTTATGGTCCCGGATCAACAACTGAATCAATTGCTTAATCTACAGACTAGACAGGATAAAGATCAGAGCTACCGCGAGCGCTAAAGGCTTAACTACGGTACGCTAAACATTGAAGATATGGGGGACTCCGGGTGAAACTATCTGTACTGCCCCGACTACTGGGTCTCAATCACAAACATCAGGTCACTCACGAACATCTGACTCTACACCTCGATCCGGAACTGGATCTCGATCTGCTTCTCGATATGGATTTCAATCACTAAGACGGAATATCGCTCACTAGCATCATACTCTGAATAAATACCAAGGTCTGGTGGAAGGACATCAATTTCTCTATTAAGTCGCAAGGTGCAAGGCCATGTGCAGCAAAGCCAGGTAGACACAGGAAGGATACATAGCCAACCAACCCTTTAACTTATAAAGGGAGCTGCCCTAACAACTTCCCCGCCAGGATAATCCCTCCACACATTGAAGGAAGGGCGATGGCTATATACTGGACAGAATTTCCCTCTCTCAGGAGGGGAGCCTGTCCAATGCACACCGTTGTCGGAGCCTGTTGTCGGAGCCTGTCCAATGCACACCGTTGTCGAGATTCTTGGTCTATATCGGAACGAAATAAAGAGAATTGGACAGGCTCCCCTCCCGAGGGAAAGTCTGTCCAGTATATAGGGCGCTCCTTGAAAGAAGTCCTCCCGCACCTATTCTCCCCTCAGTAACTGCTCTACAAATCAACGATCCACCTACCATCAATCTGGGTCTTCCCTCTACACCTATGGCGAGTGAGAAATTACTCGTATAATGATTGTTGGTAACTAGGGTCCTACCAATAAAAGTTCTTTTTTAAGAGAAAACAAAACTCCATAAAAATTAACGAATACCGACGAGCCTTATTTACTGGACAGATTCGTCTTTAAGACGAGTCTGTCAATTGTCAGGGGCTCTGATGGTACACCTTCCGACCTCAACTCTCCGTGCGAAATTAGAATAATCCGGCCATCAGACCAATGACCATCTCCATCCCCATCATGCATGTGCATGCCATTACCTCCGAAAAGTCCATGCATATGGACATGCCATCATCTCTGAAAAGTCTATGCTATGCATGCATATGCCAGCTGCGTATCATCTACCAGTTCAAATTTGAAAATCCGCGCCCCCAGCCTTTTGGTCGCCCCTCTCTTCCCTGAACCGACAGCCCTTTTTCATTTGGCCCCTCCTCCACCAACGCAGAGAACTGGCTTCTAGCCAGGGAAATTTACAAGAAGGGCTGCATTATGGCAGGGATTCTAGGAGGAGCTGCTCCTTACTCTTGCACAGCTTTCAAGCACGCAATTGTTGCATTGACTAAAAAAGGGGCGGCTGAGCTTGGAATGGGATCAGATTTATCCATTTATCCATTCAATGAGATTGGATCTTCCAGGTTTTAGAGTGTATCCCACAGAAGATGAGCTGCTGGGATTCTATTTGAAGAAAGGGTTTTAAAGAGTCTACCTATTGATTTTTGACAGAATTATACCAATGTTGGACTTGTATAGTATGATCCCCGGGAGTTACCAGTTACACTTGACACTCCCGTTTTTCTTCTTTTGAATTTGAAAATGTTTTTTCAAAGTATTATTTGATCTATTCTTATGCTTGCAGGTTTCAGTTATGATGGTAGGGAGAGACAATGGTTCTTCTTCGTTCCAGGAAATCACGAGAAAACAAGCGCCAGACTAAGAGACTCACCGTGTCCGGGTGCTGGAAGGCGACCGGTTAAGACAGCAGTTCGCAGTTCGCAGCTATACGGGTTGTCAGATTTGAGCTGGTCGACGCGCAAGGTATATTCAGACAGCTAGGGTGGGAGAGTATCTGGCCTCTTTCAATACAGAAATTGAAGAAATGTAAATTGGCATTTACAAAAAGAGATGAATATGTTGTTATGTCGGATATAAAAAAAGGATGGTGATGAATACCCAGAGAAGTCTCATTCGATCACCCTTAATTGGAGCCATCAATTGTCAAATCCTACAAGGGAGATCGAAATTTCTTCACTACCTTCTACAAATCAAGAGGGAGTATTTTTTCCTCTAAGCGAAACCAACAATGGATCTAGCCTGTTTTACAACCTGGAACCGATCATGTTCTATGATGACCCTACAGCAGGTAAACGGCCACCAACATTGGAGTTGCCCGAATTGTCCGCCCAACAAAAAGGGCTCAGCGCAAAACAAATCATAGGCTAAGCGACTCACCCGAGCAAGGTGCCAAACAAGCTTAGGGGCAATCACTCAAATAACAAGGATATATGCTGCCCCGCCCAGAGGATATATGCTGGTCCGCCACGAGTAGACATCTTCGCACATGAAAAAGTATATCTGCAAGGAGATAGGTAGAGCAGAGCCTGCTGCGGTTACTCTTCTATCTGGTATCTTTCCTGCTTACTCATATGGTATCTAATGCTGTTGATACAAGAGGTTCAATGTTTGTATTTAAATGCTGTCGATCCAAGTGTTTATGCGGGTAGGAGATCCAGTGTCTATCGGGTGACTCCATGGTGGTTACTATACATACCCGGACTGTTTCTTTAGATTGCATATAATGTCTCATTTTGTTCTTCTATCTACCCGTTGCCATTACAGACTCCACTATTTTAATATAATACCTCTGTTTTCAAAAGTTAAGATTTCTGTGCACTATAATATAATACATATATTAATTCAAACTTTCAACGGTTGGCTTATGAAATAATATGGATGAGATTTCTATTTTTGTTAACTTATGGAGTATGTTTCGGTTTATGAAATGATATGGATGAGATTTGTATTTTTGTTAATTTATAGACTATATTTGTGTTAAAGTTTTACTAATTAAATTGTCTTACTGCAAATCTGATAATTATTTTTGTCTAAAATTTCAGAATTTACATAGTTTATGATCAAGAATCAAATTTCAATTGAAAAAATATTTTTTTGTTAATTTATGGAGCATGTTTGTGTTAAAGTTTTACTAATTAAGTGGTTTCTCTGCAAATCAAAAATTTTGTTAATTTATGGATATGTTTGTGTTAAAGTTTTACTAATTAAGTGGTCTCCCTGCAAATCCGATAATTCTTTTTGTCTAAAATTTCAGAATTTACATAGTTTATGATCAAAAATCAAATTTCAATTAGAAAAATAAATAGGGGTGAGCAATAGGATTGGTTGTGAATAGTAAAAAGTATTGTGTAAATTAGGATTGCATTAAAGAGAAATGTTTAATCATAGTAATTGTTGTAAGATTCAGTTAACATGTATATTGATTAAATGGAGAAATGGGGTATTTATATTTTTATTAATTAAAATTTTTAATAAAAATTTTTTATTTAAAAACAAAAAAAATTCTATATACCAATTTGTTATCTAATTTAAATATAATTTTTAAAATTAATATTAAATAGTATTAACCATAAAACTAAAAGAATTAAAAAAAAACCGAGGATAATGATTTACACCTACTAATTAAATAACTTAATTCACATATGATATAGGTATCAACAATAAAATCCCTTAGTTGCAGATTACTAGATTGCTTGTCTGGCCTCTTAGCCTTGAGGAGCCCTCCATTTGTGAAAGGTTGGATTAGGTTACTAGTGTCTCGACAACCGGATCAACGAAGCTGGTGTAAATATTGAAAGGTCATAAATGAATGATAAAATGTTCCAATGAAGTGAAAGCATGTTTAGTGTTTTATTTCCATGTTTTTGTTACATTTTGGGGTAAATGTAAATATTGAAAATATCTCATAAAAAAGATCGATAAATTTTTCAAATAAAGTGAAAGCATGTGTATTTTTTTAATTTTATTTTGTTGTAAAGTTGGAAGATTTTAATTTGCATAACCCTTAGATTTGTTCAAAAAGTTTAGAATCTTTTTAAAATTGAAAAAAAAAAATTGGCATTTTTTCATACTATCAAATCAAATTTTGAGAATATTATATAAGTGTTTTTATTTAGATGTTTAAAGTGTTGTAGATTATATTTTATGGTTTATTGTTAAGATTAAACTAACGAAATAATAAATTAAGTAAATAATTTTTTTATAATTGATTTATTAAATAAAATAAAAAATTAATGAAATTAAGATATTTTAATTTGAAGATTTAAAATTTTAAAACACTTATAAATAATAAATAAGATTACTTGTGAAAATTATTGCTATATAAATATGAAGTTTTTGTTTTTTAAATATATATATATTATCAAATTTATTAATTAGTATTTCATTAAACTAATTTATGTTTCACATTATCTATCTAATTACTTACATAGATATTATGGATATCCCACAAACCATCACTAGTTGCATTGAGAGTATAATTTATATCATCAAATTAAGTTAATTTATATTTCTTAAACTAATTTAATGTTTACATTATCGATGATTTATTTATTTGATATGGATATTTTATATAGATATGATCCATGGAGTAGAATTTATTATCAAATTTATTAATTAATATTGCTTTAAACCAATTCAAGTTTGACACTATCTATCTAATTACTTGATATGGATATTCTACATGTCATCACTTGCTGTCGTGAGAGTAACAAGGTGCTTTACAAGTCAGTATGGAGGAGATGTTGTAAATTTAACTTTATTTAATATTAATATCAGGTCATCACTAGATCCATCTTAAAAGGGGATCTACCAACGGATCAAATATGAAGTGCAAACTCCTTTTTAGAGTGCAAATTTTGAGGAAGAATTTTAATTTGACTAATTTGTGTAGTTTTATTGGGCAGAGAGGCCCTCTACAGCCCACTATGAGGGAGATCTTGTAACATTATGTAAAGTTATGTAGCCATAATTTTTTTTTTTTTAAATTATCCTCCAAAATAAATGTCGGCCACAAAAACATGTTGGTCGTGCACATGGTTTTAAAACCATGTGCAAGGCCTCCTAAACAACCCATAGTTTATGAGGGCCTTGCAAATGGTTTTAAAACCATGTGCAAGGCCTCCTAAACAACCCATGGTTTTATTGTACATGGTTTAGGAGGTGCACATGGTTTTAAAACCATGTATGGGGGAGATGTTGTAATGTTCTTTCCTAACAAAATAAAAAATAATATTATATGTGTGCCATAAATAGTATTAAAATTAATAATAAAAATATTATATGTCGACCTTAAATAAGCAGATGTGTCTTTTTGTCTGAATCACACTAAAGCTGATAGTTAAGTGCAATACTTAATTCTTTTAGTTTTATGGTTAATACTATTTAATATTAATTTTAAAAATTATATTTAAATTAGATAACAAATTGGTATATAGAAAAAATTTTGTTTTTAAATAAAAAAAATTTATTAAAAAATTTAATTAATAAAAATATAAATACCCCATTTCTCCATTTAATCAATATACATGTTAACTGAATCTTACAACAATTACTATGATTAAACATTTCTCTTTAATGCAATCCTAATTTACACAATACTTTTTACTATTCACAACCAATCCTATCGCTCACCCCTATTTATTTTTCTAATTGAAATTTGATTCTTGATCATAAACTATGTAAATTCTGAAATTTTAGACAAAAAGAATTATCGGATTTGCAGGGAGACCACTTAATTAGTAAAACTTTAACACAAACATGATCCATAAATTAACAAAAAAATTGATTTGCAGGCAAACCACTTAATTAGTAAAACTTTAACACAAACATGCTCCATAAATTAACAAAAATTTATTTTTTCAATTGAAATTTGATTCTTGATCATAAACTATGTAAATTCTGAAATTTTAAACAAAAATAATTATCAGATTTGCAGTAAGACAATTTAATTAGTAAAACTTTAACACAAATATAGTCTATAAATTAACAAAAATACAAATCTCATCCATATCATTTCATAAACCGCAGAAGTCTTAACTAGTAAAACCTTAAACACAAACATACTCCATAAGTTAACAAAAATAGAAATCTCATCCATATTATTTCATAAGCCAACCCTTGGAAGTTTGAATTAATATATGTATTATATTATAGGGCACAGAAATCATAACTTTCGAAAATAGAGGTATTATATTAAAATAGTGGAGTCTGTAATGGCAATGGGTAGATAGAAGAACAAAATGAGACATTATATGCAATCTAAAGAAACAGTCCCGGTATGTATAGTAACCACCATGGAGTCACCCGATAGATACGGGATCTCCTACCAGCCAGCATAAACACTTGGATCGACAGCATTTAAATACAAACATTGAACCTCTTGTATCAACAACATTAGATACCATATGAGTAAGCAGGAAAGATACCAGATAGAAGAGTAACCGCAGCAAGCTCTGCTCTACCTATCTCCTTGCAGATATACTTTTCCATGTGCGAAGATGTCTACTCGTGGCGGACCAGCATATATCCTTGTTATTTGAGTGATTGCCCCTAAGCTTGTTTGGCACCTTGCTCGGGTGAGTCGCTTAGCCTATGATTTGTTTTGCGCTGAGCCCTTTTTGTTGCACGGACAATTCGGGCAACTCCAATGTTGGTGGCCGTTTACCTGTTGTAGGGTCATCATAGAACATGATCGGTTCCAGGTTGTAAAACAGGCTAGATCCATTGTTGGTTTCGCTTAGAGGAAAAAATACTCCCTCTTGATTTGTAGAAGGTAGTGAAGAAATTTCGATCTCCCTTGTTGGATTTGACAATTGATGGCTCCAATCAAGGGTGATCGAATGAGACTTTTCTGGGTATTCATCACCATTCTTTTTTTATATTCGACATAACAACATATTCATCTTTTTTTGTAAATGCCAATTTACATTTCTTCAATTTCTGTATTGAAAGAGGCCAGATACTCTCCCACCCTAGCTGTCTGTAGAGCTCCTTGGTTCTAAGCAAATAATGGCTTTTAAATAGTATCGATAGTAGCCTGTGCAAATCGGTATCCTTAGTATGTTCATTATGCTCGTAGTGTTTAATAGATCTGGATAAACACAAAGGCATCTGAGCGAAAAACAATAAGAAATATACCTTGCGCATCGACCAGCTCAAATCTGACAACCCGTATAGCTGCGAACTGCGAACTGCTGTCTTAACCGGTCGCCTTCCAGCATCCGGACACGGTGAGTCTATTAGTCTGGCGCTTGTTTTCTCGTGATTTCCTGGAACGAAGAAGAACCATTGTCTCTCCCTAACATCATAACTGAAACCTGCAAGCATAAGAATAGATCAAATAATACTTTGAAAAAACATTTTAAAATTCAAAACAAGAAAAACAAGAGTGTCAAGTGTAAATGGTAACTCCCGGGGATCATACTATACAAGTCCAACATTGGTATAATTCTCTCAAAAATCAATGGGTAGACTCTTTAAACCCCTTTCTTCAAATAGAATCCCAGCAGCTCATCTTCTGTGGGATACACTTTAAAACCTGGAAGATCCAATCTCATTGAATGGATAAATGGATAACTCTGATCCCATTCCAAGCTCAGCCGCCCCTTTTTTAGTCAATGCAACAATTGCGTGCTTGAAAGCTGTGTAAGAGTAAGGAGCAGCTCCTCCTAGAATCCCTGCCATAATGCAGCCCTTCTTGTAAATTTCCCTGGCTAGAAGCCAGTTCTCTGCGTTGGTGGAGAAGAGGGGCCAAATGAAAAAGGGTTGTCGGTTCAGGGAAGAGAGGGGCGACCAAAAGGCTGGGGGCGCGGATTTTCAAATTTCAAATTTGAACTGGTAGATGATACGCAGCTGGCATATGCATGCATAGCATAGACTTTTCAGAGGTGATGGCATGTCCATATGCATGGACTTTTCGGAGGTAATGGCATGCACATGCATGATAGGGATGGAGATGGTCATTGGTCTGATGGCCGGATTATTCTAATTTCGCACGGTAGAGGTCGGAAGGTGCACCATCAGAGCCCCTGAGAATTGACAGACTCGTCTTAAAAACGAATCTGTCCAGTAAATAAGGCTCGCCGAGTGTCAAGTGCCAGAAAGAGTGTCGGGTTCTTCCCATTCAAGATCATAATGTTATTATGACTGGCTTTAACTTTCGTTGGTGTACCGCTCAAGGGAAGGGTTTGGTATGGTACGGCTCATCGCTTATAAAGGAAAGCAAGGGACGCAGTGAAACTCATCGCCAACAAGGAGGGGGTGCGTCAGCTAGGGGACGTTTATATCCTGCTACTTATTTTGGGGTTAGTATAGATTCATAAAGATCAAGCTATAGTTTACTTTGAGAGTCTGATGTAGTACCCATTGTTATTCCCTGTAGCTATTAAAATATGGTATGTGTTTTATGTACACCAGATGTCGTCGATGTGCTAGGAGGCACCGTTCTGGGAACGCTATCTAGGATGGCGCTGCTGCAAGATGGAGATGTCTAGGGCTTCCTTTTTAAGAGGCAAGTGAGAACCTCATGCCGAGAGAACAACTCCGATTTGGTGCTATGAAGATATAACAGTTCTAGAGCAGCTATCGAGGCACGGAGTGATGTGGGGGAGATCCCAAAGTACTGCTAAGGTGACGAGGTGGTTCAAGAGAAGTTCTAGAGGGAAGAGGTTAGGGAATAGACCCTATAATTAATGCTATTGGGGTGAGGCACAGAGAAGCAGCTCTCAAGGAATAGAGGTGTTATGAATGACTAGCTTTTTTTCCAAAGAAAAAATATACCGGCCTTCCTTTCAGTCCAAGAAGTCCAAGAAATCAGTAGGCATACGAATATGCATATCTGTCCATTAATGGAATATTGGGAATGGGAAATAGATAAATGGAAATGTCCAGGTTCATTGATCAACGGATCACAAACTAGATAAGGTAAGGTACCTCACTAAATCAAAAAATTCTCTGGAAGTACTTCCACTAAGCGATTTGCACTTCCGTGGTACTTCTGTTAGTCGAATCAATCTATCCAGGCTACTCAGGCGAGGGGAAATACTACCCCAGCTACTTAGGCTACCCAAGCGAAAAAAATGATATCCAGTTACCCAATCTATCCTACTGAGACCCACCAATAGTTTTATAGATTCATAGAGAATGATAGCTAGGGGAACAACCAATGCAACCGACCAATAGTTTTATAGATTCATAGAGAATGATAGCTAGGGGAACAACCAATGCGAGTGCCGGTGTGGGTCATTTCGGGTGCGAGATTTAATTACCTCAGGTGCGACAATTTGTTAAGAAACTACGATCTATAATGTAACCCTCACTCAATTCTTCCAAATCTAAGTAAGTTGGCTGGTTTCTATCTAAGTAAGTGGGCTTTCCTTTACTGACTTGGAAAGGTTAGTTCTATTCTTTTATACAATTCATATTCCTTACAGTCTTCCTATGAATGTGGATGAAAATCTACTCTGGTAGAGAAGCCAAGGGTGGCTTGACAAACTCTACATAGAGATAATTCGGGGTAAAAAACTCAATTTGTTCTTTAGGTAACTCGATTATTTAATAAGAATCTCCTAATGTAAGTTCAAAACCTCTTTGAAGTCCATGACCTGACAAGTGAGTTTGGTCTTTCCATAGCCCCGAGCCATATCGCGAACCATCCGAAGCGACCCGTTACCCCTTTAGTTTGGGTTGATCAAACCGGGTGCTACCAACAAACCAGAGTTTCCATGGAGACTTTATTAGTGAAACGCTCTGCTCCGTCAATGGAGCCTTTGAACGGGGGAGCTTATAGAGCTTATACGTTCTGTGTCTTTGCCTTCTGATTGGACTGAAGGTGATGTGGAGGACAATCTCGTTAGGAAGGTGGGTTCCAAGCTACTCCCTGAGCTATGCGATGATTAGCGCCCCCATCCTGTTTTTAGGGGGATTTGTCTTGCTAATATTATAGTAATTACTTCTAAAAAGCATGCTTAACCTGTAATGAATCTTGGGAACTTTAATCCTAGCATATTGATTGGCAATAGCCCTTTCTAGGCTAGTAATCCCAAGCCCCAAGGGTTAGCTCAATCGGTAAGATGTGTGTACACTCTCTCAGTTCGGGGGAGGTCACGGGTTCGAGCCTTGAGTCCTTTGGGGTTAGGCTTTCTGTTAGCTGGGTTTCCCGTGGGTCTTTCCATCTGAAAAAAAAGGCTAGTAATCCCTATTTCCTTATCATTTATAACTATTTCCACTTTTACTAAATAACTAGGTCCTTTCTGTACCTCTTTGGTAGCCTTTTAGCTTTTATGTTCTATACCTCACTCCTCAACGAAGGGACTACGGTCCTTAAAGTATCTTGAGATGATTTCTATTATTATAAGATAACTACATCATTTATGCACATCTAGTAGTTGGCTACATACTCTTAGCATAGAATAAATAAAATGCTCCTACCTATTGTTCAAATAATCATATTAATAATATATGCACCTTTTGGGATCTACGCTCCCTTGAAACAACCTATGTAGCCCCACCACCATACACTATAAATACCAATCTACTAAAAAAAACTCTCAAGTTTGGGGCTTGGTCTACCTTAGTTTATATAAGATCTCTTACACCTATACCTACAATAGTATCTGCGCCGCCCTCGGAAGCTACTTCCTCTCTCCTCTTACTAGACTGCATGACTATGGTCTTCAATCAAGAATCCACATAATTCTTTAACCAACTTAATGAAACCTCCATATCTATTATCTAGTATAATTGCACTCTATATCTAAGAACATACTAGACCTCATTAGTTTTAGCATTGATGCTATAGGGATATCTTCCCATTGTAGTCAAACTCTCTATATTAGTAAATCAATCCTCATGTACTTGTGTATATCAAACTTGTATCTGTAATATGTTACTCTTATTACATAACTTGCAATGAGGATATGCTCCTATCTAAACTATAAAACCACCTATTCTTAATATATACACTCTCAACCATCCCTATGGATCTCTAACTCTTTCATACTTTCTAATGGTTTACCAATCTACTTGAATAAGAACCTCTCTCTAGTCTCCAATATATAATGTTGTCCCATAACCATACGTGTTCAAACCTATAAGTGTCTCGTTAAAGCCCTTATATTTCCATGATTTTATCTAGTTTATTATATATCTATGCTAAATACAATGAGTGGATATTTCATTTGTACCAATGTCAAGGGCATTCGAATAAGAAAAATGCAAAAGCAGGTATTAAGGCGGGGGCCTGGCTTATATAATCACGACATTAAGTTATTGGAGTAGTGTGGGTTACTCAAGGCATTTTCTTTAGATAGGATCACGATACCACATGAGCATATTACAAAGATTTTCTCTTATTGGTCTCTTCCTAAACAGAAATTATTGACCCCTTTTAGTGAGATGGGTCTCGTTCTTGAGGATGTGCACCATATAACTGGGTTACTTATTATCGGTAGGGACGCATACATTATGAAGCCTCGAAAGATAACCTAAAGGGATATTAGGGACTTTTTTATGTTGATAATTAGTAGGAAGATACATTATAGAGATACTTATAGGACTAGAGGTGGATTATAGTATAACACATATGTTAGGGAGTCACACCACAATCTAAGATTTCTAATTTTGTAGGATTTAGTGTGTTACTGTTGTGGTATGCATTATGGTGATACCATCCCTACAGGAGATATGGTCATTATTAGAAATATTTATTGTGAGCCAAGTGAGCATTGAGACAGTTGTTTTAGGGTATGATTTATAAGGAGTGCAATGCATATGTTGAGTGTAGAAACATACAAATCACATATGGAAATGTAATTATGGCTTTCTAGCGGGAGTGATTAGCTTGTTGGAGACCAAATAGAGAACCTAACATCCATGGTCAGCTTATTATGAGGTGGTATTATGGTCATACTATGAGGGGTGATGACTGGCCTCGTTTGAAGAAGAATCCTCCCAAGGATGTGATGTGGCGAGGTGCTTATCCTACTCCTTCAAAGTGTGTGGATTATACTATGAATCAGAGCATACAGACACTCTTCAGGAGGTATATACATCCGAATTTATTACACCCCATGGCCATATTACTATTATAGATGTGGATTAGACCCAATTATTTGCTTACTCCTAGGATATGACCACTGCCTACTTCTAGAGGTGAGTGATAGCCTGTACTATGGCCACACATAAAGCGACAGTTAATACAGATGAGGTCTAAATGGATATTTGTAATCTTTATTGAGCATATTTACAAGGTTTTGACACAGGTCATTACAAAGTACCAAGATGATGTAAGGTTAGCTAGGATACGCAAGGTGGTTGACAAACAATACATAATAGGGACAAAGAGATCTGGTGTCTGTGACACAGGTAGAGCTAGATATACTAAGGCTATAGGTGAGGGAGTGGCATGGAGAGAATGTTGTCCACCTCTTATGAAGGAACCTGGTATCAGTGGTGCACCAGGGAAGGACCTAAAGACCTTACCCATTGTTTACTACCCACCCATATACAGAACTAGATTCCCTCTAGCACCCTGCCCCACCATGAGGTTCTTCCAAAAAGAGAGGCACTGCTATAAGAGGACTAACAGATCGGTTCCTTAGATTGTTGGATCGTAGAGGAATGGAAATGGGAATTGGCTTCGGGATGCTTCATTAGCAGCCCTTACCTTACCACTCGTAGTAGAACCAGAACTACCTGCCATATACCTTAAAGTCCATGAAGCCCTTACCCTTCTTTGAAGACTGTCGAACACCTAGGCTACGACGATGGAGGAAGTTACCATCCCAGGAATGAGAGAGACCAAGAAGATTAGTAGCTTTAAGGGATAGTATGAGAAGAACTTACCTTGTTCATACTACCCACCCACCCGTCAGAAAGATATTCTATGTAGCAGCCCTAGCAACATGTTTCCTAGGGAATGTTATCAGACCTTAGGGGCACCAGATTGGATGGGATCAAATATCCAGCCCAGGAACTTTTACTTTTCCTTGCTCCCCAATTGCAATTCTGGATGGAAAGGATAGACTGATGGTTGAGTAGCCCAGGACCTCTTACTAGCTTACCTTGCTCTCCATGCATGATTCCTAGATGGTATGGATGGTGTCTTCATTTATGGGTAGGTTGTGTCCCATCTCAGGTTCCAAGTTGGAGTATTCATGGGTGAAAGGTTGTTGGCAGATCCCAGGTGCAAGATTGTTATTCTGCCTGTAGTTTCAATCCGAGGGTGTTGTCCCTCCCCAATTTCTATTATTTAGTGTTGGGGTAGGGCCCCCGTGCATTCATGAGTTTGTGTGCTTTCCTCCTTTCTTGTGTCTGTGCATCCCTCTATTTTCGAGATGTATATGTAGACGGTAGTGTTGTGGAGTTGTATTTCTGGCTGCTATATCTAGGTCTCTCGTCAAGGTCTATTGGTTCAATCTCCTTGCAAAGTCTCCAGTCTATTCCTTATTTGTCTATCTGTGGACCCACCTATTGGATAAGAAGTTGGTTGTGGTCGGTGGGATTGCCTATTGGGAAAGATTGTGTTGTAGTCCATCTAAGGGGCCCACCTATCTCGTAAGATATGGGCAATCAATCAATCAATATCAAGATCAACAACCTCCCTTCAATATGGCATTACCAGAGACAATCACTTATTATTTTTGGCAAGATCCTCGACAAATGCGTTGTAAGTAAAGCATCATCCATCAAATTGAGGTATAAACTCCTATTCTATAGGGTATAAGTTGGAGGTTCGAGGGTCAAGGTATTTTTGTTATGATGGGAAATGACCACTGTGTATGTCTGGTGAATTATTTTGAATGGTGCAACGTATTTAAGTGTCATTATAATTCTCTCCATCCATCTGGTGTATTGGCTAGCACTCTCCTCAATGTGCATATTGTGTCTCGGCAATATGGTACTAGAATCATTCTCCATGGGCATCAATGGATAAATCGTTGCCTAACCTCCCTGCATCCCGGGGATGACTCTTCCCATCAATTGCTCCTAACAATTGCTCCTCAATCAAATATCTGTCCTCCATCTCACCTCCTTCCCTACAAGTGCTTTTTATTCCTCATGTATATTCTCTGAGCCCCTCTCCAGTGAAGGGAGTCTTGGCCGACAGTAAGGTGTTTGATACCAAGCGTGTACTAATAAGTTAGGCTGTAGTAGTTCCTTTCCCAAGGTCGTTCTGTTCTGACAATCCAACGGTTTGGTTGTTCCTGTGCCAGCCAGTGTGGGTTTTAAATCCTAGCAATAATAAAGTGATCAAGAATAGTCCTTCCCCTCATCCTTCTTTTCTAGCTCCTTCTGATAAGCCTCGATCTGGCTTAGAGTATGCCTATTATACTACTTTAGTGCTGCTACCTATGCTGTTGTAGGCTATGATGGGTCTATAGGATCTATTGAGTCGACTGCTACTAAACTAACAAAATCAACTGTAGCTACTGAATCACCATTTGTATCAACTACTGCCCTTCTTCTCCATTATGCAATTACTGGCTGGCATGGAGCTTGGTCGTATGACTTCTTGTTCTTGAGGGACAAAGTGATCTGGTCCTAATACCAACTTCTAATAGAAGGGTTTCTCATAGTGGTACCTCCCTTCTAAGCGCTTCATTCAGTAAGTGTTCTAGATAGGGTTAAAAGGTCTAGGTCATATGGAAGGTCCCCCCCCACCCTGTCCGGTAGGGATAGCTATGGGTGTTCCTGTTTGTGGCACCATCAACAACATTTTTGGACCAGTAATATAGTGGGATGAAGGTCGTCCATGTCCTATCCTTACCCCATACCCGAATTGTCATGCTTATCCTGCACCTGCATAACTTTATTAAACTTAATACGCTCAACCTTATTCTCATTCACACACCAGTAGCACTAATATGTTGCCTTGATCAAAGTAACATTCATCTAGATCGTCTATTAAATAGTCGAAATCTTACTAGTCAGCATCAAATCAAAGCTGTAATAAAAACCTCTGCAATATCCCTAGTAATGCTCTCCCATACCATTGCCTCTTTATAAGCAACAATAATTTTATATCTGTAAATACCAATGCCCTACCGAGAGCAGTAAGACCCATAGCTTATGCCATAGAATAGACTCCCATAGTTAAAGCAATAAGGACCACCATCTACCAAGTAATGTAAGCCCCCGCCACTAGTAATATAACTGTCCCCCCTTAAAGAAAGCCCCTATGATATGATAAACAGCAAGTGTCGTCATTGTTGCAGCGAAAGTGAGTAAAGTAGAAGACTAGTCCTTAGGTATTAGTAGCAGTACGAGGGATGGTAGTAAGTTCGGTAGGACTGATAGAAACCCTGTAAAGTATATATTAAATATGGTGTGTGATATATTATGTCTTCCATACTTCAATATTTCACGCTCAGTTGCTATCTATTGGATGTAAATATGAGTGTTCATTAGGAGTTGGATCAGGTTTGGTTTTTGTTCCAATAACTGGAGGTGAAGTTACATTTGTGCGATCCGAGCTTTATGCATTTCTGGAACTTCCATACTCCCGTGCTAGTGACCCATTGTTGTTTACTATTTTATGTGCTTATACGGAGCTGTACCAGTGAGCTATTACACTTGGATTGTAGAGACTACGTGAGCTACTTCTTGTGTTTTTTTAAGGTTCTACCTTTGTCAAGCCTATCAATATCATAAACTAGTATTATAATTACTTTGCTGAATTACTTTAGCCTCGATACACTCTAAGTACTATACAAAAAGTGTTGGACCGAAAAGTGAAGCTATTTACGATAAAATACTATAAACACAAGACTACACCCTAAAATAATATGTAAGAAATAACTTTATTTTTACCATATCATCATATATGTGGCCATTGCAAATTACTGAGCAAATATAAAGCACAATTCTAATGGATTTTAGACAATAGCTAGCATGGTCTAAGCATTCTGTTGTAGTGTCCCTATCACTTCAATGCATTAATAAGTGTTCTTAGTAAAGTTATAGATAGCTTAAGTAGCACCAATTTAAGTAGCATTTGAAACAAAACCAACAAAAGATTCGTTTTAAAGTACAGAAGCCAAGGTGGAGTTATATAGATATATTTTCATTACCTGTGAACGTACCAGTGTGATTTCTTGCTTCCCCACGAGTAAAGTAATAATTGGGATCTGCACATGTTTGTGTGCTCAGACTTGCCCAGACGTATCCTTCAATTTATATCGATACATTTATATCCGTATCTGCAGCACATAAAAAAAGTACCTATTGTGTCCAAAACATAATGTTTATCATCAGGCATAAACTGGTTATTAAATTGGATAAACTAGATATCGACCTGGAGGGAAGGGTGCTCTACCCCGGTGATACCTATGTTAAGAACCCGTGTCAACCCCCCTCTTTATTTTGTTGGTATATTTTGTCGGACGCATATGCTTTGTAAGCCGTCCAATTAGTATGATGTATTATCCCACATTCATGGGGAGTAAGTAATAGTTGTTAAGTCATCCACTTAATAGGTTTCATTATCCCACATTCATGTGGAGTAATAGTTGTTTAGATTAGACTTAGTATACAAGTATGTGTTGAGGCTATTGAAAGCACTGAAGAGTTATTTTGTAGTGAGCTTCCTCAAAGGAGGTTGCCCCCTCGAAGTGGCCCGCGATCAATAAAATATCTTTTGTGCTCCAATATTTTTGCATTCTCATTGTATATTGCAAGAGGTTCTCCACATCTGGTATCAGAGCACTTTCCTTGGCACAAGTGGGAAATTTTTTTTTCTTTTCAAAAAAAGAGGTCAAAATTGGCTAGCGACTTTCAGATCACTTTCTGAAATTTTCTGCATAGAATCAGAAGAAATAGGTTGCATATCTGAATTCCTCTTTCAAAAATACGTAGTTTCAAAAAACAAATCTCATTTGGAGTCCTAAAAGTGGAGATATCACGGATTTAAAATCAACAAATTTTTAGAATTTCGGTGACGGCTGCGGAAATTGCAGAGCAAAAATCTTTTGACCGGGTACCCATATTTCTATTCTGATTTAGTGGGTAGAAGCATAGTGGTTGTTCCAGTTCCAGAAACAGGCTATAATAGCGATTCTAAGCAATCTAGATTGGGTTATGTTCATTTCAAAAGTTTTCATCTCAAAACCCTAGCTCTAATTACGGGTTTTTGAGCATTGGGTGGAATTTCTGCCACATTTTTTCTGGCACTGTGATTATTGCAGTAGTTCTTCTTTTTACAGCAGTATTTTTCATTCGGATCAGGGAATACACCCTATCCGCTTAACTATGGGAAGTAATTGGGCATAGCCCTAAAACTCATTGTGAGGAGTACCATAGGAACCCCGAAGTAGCTGGCCATTGAGAGGACCTACCAAGCGAAAAGGGAAACGACCCCCACTAGATTGACTAGATTCCCATCCATGAGGAAAACCAAAGAGCTGTCATTTTTTGCCAAGCGGTTAGCAATTTTACCTGCGCCGTGAAGTGAGGGGTACTGCCCCAATACTCAAGCTTGAGACAGCCTTGGTGGCCGAGTGACTACCTTTGAACCCATAGGAAGTCGATTATACCTGGGGTCCATCTCTATTTACAGTTGATAATGTGCAGAATTGTCACAGATCATTCACTCCATTTCCTGTTGATAAAATGCAGCTTCTAGCACCGCCACAGACCACAGATCAGTTCTTCAGAAAAATAAATAAATAATAAATAATTTTTTTTTTGTTTTTTAGCCATATCTTCCTTGATTTAGCTCCGTTTCCCTTGAAATTTCACTGTCACCCCCATAATACCATTCTGCATATTCCTTCATTGAGGACCCTATTCCCAATTTCACTTCCTCAAGGCCGAAATTCCATATTTGTCAATTTTTAATGTTTGTCATAACTTCTCTGATTCTCACCCAATCGCCTTCAAATTTTTCCACGGTGTTCGTTTTCGAATTCTACTTCCTTGTCCCTCTTTGACAAATTTTCCAATTCCTTCATCCCACCTTTGAAATTCACATTTTCTGCTTCTTGTCCCTAAAAAGTGTCCAAAACCCCGTAAAACCCTAATTACCCCCCAATTTTTTCCCAAATCAAAAATCTTCTTTTCTAAAACCCTCTCCATTTTTTTTCTTTCTACCCATTACCTTCAAAAAGAAAAAAAAAAACCTGCTTATGGTTGTTACCCGCGCCAGAGCAAATAAACAAATGGAAGAAGAACTTGTCACCATCAAGTCCAAACTTGAGGATCTAGATCAAAAATTTCTCGGCCTTAATCGTCAGCATTCACCCATGGACAACCGCCGCCAGCCTGAGTCTTCTGTAGACACTGGGTTCTCAGTGTTTAGCAACTACCACGGGCCGAAGCTGGATTTTCCTCACTTCAATGGTGATGATTCGACTGGATGGATTTATAGGGCAGAACAATATTTCAGTCTGCATAACACTTTTGATTTCAATAAAGTCTCCCTTGCATCCTTTCATTTGGAACATGAAGCACTTCAATGGTCTTGTTGGTACATCAAGGCTCATGTCGAGCCAAACTGGACAGAATTTTCCCAACTCCTCTTGCAGCGATTTGGTCTTGGTGCTTTTGATGACTTCACAGGAGCACTCACCAAACTTCGCCAAACTGGCACTGTGCGGGAGTATCAAATAGAATTTGAGAAACTCGCCAATCACACCGAGGGATTTCCTGATGCATTCTACCTGATTTGTTTTATTAGTGATCTGAAGGATGCAATACGCTCTGAGGTTAAAATTTTCTACCCCTGCACAATGATGGAAGCCCTCGGGTTGGCTAAGCTAGCAAAGGACAAGATCCGGGCTCAACAATGCTCCCAATACACTCTTGTTCCATTCAGACCTATGGTTCCTCAAAGAACCCAAAATTTGCCAGCTCCTAGAACCACTCCTATCAAGCATTTGTCTGAAGTAGAGATGCGAGAACGTCGGGAAAAAGGGATTTGTTATAATAGTGACGAGAAATTCAGTCAGGGACATAGATGTGTTGAGCAAAAGCTCTATCTCTTGGATGTGGATTCTCCACTAGCACCCGAAATTTTTTATGATGCTCAGGATCCCACAGATGATGATGGTGACATTCAACAACTTCCTGCTACACAAGAACAACCAGAGATATCTCTCCATGCCTTAGCCAAAGCCACCACCCCACAAACTATGCAGGTCAGAGGGTTCTTCAAAAAACTCCCTCTTATAATACTCATTGATTCTGGTAGCACTCACAACTTCATTGACCCGAGGATCACCAAACAGGTTGATTGTTTCATCCATCCTTGCTCCATCTTTGAAGTCATGATTGCCAATGGTGGCACCTTACCTTGCAAAGGGAAGTGTCGTAATGTGCACATATCTATGGGGGATTATAACTTGCGCTCTGACATGTTTTCCTTGCCCTTAGGTGGATGTGATGTGGTTTTAAGCGCTCAATGGTTATGCACACTTGGACCTATTTTATGGGATTTTGCTGAACTTTGGATGCAGTTTTCAATCAATGGTACCAAACACACATTGCGGGGCTTACAACCAGGGTCTCTTAGCCTCATCAGTTCACATCGCATGGAAAAGCTTCTTAATGAAAGTTCACATGGTGTCATCGCTCAACTCCATTTCATTTAGATGTAACCTTCAGCAGTCTCAACTACTCCCTTGGATCTTTCATTCCGATGCACCTTTCAGATGCCTTATTTTTCCAAGCTCTTCACTCTTGAACGTGATGCTTACGACAATGGATTTGGGGTTGTCCTCTTTCAAGATGAACATCCCATTGCCTTCACTGACAAATGCACTTCTGGAAATAATTTATCCACCTCTACATATGAGAAGGAAATTATGACTATTTTGCACACAGTACAGAAGTGGTGGCCATCCCTCTTAGAGAATCCTTTCGGCATCAAGACTGATCACCAGAGTTTGAAATATTTCCTACAAAAATGGGTCTCATCCCCAACACAACAACAATGGGTTCTCAAACTCAGGGATTATGACTATAAGAAGGCTCAGGACAATCTTGCGGTGGATGCTCTTTTCCACACATTTGATGCCCATGTTTCTCTTTCAGTTATTTCTATGCCTCTTCCAACTTGGTTACACTCTCTTCAGCAAGGCTATGTCAATGAATCCTCATTATTTGAAGTCATCCAACATTTGGCCAATAACCCTTCTATGGTACCGTATTCCCCTTGGGATGGATTTTCTCTGAGATACAAGGGTCGTCTGGTGCTTCCCCAGAGCACAGACCTTAAACATGTCGTCTTTTATGAACTCCATGCTTCTCCATCGGCAGCGCACTCTGGGTTCATCAAAACATATGAGCTGGCACGCCGTAACTTTTTTTGGAAGGGGGTGCAACACGAAATTCAACATATGGTTGCCGAATGTGTTCCTTGTCAACACCACAAGAGTGAAACTACACTCCATCCATATATCACCTCTTCAATCACACAAATTTTCATGGCCCAGATATTCCTTCTTCATGGAATCCCTTATTCCATTGTCTCAGACCGCAACATAACTTTCACAATTCATTTTCACCTCCCTGACACCAAACTGCATATGAGTTCAGTTTATCACCCACCAATAGAGGGTCCGACTACAATCGTCAACAAATATTGGGAAACTTATCTTCGTTGTTTCATCTCTGAAGAACAACATCAGTGGGAACAGTGGCTCCCTCTCGCTGAATGGTGGTACAATAATTCCTACCATACTGCATCTAAAATGACTCCATATGAAGCGGTCTATGGTCACGCACCTCCAGTACTCCTCCCATCCACCCCCAGTAGTTCACCAGTTCAGGCAATTGACATGGTTCTTCGAAACCGACATCGGATTCTTCACCTCCTGTAGGACAATCTTCACCTGACAAGAGCCAGCATGAAACAACAGGCTGATCAACATCGTTCTAAGCGCACTTTTCAAGTTGGTGATATGGTTTTTCTTCGTCTGCAGCGTTACAAGCAATCCTCCATGAAATACAAAGGGCATCAAACACTTGCTCCAAAGATCTCTGGCCCATATCTAGTTCTTCAAAAGATTGGGTATGTTGCTTATAAATTGGCACTTCCTCCTTCTCGCATTCAACAAGTGATCGGCGCCAACATCAGCGCACAAATTGTTTTACCAGAATGGGTTACTGAAGGATCTATCATTTCGACGTCGGAGGCCATCCTCAATAAGCACACTTGTCAGCTTATCTCTCGATCCATCACAAAGGTATTCAATTTAGTGGCCCAACATGCAACCAGAGGATGCTACATGGGAACCTCTCCTTTAGATTCAGCAGTTGTTTCCACATCTAAAGCTTTGAGGACAAAGCTTTTTCTAAGAGGGAGGGGATGTTAAGAACCCATGTCAGCCCCCCTCTTTATTTTGTTGGTATATTTTGTCAGACGCATATGCTTTGTAAGCCGTCCAATTAGTATGATGTATTATCCCACATTCATGGGGAGTAAGTAATAGTTTTTAAGTCGTCCAGTTAATAGGTTTCATTATCCCACATTCATGTGGAGTAATAGTTGTTTATATTAGACTTAGTATATAAGTATGTGTTGAGGCTATTGAAAGCACCAAAGAGTTATTTTGTATTGAGCTTGCTCAAAGGAGGTTGTCCCCTCGAAGTGGCCTATGATCAATAAAATATCTTTTGTGCTCCAATATTTTTGCTTTCTCATTGTTTATTGCATGAGGTTCTCCACAACCAATACCTATGTCCTTGCCTTTGTTAATGGATAAACTGCTTTTCCGCGTTCTACTCTAACTAGATTTTAATATGGGGGCTACAAAACATGATATGAAACTACGTGTGCATATGGGTCTGTTACTGGCTATGCTGCTTGCTTTAGTGCTGCTCTATCAGGTTGGTAAAAAGGTGAACAAAGTTCTATGTATTATGCTATTTCTCGAAATGAAATTAGTAGTGGAGCCGAAACGACTGATGCTCGGTAAACTACTCCTCGACCATAAAATACATATGAAACCCTAACTAGTGGGGCTTTAACTATGGGCTCTACTATTGGATGATCTGGATCCCGGTGAGGTGTTGTCTATTCTACTGTTAGTTTCGAACCCGCAACTGGTATTTATGGATCCCATTGGTACATTCATTATATTACAACCCTACAACCCGATACATTCATTATATTACATCCCATTGGTACCACCTTTACCACCTCACCCATACTAACGGATATTTTACTGTAGGTATGAACATAGAGCTACTACTGAATTATTACTTGGTTTATATACTGATTCTAAAACGTGAGAACAGTAGGATAGACAACATTTATATATATTATATACGAGATTGCATTGTTTTCCTATCAACAGTGAGGGGACGCGTTTCCCATACGGGGTGCGGTGTGGTATGGTCTGAAACACGTTTCAGGCGCGTATCACACGTGTTTCCGCATTTTCGGGCAGATATGAGCAAGGTACGGAGGGGGGCAGGCGTTTCCTACAACTTAGGTCTCAAAGGATGCCCTTTTCCTATTCAACTACAAACTGCCACAACTTATTCCTTGACAACAAGGATAGAAGGCAAAAATGCCATTTTTACTTATTGTTGGCTCAAAGTGAACATCGATACTAGTTGGTATTTTAGGCTATGTTGATATAGTAATTGCTATATTTGTTTTGGGTAGATTTCGAAAGTTCTTTCAATGTTGGAAGTTTGACTTCCACTTCCTTCCTCAAGATGACTAATCCACACAAATTCTCTATCACTCAATCTCTCTTATACTCATGAGAATATCAACCGTCCATCTTTGATAATTTCACTTGATAAAGACTAGGATTGTAGGAATCCATCATCATAAACAATGTTTTTAATATTTAATAATTTCACTTGATAAAGACTAGGATTGTAGGAATCCATCATCATAAACAATGTTTTTAGAACATTATTGGTCATTGAATTGGTGGACTCCAAAAACTAGAAACTAGTTAAGATTTAAAAAAAACAACTGGCCAAAAAATAAATAAAATATTCAAATTTTGATTAAAAGAAATATTCATGTGCATCCATGTGTATCCAAAACATTAAATACAAATATGCAAAGTGTTATCACCAACCTTGTAGTTGCCTATGTATGATGGATGGTAGAGGGGCAAGCAACTAAGGAGGTGGAACCAAGACTGCCTAGACTCCCAAATGGATGGTCGTCACACCAATGAAGGCAGTCTTTGCTTTATGTTATCTAAGTCCAAGACAACAAAGGGGGAGACCTAGATCTACTCCCGACAGGAGAAATCAGACCTAGACACCAGATCAGATCAAGTATGGCTTGAGGTACGTAAGGTGTAAGGTAATTGGAAACTCTAGATCTATGGAAGATGATACTAAGTGGACTAGGGCTTTGGATGAGGGTTTCAGTCATATGAGGGTTGATCCAAAGTGACCTATAGGGGTAATACTTAGATCTAGGGTTGAGGTACTAACAACTGATGAAGATAATTGTTGCCTTGGGAAACATAACCGAGGTAGGGTGTGTAAGGAGAGAGTTGGGATTGTCTAGTACCAAAGGGATAGACTCAATGAGAGATGTGACAATGTCAGATTACCTGAGTCATCAAGGAGTAGTCAACTTTCACAGGAAAAAGGTCAAAAGAGGGCTAGCGCTATGCTTGGATATCAATTCCTGTTGAGCCTTGGGTAATGGAGTCAGTATTTGCACAGCGTTAAAGTGAACCCACCTGGGATATGCCCTGATCTATGGACCTAGAAAAGTGTTTGGCTCGAAAGATTCAGTTTATAGGGAAACCAACTGAAGGAGGGCTAGTGCTAGGGTTTGGAAAGGCAGAACTGCAGATCTGGGACAACCAAGAGACTATCAGCTCAACGTTGGAGGGGAGATGAGATCAGAATGGCCTGATCTACAAACCCAAGTCAGAAAATTTTAGAAAAAAATCAAATCTAGAAAAGTCAAAATCTGATGAGGGATGCTAGGAGGCTGAAAGTCAATGTTTTAGATCTAGGACTACCTGGATGGAACTAGCTCAATGTTGGGGGTGTTCTGGATTGAGGAAGACCCGATATACAAACCCAAGTGTGTAATTTCTGGAAAAAGTCAAATCTTGAAAAGTCAAAATTTCAGTAGGGGTGCTAGGGTTTGAGTAGTCAGAAACTCAGATCTAGGGAAAACCATTCATAGTTTGGACAACGTTGAGGAGGATTTGGTGAGAGGGATGCCTGATCTACAAAACCTAGAAATGGTTTGTTCAAATTTCAAGCGGTTCCCCGATTAAGTATTTTTTGGATTTTTATTATTTAGGAGTTTTTCAGAAAATTTGAAGAAAAAGCAGGTACAGTGGATTGAGACCTGAAAGAGAAGAGAATTACTTGTAGATATTACCTGGAAATGTTTGTATATTCCTTGATGATGATGATCCCCACCATCCCGACCAATTCTGGAAGATCTGAGTGAGTTCTAGGACCAATGTTATGCTCCAAGTGACCAACGCGCTCCCCTATCCTGCACAAGCAAACGTCAACAATATCAGATTTACTGTACCATGAAAGAAAAAGCTAGATCTACAAAAAATTAACAAGATGTAATCATAGATCACAATGAAGCTAATGAAAACCCCTTGATACAAAATGAAGACAATCCAAGCAAGTTGAGGTCCCCCTGCAAAAACGCTCCAGCTAAAAACGTCCTCGTATAGAAAAGACAATGATCCCGAAAAAAGATATAGATCTCACACACTATTCTGAATTCTAGGAAGAAAAAATATTTTCCAATCACCACCAAAGAACATCAGATGCAAAGCAGATCTAGAAAATATCCACAAAAAATCTTTTTATTATTCAGATTCAAGAGCCAAAGACCCCTTACAAATGAGAAGCTCTCTCCTTTAAATAGGAACGAGAGAACCAAAATCCTAACCACTTTCAAAATGAGTAGCTAAGATTAAAAGATAAAATGTTCTAATCAATCGTTGAGATGAGCTCAACATACAATACATGGATCATTATAATCATAAAGTACCAAAGTGGACTAAATCACCCATAAAGAGGGTACCCCACTCAACAATAAATAAATAAAGCACATGGTGGGTCCATGGAGTGTTAACTAGCTCCCTCTGGGTGCCCCATTGCATAATAAAATAATATAATATTTTAATTTTTTGACTTTGTGCCTCCTTGAGGAAATCGTGAGCCTCCCAAAAGCTCTAGAAAATAATATAAAAATGCCCAAAAAATACGTGTGGGCCCAATCAGGTGCTGCAACTGTTGGAGAAGGTGTGGAGGACATCACTCTCATCATCATGACTCATCCCATGTGATTTCCTTGCCTTAGTAGCCCAAATCAATTTCTTCAATAGCCATTTAATCATTTTTTAATCTGCCTCGGGAAACATGAACCTGCCAAAACATCCTCCTAGGGTTCCTGTGTTGTGAAACTGATCCCACCAGGATCTCTAGGATGGGGGTACTATGGTACAATCAAGTGTCTGCACCCCCTATGCCCCATACAACGCCCTAGAAATCCAATAAAAACATCTCCCTGCCTAGACACATCATCCTGTGAAGCAAAACTGCATCCATAAAGTAAAATGAGCCTGACCATCTATGCAAGTGCCCGGAACTGAAAACAAACTATCTCATTAGACTCAAAGAGTCCAAATCCATATAGGGTGTATACTCATACCCCTCTCAATTCTCTACCTGATCATCAACCATATCCAATAGACAATACAACCATCTGTAAATGACCAAATACCAATAATATAACTAAGGCTATCATCCATCTGTTGCAAGTGTTATAAGGCTAAGACATGCTCTACAAATCATTTAAGCAACAATCACAATAAGTAGCAGTCATTTCACTGGCGGTACATCAACCAAATACATATATAGGGTTTTGTTTATTATTACTCAGACCAAACTTTCAGGACTATACTCACTTCATAGTTGTAGTCAATTTGCTAGTGAAGGGTGAAGGCTGAAATTGGCAAGGCTAGGGTAAAGGATGACTTACCAACTTAACATCATGACACTTTGGATATGGGAAGGGAATACTCACTATAACCACATTCCGAATGAACAACAACACAGGGAATGGCAGTGCCTCACAAATGGTTGAGTTGTGCAGAGAGTGCTTATTCAACTTAGGCATCATGTCTACATCAAGTTTGATCCAGGTTCATTAGGATCATCAATTTTATTTCCATGGCCTTTTTGGCCTATATGACCTTTTGGGGACTTCACCAGTGCTTAAAAGCACAACTAACTGCAGCTTCCATCCAGGACATATTCAAAATTATAAGGCCGGCAATATTTGGATATAGCATATATTTAACCATTGCTTTTGGGACCTTTTCTTATACCCTTCATGGAGTATTTTAGCATTTCATTGCTCTTGCTCTTTGCTTGGATATGTTAAGAAACACATTTTACATTTTACATTTTCCATGGGCGCATATATAAACATTTCCAATATAAGTAGTACATGAGCTTTCAATTTTAGCCAACAACATCTCAAGTGACTATGGGGAGTTCTGCACAGTGCCAAACATCGAGACAACCGACCAGAATGATTTAGGCATACAATCCAACTCACCAAAGGCAAGTTCTGTCACCAACTCAAAGCCAAGACACACTAGAAATAGGGAGGTTTTTCCAACAAAGGTTCTAGTGGGGAAAGGTCCTCCATGCCACAAGTCAAGGAGTAAGTCGGGTTAAAACAAAATTGGAAGGTAACGGATGGGTGGAAACAATGAATAATGAAGCAAAAACTAGCAAGCTAGGTTATGGTGGGAATGACTACCTCTATTCTCCCTAGGGAGGGTAAAACCAATTAGTATAGATCAAGAAATTCCAAGTCTAAGTAGGGACATCAATACATAATACAAATACATCCAATTCCATTTATTTATGACCGCCAAATCATGACACTACATGTTAATACATGTCACAAAGATGAATATAAGAGCAATGATAACCATAACAGAATATAATACAAGCCGAGTCATAATCATGCATATAATCCATCTGAACCATCATCTGTCCAATGAGAAAGTGCTGATATAAAACTGGGCATCAATAACTGCTCTGTAATGACTAAATGGCTACATTGGTCCTCAAATCTGAGTGTCCTGAGACTCAGTCCTGACCTGGGAGAGTACAATAGTCCACAAATAAAATAATGATCTGTCAAAACTGCTCATCTAAGCATCTCATACATAAGAGACATGGCTGAAAAATGTATTGTATATGAAAAATAGAATATGGTAGCCCGGATACTATATATGTGACAACACAAAGCTTTCTTATGTATGTAGGAAGTAAGTGTGTATAACTAAAATAACACCTAGTGCAATCCATATCTAAACCAAAATGCATAAGTGGATACCCAACTTTACTTTAAGAATTTAGTTGTGTTGCATGGCTACCCATATCAGGGGGGTCGGGTACATGAACCCATACCAGGTACATGTATCGGGTACTTGGGTACTTCAATGGTACGTCCCCATCCATACCCAGCTGTACCCAAGCCCAACCTCACCTATCGGGTACTTCATTTATGAAAACAAGGTACTCGCATGGAGTTCAGTACGTTGTACCGCATGTTTGGGTACACGGGCAATATAGTTGTTTGGCAATTTATCTTAGCTCACTGGTTGGGGCAGGTCAATTTGCAATGTTTGAAGTTTAAAATTTTCAAAATTAAAACACATGTTATGTGGGCCCTTGCCCCTTACCCATGTGGTACTTTATTTCTCATTACCAGTGCATCATACTCACTACTCCAGCGATGGCGTGACAGAGGACCTTAGTGATGCCGATGACATTGATCATGAGGATGCTGATAACATTGATCCAAATTAGCTATCTTGATCATTGTTCAATGTTTATTGTTTTGAGTTTTCTTCTTCATGTGTGGAAATGCCATTAGGCAAATTTTGAATATAGTGCCATTAGGAAAATTTTGAATATAGTATGACAATGAAATTTGAACTCATGGTGTCATGGACATATAATATTTTATGTTATTAATTATATTAATATAACTTTAGTATTCCACTTGATATATACTTTGCGTCTATGTTATATGATTTATCAAATTTATTATTTTATGTTTCAAATTTTCAATGTGAATGTTTATATGAATTATTGAATATAGAAATATTACATATGCATGTATGATGTGACTGTGACATGTTATATATATAGTACCCCCGACGTACCCAACTACTATGTTTCAAAAAGTGGCGTCTCGTCCTTGTATCGGTACCCGTCCCCGTACCTACGTTTCCTCGCAACTTAGGAATTTAGTATTATGATTAATTGCAGTTTTGCTTTTTCTAATTTGTTTTTTACAAATTCGAGGGTAATTTTTGTGGTCTCATGTGCTAGCATAGGAATTAGTGTAGAACCAATAGGTTTTATGTCATATGGGCTCCTTCCATACGAAACTGGCCATTTTTGGTTCAGACCCTTGATTTGAACCGACAACCCTTACAAATTTGTTGAACCAACTAGTTTTCGAAAAACTAGTTCGGTTTTGATAACACTCATCATAAGTATGCAATTCTTCTTAGCTTAAATTTAAAGCTCTTGAAATTAGGTCCGTGTTTCAATGTATGACATGCTCTTCAACCTCTAGTTAATAAAGGATACATATCCCTAGACCTTCTTGAGAGATAGGCTTCAAATATCACTTTTAGAACATCTCATTCAAGATGTCTCTCATGGATACTAGTATTTAACCCATAGTCCTCTATGGCTCTGAAGTTAAGCCTTGAAGATCATTGCTATCCATGGTAACCTGAGAGATGTTACCTAGTGTCACCATAGTAACTACCCTGACACTTCCAGTTGGATCTTCTCCAACTCAAGGGGGCTTCCCATATAAGATTGCTAGGGTATGACAATGAGGGCACCAAGTGATTTGAAATATATAGCCTTAGTAAAATGAGGGTTTAGATTTTTTAGGGTTTTAATAATTACTAGTGGAAAGATTGGAATGAGTAACAATATCCTTCTAGGGAAATGGATTTAAGGTGAATCAATTCACACGTGAGGGAAAGAAGAACATCCTTCAAGAATTGGTCTAGTTCCCTCAAATAGGAAACAAGTCACATCACCATTGAGGATAGCAGTAGGGTTCATGGTATATAAGGAGCTCCAATAAGGGAAAGTCCCAACTACCCTAATCAACCATGGAGAAATCAAATAGCTTGAAACCCTTACCGAGGGAGACAAAGTTGTGCGAGATAAGAGGTGTTGCAAAGTGAGCTAGGGAAAAACCTTGAGGAGTGTGGTTTGCTTCTTTGGGTATAAGAGCGACAAAAGTTGAATTGGTATATCCTCCCACCTTGTGCTTTCATTGAATGTAGGAAAGCATTTGTTTTAGGTCCTCCTTCACAATATGCCAACAAGATCTGTAAAAGTGTGGAGAAGTTGTTAGGTCTAGGGGATTTACTAGGTGCTAGACTCTATTTTGCTTCAATGATTTCACCTATTCAAATCTGTGTTGTCTTGTGTTGTGAGTATTGGAATATTAGCTAATACGGATTCTCAGGATCCTTGATGAATTATTCCCTTTTTCGTATATATTTGTTGGAAATGATCTTTGGATGCCTCTTTTATTTCATTGAAGTTTGAAGTTCGAGTGCCATCTTGCTTGCAAATATCATTTACACTATTCCTTTGCAATTGATATTTGGCTTGGGGATGAAAGTAAGTTGTATTTTTGTCCTCGGTTTTGAGCCAAAGACTTCGAGACTTCAATCTCCACATTTCCTCCTCCCTATGAGCCTTGTAGATTTGTTCAGATAAATCTCTCTCTTTCTTTTTTAGTTTCTAAGTGATCTCTTTTGATTCCATTTGGACTTGAATAGTCTCTAATCTCTCATTGAGATGTTTTATTTTATTATGAGGGGGAATGAAGGAGGTTTTGGCCCAATTTTTTACAACTTTTTAAACATGTTTGATTTGTTGCTCCCATACAAAGGTGGGTGAGCTATAAAATAGGTTTTGACTGAGTCTCAAAGATCAGATCAAATACTAAAGGGGTTTGAAGCCACAGATGATTAAAATGAAAGTGCAAAGGTACGTAGTTTAAGAAGTTGATGAAGGACAGGAGAACAGTTTTGTGGCCAGAGATGGTAGAGGGAATCATTCTCGATGTAATGGAGTGAACATCTAGATTGAGGTTTCTATGGATGAGAAAGCAATCAAGATGGGAAACTATATGGAAAAGACAAATTTTATGATTGGACCATGTGAATCGGCCATTGATGGGTTTTATGTCAATCAAATTCCCCTTCCTCCCCCTTTTTCTTTGTTAGTCATGACAGTGTTGAAGGAACATGTTGTTATGTTGTTTTTTATCATTGTACAGTTTGTGATGTCCTTTAGAGAAATCCAACATGCCTCCTCCTCTGTATAATGCACGAGCATGTTTAGGTTAAATAAATGATACTTGATACCTGTGCTTTAGTTCTTCAGTTTTGTAAGGATCTAATGCTGAATTTCGAGATTGCTCTCAACTGCTAAGTCAAATGACACGATGACACGAAATTTAGAGGACACATGGATACGAGTATTCAACACGAGACACAGTGTCCCCAAAAATAGGACACGAGGGACACATTTTATATATATATATATATATATATATATATATATTAAAAAAGTTAACATAAAGATCCAAATTTCTCAAAAACTATATACTACATTAATCATTCAATGATGAATCACGATTAAGAACCAAGAATAATGGAAGTTTAGAACCATCTACTCCATATTTCCAATTAAGTCATCAAAATGTATTACTTAGATATCGAGAGAATGCCACTAGCAAATACAAAATAGAGTAGATACAAAATATGGAAGAATTGCATAGTTGGTAAGTGGTATTGGCCACTGTTAATAGCCCTCCAACTCCATGGAAAAATCACCGTCACTATCATTGCTCTCTCCTCCATCCTGCTCCTCTGCACCCAATCCAAGCTTTGATGCTGCATCTGTTGGCATGGAGGATGATCCCTCAAAAGGCTCATCATTAAAAGTGACGAACTCTAGCATTGGGTCATTAATATCCATGTTGGCTAATGCAAACTCCACATTGCCGTCCAAACCCATATCATCAGGAAACAAATCTCACATCTTTGTCTTTCCCTTCAACCATTCCTGCCTCCGCCTGTAAATAAGACGAAGGTTGGTTTGCACATACAACATTGCCTCTTTGTTGGATTAATAAAGCTTGCTCTTTCTCAAACTATACAAATTCCCATATGTGCTCTAGTTTGTCTTACAACAAGAGGATGCAGTAACTTGAGAGAGGACCCTCATGGCTAACTTCGGTAGAATAGGGCATGATGCCCCATGAGTTTCCCACCAACCACAGGTCTTCTTCACCTCCTTGTCTCCAAGAAGATCATACCCTCCAAATCTCTCAGTTCCAGTGGAGAACTCTATGACTCCCTCCTCCACCTCCTGAAGGGATGCTCTGTCTTGATATATCCTTCTAAATGCTACCTTCCTCCCTCGTGAAATCTCTCCATCCATGTGAAGAGGGAATTTGTGAGAGGGCCCACCACTGAGCCACTCATGAGTGAAGAACCTAGGATTCAACGAGTGAACCAAGCAATGCAAATGTGTGGATTACATGAATGTATTGTGGACCATAAGTTCTATGTTGATGTCCCATGCTCAAAAGAGCCAAAACACTCGTTCTATTTAACAATGGTCTTCATAGAATCAATCATGTAATCCCACCCCTCATAAACATCTTCCTAAGATGGGCTAGTTTGTGTCTGCAAACCACAACAAAAAATCATAGGGTACATGATCTTAATAGAAAGATCTACCCTCTCCCATCTAACATCATATAGCTCTGTGTCCTTTTATCTTTGTTGAAGCAACTTGATCCATCTTTCTCCAAAAAGACCAAAACTTTGAAATAACCATGGCCCCAAGAACAACCTTGACCTCTCTCAACCTCTTAATCATGATGAATGAGGAAGAAAACCAAGTATTTGCAACCTTCAACAATGATAGATCTGTGTACTCTTTATATATTGTGATGCCATTGGTATGGTTTTGTTCAAAATTGTGGATATGGCGTGGATCATCAATAAGATTGCCAATCCATGTCACATTTGAAGCAATAGATTTAAGTGCTAAATTCAAAGAATGACCAATGTAAGGTGTCCAAAATATTTGTGGATGTTTAGCTTCTACAATCATGCCAGCAACTATGGAAGAACTTGCACATAGTAATCAACACCTACATCTTCAATAAATTTAATGAACAACTCACCCATATATTGTCCATCCTTGTATTTTCCAAAAGCATCCACCGCTTTCAAAAGGACCGGTCCATTATGGAAAGACACCATTAAATTGATGAGTGAATGATGTGCTACATCTGTCCATCCATCAAAAACAATAGTAGCACTAGATGTAGGCCATGATAATTTGATTGGGTGTAGTATTTTGTCCACTTCCTTCTTTGCCTTACCCAACAATGTGGCTCTAAGCTTCTCTGAACTTGGAGGCACTTACTTGGTTGGAGCCTTTTCAACTATAGATTGACACATCTCAATGAACAAAGGATATCGTGCAACATTAAATGAGATGAAGTTGAGATAGAAAAAGAATGCAATGGTAAGATTAACCTCATCTCTCTTCTCTTGATGATAAATCTTGAACATTGGACCATATATTGGGGCTACCCTCCTTTTTGGTTGTTGAATTTCAGCTCCACTCCCAAATTCACTAGATGGATTCTTTAAGAATTGAAGAGGATCATCATGCTTATGAACTTTCTTGCTTGTTGTTGCCACATTCCCCAAGCCAATTGTGTCATATCTTTGGATAGTATTGACCGCTTTGCGTGTTGCAAGTCTGCAAGGAAGGCCCAACAGACAACCCTTAACTCGGTAGTATTGCTCTTGAATTGATTCCTATAGTAATTGCAAGTCCATACAACATTCGCCTCCCTTGCCCCACAAGATTTGATCTGGGCCCTTGCTTCCTTGTTACATACTTCCATAGGGGGCAATTCTTTTCTATGCTTGTTGTTTTATTATAGCAAGACCACATGAAACCATGGAAGCACCAACAACTTCACTTGAAGCACCTGTAGCACTGCCTGAGAAACTAGGAGTGGAGGGACCACCAACAATGACATTCCTCCCTTTCTTTTGACCTTTGATAACTGCCTTTGATGATTGAGCCATCACTTCCTTGAGGTAAACGAAAAATGCGACTATAGTGTAAAAAAATGAATCCTATTTAGTTTCCAATATGTCTTGAATCCAATTGCAATCCCTTCAAAAACCCTTCACCTAAAAATAAATCCGCTCTCATTACTCTCAACCTTCAGCAAATGAAGAAATTAATTAGCAAAATCCGTGTTTTATAATTTATAGGTGCCTTTTTGCAAAGGGCACATGCTCAAAAATTAGGACACAGTTTGGGACGTTTAGGTCACGGTCCAAACGCGTGTCTTGATTTTTGGACATGAATTTTTTTGCATCGGACATGTGTCCAAGAGTGGTACATGCTCAACAAGTAGGATACAGACACTGAGGCTATATGATCGTGTCCTATGACTTAGCTTTCAGGTGTGAAGACATTGCTATCTTAGAGTGTAAATTCCTCTCAATGCCCCTCTCAAGTTGACTGCTTTACTTTCAAACTTCTTCCATTGATTTTTGGCTATTGCATTAATTTCATCTGCTTATAGTTGGGTCTCCTAGTCCGTGGAGCAAGATGGTAGATGATCAGTCCTTACCCATTAATTCTCTTAGGGTTATTTCTTTGTGTTTGCTACCCATCCCACAACAATTCCACGAAACGATGTTCATCATTTAGAATGAGATAGTTTGTGACCTTCCCCTAGATGGGGAGCCTCATTTCTTGGATTTTTGGGATGCTATTGCTTCCAAGCATTTTTTATGTTGTGTTTTGCTTACCTAAAACTTCCATCTTGTTTACTTCTTGTTCATGTCTTTCTTTGGCCGATTTTTTGCTTGCTTGTTTTGGATTCAATTCTTTTCCATTATTTCTTTGATCTCTTCGTCTTTTGAGATTAGCTGAGCTTGTCTTCTTGTGTTAAATCTAGAGGGTTGGTGTTAAAGTTAGTGCAACTGTGAGACCCATTAATACCCTAGTTAGTTAACTAGGGAAGAGTAAGACCCTAGAAGGTACCATAGGGCCCTCCGTAGTCTCCTGGGGTTTTTGGTCTGGGACCAAGCAGGTTGATTCCATGGCAAATCCCCTATCATGTGGCTAGGGCCACTATATGTCTCTAGAGCATTTTGGTATGGGACCAAGGACGTGATGTCCAAGTAAAGCCTGCAGGTAGAGGTAGAGATATATTTTGGTCTGGGACTAGGGACACAATGTCCCAATAGGTCTTGTAGTTAGTTGATCAACTTTCAATGTGAGACTGAAGCTCTGCTTAGTACTGAGAACCATTCTCCGGGAGAATGGAGGACCTAGTCAAGGTCCAGGGGTTGATGAACATGATTCAGTGTGAGACTGAAACTCAACCTAGAGATGAAAGCCATTCTTTAAGAATGGAAGAGAATGATGTGTGATGTCCCCTCTCCTAATCCGTTATTACTAGGTCGCTTCTCAAGGGACTGGCCACCCCTTGATGATGTCGATAGCACCTAACCCTTAGGAGCAGTATTAAGGACAAAGGGATCGTACCATCTGTTTGGATCTTCCCCTTATACAGTGATGACAAAAATATATAAAACAATGTACTTTGAGAGAGAGAACAAATTATTAGTCTTGTTGGTCCTAAAGAAGTTGTTTGTCCACCTTATAGATTCACCTTGATTTTGTGGGTTGTTCTTATTGTGACCCTCTTTGTTGACTCATGGTCCCTTATCCTAGTTGGTCCTAGCGCTCTTATTGTGTGTACCCTTACCTTATGGTTTTTATTTTTGGTACACTTTACTTTATGGTTTTATTTATAAAACTTTTGACTATTTAACTTTATGATTATCATTTACTTTATGATTATATAACTTTTGGACCATTTTATTCACTTTATTGTTTTTTATTTTTGGACTTTTTTTATTATATCCTAAGTTTTTTTTCTTGTTTTTTATTATTAATATGGTTTTATTATTAAAATCTTTGGACCACCCTTATTAGACTTTTGGACCATTGTCTTGAATTTTAGTTGGACTATTTTGTTGAGACCTTTAATTATAAATTAAGGTTTATTTTGAACGTAAAAATATGGATCTAATTCCCGTGGATACTATTGTTGCTTTCGTGCGCTGGTCCTATCCCGTGATTTTTCCTTCCGCTGTAGTTCATCCGTGGCTCTCTCCTGTGAGATCTTCTGCGTGGTCCCTGCATCCGTGTCTATCTCCCGTGGGACCGTGACTTACTCCTCCATCGTGATCGATCTCTCTTCACTCCGCGCGACCGGGCCTAGACCGTGGCTCTGTGCATGGTTCTATCTCTATCCCGTGTGGTCCTCTTTGACTGCTCTGCATGTCTCTCTACTGTTCCATCTGATCTGCATGGTTTACCTTGCCAGCGGTCCAACTGCGTAATTGTAAATCGTAAGTCTGTCATCTGGTTTCCTTCCACCGTGACCGTGATCTGCCCTCGACTGTCCAGCGTGTTTGTGAGTCTGTCCTGTAGCGTGGACTCTGATTTCCTTCCACCGTGCCCATGATCTGCCCTATGCTTCGTATCTTTACCCGCGCGACTCTCCAGCGTGTTTGTAAGTTTGTCCTGTAGCATGGACTGTGATTTCCTTTCCTTCCACCATGACCGTGACTTACCTTCTTGGGTGGACTGTGGAGTTTTCCACAGTGTGACCGTAACCCTGTTTACTTGTGTGAACTGTGGGGTTTTCCCAGTGTGGCCATGAGTTTCACTCTATGTGTGGACTATAGTTTTTCAGCATGACTGTGTAAAGTATGTCTGTGTGACTGCATCCTTACTCAGCATGAACTGTGTGTCATTTGTCAGTATGACTGTGCTGGTTTACTAAGAGTTCTGGGTTAGTATGCTTCTGCTTTACACCTCTTAGGCTCTCTCAAGGTACGTAAATTGTTTGCCTAGTTGACTTGACCCTTTGGTGACAAGATCAAGTCTGAGTATAAGGTTGATTCAAATATTGGTTATGATTCGTTACTACGGATATTTACTGTACATGATTTTATTATGTTGTTATTGCACATAGCCTTTGATGATTCTCTAGGACCAACGTTAACGGAGTGACTAATGGAGCGTTAAGTTGAAAGAGATGAAAATTATGTTTTTGGTTTTATTACAGTTTAAATTTTAGTAAGCAATACTATTCTGAATTTGAGTTTATATGTTCATGTATTAAAGTTTTATGCTTGTTAAAACACCGCTAACCTTTAAATTTCAGCAGTTGGTAGTGTTTGTCCACGATGGACTTGGCTTCTTCTAGACAAATTATAGCAAAGAAAAGATGGATGAGGAGGGCTTCCTCATGGGTGAGTTGTGTGGTATTGTTGAAGATGGGATGTCCTTTGTTACTGCTTAAGAGTGCATGATTTCTTCAAGGATATTCTCCTACAAATGGAGAGCTTCATATCTATTAATATTGGGATTTACAAGATTGATATTACAAGGGGGGCGGATGTGGAGACGGGGTTAGAGGAAAGAGGAGGTTGCGCGGATGGGGCTGAAGAGGGCCAAATGGAGATTGTTTGATTGTTGCTTGCCATTTTATTTCTTATCATTTGCCATTGCTCTAGTTTTTTTAAGGTGATCAGATGAGCACCTTGATTTTACTTGCAGTTCTTCGCAAGGTGCTCATATTCGTGGTAGGTTTTGCAATTGAAGGGAAACTGTTCATAATCCAATTTTTAACATGTTTCCAGTTGTGAAGGGTTAAAAGGACTGCAACTGGTAATCCCTTCCGTAGATCTACTTCTACATAGATTCTAGCACATGTGAACAATCCATCTTTTGGCTTTGATTTGTCCATGAGCTTGCAAAGCTTATTGTCAATGTTTTGCAAAGAGTCTTGTCACCATTAGTGAAGGCATAGAAGTAGAAGGTGGACCCATTCTGGAATAGTTGAGGGCACATTTAGCTTTGGATCAAAGTTTGGTGTACAACGATTCAAATATATTCCTCCATCTTCATAAAAATATGGGCCATTTATGATGAATAACAAATTTTGATGGTTTAGTTTTCTTTTTGAGTGATGGAAGAGACGGCCTGGAAGGCCGGGTCCTCGGCGTTTGGAGGGGGGAGGTGACCCCCTCTAAGGTCTGATTCCATCAACATTGGTGGAAAGAAGATTTGTAATCGAGTTTATATAGCTTTGTTCTTATGCGTGTGCATTGGTAACATTTTAAAAGCATGGTTTCTTGGGTGCAAGAAAGAAGGAAATTAAATATGGTATGAGAGTTTCCATCAGCTCATCCATTTGACTTGATGGTACATCCCACTTTTGTTGATGCTTTAGAACTCTTCAAGTAGTCATTTATGTATTCAACTTTTCTCTGTAAAGGTGTCCCTCATGTATGAAATACAGGGCCTTTAAATCCCTTACCACATGCAAATATGGTATCTAACAAAAGGTGGTAATAAGGTGATGGAGACGTATTGAAAGGGACATGTACATCACAGCACCATCTAGCCATGTATTCAAAAGTTAATTCCTTATATTGTTTCTTCAAATAGCTATTAATGGTAGACCGAGTGCCATTGTAGGGCGAAGATTGGAGGTGGGTGGAAAAAATCCATCAATATTCTTCCTCTTTGGTGTATATTTGTCATGAATTGGTGCAATATATCTAAAGGGATTCTTAACAAAAGGCTTAGAGGATGAGCATCAAAAATTGGGATTTCCTACAGCTGCAATCTCTCTCCTCGCTAACTCAATTTCAATTTCTTCTTTTCTGTCTTTTTCTGCTTGATATTCCTCAATAAAGGCTAGAATTTCATGTCTAATATTTGGGTGAACATCAGGGCATGGTTTAACTTGGCCTCATATGGCAGCAAAGTGTCCTAACCTTTGATGAATCGCCCCCTAGTTTTAGTTCCTTACAATGTTTGCAAATTTTTTCCATCAACCTCTTCACATTGGCTCCATGTCACAGTTTTCACATTCTCAGGGGTCATGACAAGCCTTTAACCAAAAAAAAATTCCCAATTGTGTAATCTAAATTTTTTTTTCTAAAATAAAAATCAACAATTTTACGAGGAAAACAATGAGAGTTTGAAATATTCTTCACATACCTTCTAATGGGCACAATAATCGAGTCTCAAATCACCTGTAAGTTTGTAGATGATATGTAGACCACTAAGGTAGATGCCCAATCCATCAAAGGAAACCCACAAACATTGCTAACTTAGCTCCATCGCCATTCCAAATCAAATTGTATTCATGGTAGCTTTGTAGTCTATAAATGTAGACAAATGATTAATGAGAGATGTGTGAGGCATATGGCTAGCAACTTGTCATTATATAACAATAACATTGGGTTTTTTATTGCAAGTTTTATTTTTTAATTATTATTTTGGGATGAATTGGCACATGGGTGGCCCTGGTGAGAATGTGGACTAGTGCAGGCTAGAACCAATTGGTTTAGTTATTTGTGACCTTTACAAGTGATTGGATTGGCTTGTTGGTCTAGTTCAAGAACCAATTTTGGGGTCTTTAGAGGTGAATTGGTTTGGACCAATTAGTTCTTGTCCAATTTGTCTGTTTCCAATAACTATGGAGGATGATAATAGGTTGTTTCTTGTAGGCCCCCTTCTCCATATGAGTAGGTTTACATTGTCTAAACCAATTTACTAATTGGATGGGGTCTAATGTTTTTGTTTCTAACTATAGAAATATTTGGGATAATTTGTTTGATTTGTTAATTACTCAACTGGGAAGTATAGAAAGGGTATTCTAAAAGATCGAGATAACTTCAACAACACCCCTGATCAATGTTAATCTTCCCCCTCAACAAAAAAATGATAGGTAATGACGACACAAAAGATTAAATAGATTTGGTTAATGATTTTTGTTTGTTTATTTCCATGGTGGTGGACGAGCATAAAAAGTTGAGGACAATATTATATGTTTTGGCTTCATTCACTCTCTCTCTCTCTCTAATGCACTTTTTTTTAAATAGTAACATATTATAATTTGTATTAATGAGAGATGCAACTAGGTTGAATAGCTAGATAATATAGGAAAAGAGGAGCTTACAATAGTCTAAAGATGGCTATGCACTTGTCATGATAAAGTATCTTAGCCTCTGCAACTTCATCTTGAGCTTGATCTGGGGGTCTGCTTCTTGCTTTTCCACATCAGAGTCTTATTAAGCTTATGAGAATTGAGTGTTATAGTAATGATTGAATTAAAATATAGTACTGTAGGAAATAAATCTAGTTTACATGCAAGAAATGTAAATCTAATATGAGTACGAAAAGTAAATAGTAGAAAAGGAAACAACAAACTAAGAACGGAAAATTGACACCGGGGGCAGGGGAGATACGAGGGATGGTGGCCTATGTCCATTAATCCTTTTGATTTACAACAATCCAAAAGGACTTTTGAGAAGGCTTACTGATATTTTGCAGTACAGTAATCGATAAGTTTGCAACAAGATCCGACACGGTCAAATATGATAGAGAAACAGTTGCTGGTTGGACCTCAACTATTTGGAAGGGGGCTGATTTTTAGGGTCTGCTAAAAATCTGCAAATAAAAGTGTTCAAGCAACGGCCAAAGAGATCACAGGTGACTAGCACCTAGGTGTAACCTCCTAACCCATGTTGTCGAAAACACACTTGAAACCAAGGGTTATGGGGTTAAAAATCCAAATAAACAAGGATGTAAATGAACTTTACCTCGTTGTTTAAGTGATGTTCGGAAAGTGGGCAGGGAGCTAAAATACTCAAATATGCAAATAAACATATATTTTTTTTAAATTTTAAGTATTAGTCTAAGTGGCTAATGATATACTTTGATTAAATGCACTTAGAAACAAAACGGTACTTTCAGAACTACTTGAAAAATATTGATTCAATTGAAGGAGATCTTATACATGCAAGTAAAATATCTAAATAAATATAGATTTTAAATCCAAGACGAGCATGTAAATAACAAAAAAAGACTGATTTTGATTGAGGAAAGTTGAGTGAAGAATATGAAATGCCATTAGATGGGCAATGGAGCTCCAAAGTGGTGTGCTAAGGGACTAGTATGTTGTGTTGAAGTCATCAAGCTTGAGTGGGTTTTGCAAGGCTAACTGCCCACTTCTTGATGGATGAAGACTTGCAAGGTTAGCTCAAATAACAAATGGGAGATCGAATCTCCCTTCTTATACTTCTAGTGGATCCTACAAGAGGGTTGAATCTTTAATCCGGTACCAATACAACTGAAACATACTTGGATCTAAACACCTCTGACACGGTCAAATATGATAGAGCAACAGTTCGGTTGGACCTCAACTATTGCGGAAGGGGCCTGATCTTCAGGGTCTACTAAAAACCTGCAAACAAAATTGTTTAAGCAATGGTCAAAGAGATCTCAGGTGGTTGGAACCTAGGCATAACCTCCTAACCCTCGTTGTCGAAAACACACTTGAAACCAAGGGTTATGGGGTTAAAAATCCAAATAAACAAGGATGTGAATGAACTTTACCTCGTTGTTTATGTGTTGTTCGAAAAGTGGGCAGGGAGCTAAAATACTTAAATATGCAAATAAACATATTTCCTTTTAAAATTTTAAGTACTAGTTGTTATCACCAACCTTGTAGTTTCCTATGTGAGATGGATTCACGATGGACGATAGAGGGAAAAGCAACTAAGGAGGTGGAATCAAGATTGCCTTGACTCCCAAATGGATGGTTGTCACGTCGATCGAGGCACTCTTCACTTTTTGTTGTCTTAGCCCAAGACAACAATGGGGGAGACCTAGATCTACTCCCGACAGGAGAGATCAAACCTAGACACCAAATCAGATCAAATGGACTTGAGGTACGTAAGGTGTAAGGTGATGGAAACCCTAGATCTATGGATGATGTCACCATGTGAACCAAGGCTTTGGATCAAAGTTTAGGAGATCTAAGATTTGATCCAAGTTGGGACACAGATGACCTATGAGGTAAATACTAGATCTAGGGTTAAGGTACTAACAAGAGGTGAAGGTATACACTACCTTGGGAAACGTGATCAATGCAGAACAGGTGAGAACGAGATTAGGGCTATCTAGTACCAAGGGATAGACTTAAAAGAGGGTATGGCAATGTCAAAGCACCCAAGCCAGCAGGAAAAGGTCGAAACACAAGGGAAAAAGGAAAAATAAGGGGAAGCGCGAGGGTTGAAGATCAGTGCCTTTCAAATCTAGGGAAATGGAGTCACTTTCTACCTAATGTTGAAGAAGACCCACCCGAGTTTAGACCCGATCTATAAACCCAAAAAGTGGTTTTTCCGGAAAAGATCAAATTTCGAGAAAAGAGAGGGAAACATGGAAGGTAGCGCTAGGGTTTGAATACCATTTTTTTCAGATCTAGGGAAATGGAGGCACTTCTAGCTCAACATTGAGGAAGACCCACTTAGGGCTTGGCCTGATCTACATAACCCAGAAATTGTTTGTCGAGAACTCAAGTGGATTGAGCCATAATATTTTTTGGTTTTTTATATTTAGGGTTTTGAGAATGAAATTGGAAGTACAAATGCCAATGGATTGAGATCTTGGAAGAGAAGCACTAACCTATAGATCTTACCTAGAAAACCTTGTAGATTCCTTGATGATGATGATCCCTACTATCCCGATCAATTTGAGAATATTTGAGTGAGTTCTATACCCAACATTTTTCCCTAAGAAGCCACTGCGCCCTCTCTCCTGCACAACAAACGTCAACCATATCAGATTTGACGCATCATGAGAAAAAAAACAAATGCTACAGAAAAATAGCAAGATAAAATCTTAGATCGTATTGATGCTAATGAAAACCCCCTGATACAAAACGCATCCAAGCCAAGCGAGTTGAGGAATCCCTGCAAAAACGCCCAAGTTAAAGTCGCCCTCCTGTAGACAAGACAATGTTTCCCAAAAAAATATAGATCTCACAACAAATACCTAAATGCTAGGAAGCAAAAGATTTTCCAATCACCATCTAAGAACACCAAATGCAAAGGAGATCCAAAAATTTCCACAAGAAAAGTTTTTCTATTATCCAAATCCAAGAGCCAAAGACCCCTTACAAATGAGATGCTCTCTCCTTTAAATAGGAATGAGAGAATCAAAATCCTAACCACTTTTCAAATGGGTGGCTAAGATTAAAAGATCCAAAATTTCTAATCAACGGTTGAGATGAGCTCAACATAAAGTACACGGATCAATACAATAATATAATATAAAAATGGACTAAATCGCCATAGGAGAGGGGATCCCACTAAATAAAAATAGAGGAAGCACATGGTGGGTCCAGAGAGTGTTAACTAACTCCCCTAGGGTGTCTCCATGGAACAATAAAAATAATATAATTTTTAAACTGCAAAATAGTGCCTCTCTGAGGAAATCGTGAGCCTCCAAAAGCTCCATAAAATAATATAATATGCCCAAAAAAATAGATGTGGGGCCATCCAAGTGCTACAACTGCTGGAGAAGAAGTGGAAGACATCACCTTCATTATCCGAACTCTTCCCATGTCATTTCCTTGCCTCAGTAGCCCAAATCAAATTCTTCAGTAGCCATTTTAATTATTTTTTATCTGCCTCGGGAAATGAGATATGCCAAAAACAACCTCCTAGGGTCCCTGCGTTATCCAACTGAGCCCAACAAGCTCTCTGGGACGGGGGTAATATGGTACAAACGAGTCTCTGGACCCCACCTTCCTCATACAACGCCCTAGGATATCCAAGAAAATCATCTCCTTGCTCAGACATGCCCTCCAGTATGGAAAAACTACACCAGAAGGTACACTAAGCCAAAATCATCTATGCAACTGCCCGAAACTGAAGGCAAGTTATCTCATTGGACTCAGAGAGTCCAAATCCATCGAAGGTGCATATTCATACACCCTATAGGTCTCTGCATGATCATTTACAATATCCAATATACCCAGATAGACAAAAATAATAATCTGTAAATGACCATATATTATAACCCTAGCTGACATCAATCTGATGCAAGTGTTCAAAGGTTAAGACATGCTCTACAAATCATTCAAGTAATAATCATAACAAGTAGAAGTCATTTCACTAGTGATCTATCAACAAAATATATAAGGTTTACATTTATCAACTATAACTCAGTCCAAACTTTCAAGATCATACTCACTTCATAGTTGTAATCAATTTGCTAGTGAAGGGTGAAGGCTAAAAGTTCAGAAGGCTAGGGCAAGGGATGACCACCAACTCGACATTTTGACACTTTGGATATGGAGAGGGAATACTCACTCTAGCATATGACGGACAAGCAACAACACAGGGGATGGCAGTGTCTCACAAATGGGTGAGTTACTTTAGAGGTGCTTATTCACCTTGACAAATGCTCACAATTCAAACCAATACAAGTGAGGCCAACAATCCTTAGATATAAATTTTAGGAACCATTTCTTTTTTGGGCCTTTGATTTTTTCATTGCCTTGGTCTGTGTACTGATTTCATGTATTTTTTTATTATTTTAGGCTTTATGCATTCATGTATGTTGAAAAACACTACTTTTCATGAATGTTCCAAGATATTCATTTCATTGTACTTCAAAGCCAATTTCATTAGGCTTGCCTTGCATTCATGTATGTTTAAAACACTACTTTTCATGAATGGGCTTTTTTCATAAGATATTCATTTCCAAATACATTGTATTGATGGCAGAGCTACTTGTTTCAGGTTTAGCCAACACAACCTAGATAACTCAGAGTTAAAACATAAATAAACAGGGAAGCTTATCCAATCATAAAGGCTCTAGTGGGGAAAGGTCCTCCATGCCACAAGTCAAAATAGCAGGTCGGGTAAGAAACATAACTGGGAGGTGATGGATGGGTGGAGGCAATGAATAATGAAACCAACGCTAGCAAGCCAAAGTATGGTGAGAATGGCTATCTATATTCTCTCTAAGGAGGGTAAAACCAATGAGTATAGATCAAGAACTTCCAGGTCTGAGTAGGGACATCAATACATAATATCAATACATCCAAGTCCACATATTTATATGACCGCCAGATCCTGACACTATATGTTAATACATGTCACAAGAATGAGTATAAGAGAAATGATAACCATAACAAGATAATATAAGCCGAGTCATAAACATGTAAATAATCCATCTGAAACAACATCTGGCCAATGAGAAAACACTAATACAACTCTGGGAACTACTAACTGCTCTGTAAATGGCTAAATGACTACATCAGTCCTCAAATCTGAGTGTCCTGAAACTCAATCATGGCATGGGAGAGTACTATAGTCCATTAATCAAATAATGATCCATCATAGATGCTCATCTCAGCATCTCATATGTAGGGGAATTGGCTGAAAAAGTGTACTGGAATCTGAAAAATAGAATATGGTAGCTTGACTACTATATATGTGATAATACTAGTCTAAGTGGCTAATAATATACTTTGATTAAATGCACTTAGAAACAAATGTACTTTCATAACTACTTGAAAAATATTTGATTGAATTGAAGGAGATCTTATACATGCAAGTAAAATATCTAAATAAATATAGCTTTTAAATCCAAGATGAGCATGTAAATAACAAAAAAAAAGACTAATTTTGATTGAGGAAAGTTGAGTGAAGAATATGAAATGCCATTAGATGGGCAATGGAGCTCCAAAGTGGTGTACTAAGGGACTAGTATGTCGTGTTGAAGTCACCAAGCTTGAGTGGGTTGTGCAAGGCTAACTACCCACTTCTCGATGGATGAAGACTTGCAAGGTCAGCTCAAATAACAAATGGGAGTTTGAATCTTACTACTTCCAGTGTATTCTACAAGAGGGTTGAATGTTTAATCCAGTCCCAATACAACTGAAACATACTTGGATCTAAACACCTCTCTAGAAATCTACAATAAATTCCCAGTAGAAAACTCTTTAAAGAGAGCTTGCCATTTTGGGCGGTAGCACCCTTTCAAAGGTCTAGGGAAGCAATAAGAAATGTATGTAATTGAAATAACTATAGTTACCTCCTATCATAATCTTGAGACAATGACATCCACACAATGAGAGAACAACACCAATATGACCTCCTAGGCCTTCTTTATTAATTGCAATAGAACAAGAGTACAAGAGCTTGAACACAAGCTTCACTAACAACCAACAAAGAAAAGAGAGGGGAGAGCTTACTTAAATAGCAGAATAGGAAGAGGGGGGTGAATTTCATGAAGTGGAGTGAACTAGAGTGTCATATGACACCTCATGGAGTTAACTAGAGTGTGATTTGACCTATGTTGTTGGGAGTGGGGAGCAAGAGTGAAAAGAGAAATTTTAAAAAGATTCTGTTTTGGGAGCATTTTTTTATATAATACATATTTTAATATATTTTGATGCATATATTTAAAAAAAAACTTGTAGAATGCCAAATTATCTATATAAAACATGAAAGCATAGATATAATCATTTAGTACACATATAACATCAACAATCTTGGAGCTATAAGTTATAACATCGTCATCAAATGATCAATCATTATCAACTTCAACCTTCAAGTTTAAACATATAATTTTTTCCATCAACAAACTCCAGGAGATAACATCAACCATGAAATGAAACAGAGCATCATATTCATTACCAAAGAGTTGTAAGATAAAGGCAAAGGTCTTACATTTGAAAACCTACTAGTAGTCGGGGGTGTGGCATCTTCGTTGTATGAATTTGATCACCATCCTTATCACCCAAAAGTTCAAGCTCCAGAGTCCAAGCACTCTAATGCTATGGCTCCATCCTCCAAATTAGCCTCCTTTGGATTGTTGTTCCAAGTCAAATATGTTCTATCATTTTTTGCCGCATCACAATAATGGGACAACAACGTCAATTTGTAGTGCACATAAACCAAGCTTTATGCTCGATCTACATTCAAATTGTTTCTTTTCGCATTTTGGATGAAGTTGTAGGTGCTCCAACACCTCTATGTAGAAGAAGTGTTAACAACCTATGAAAGCATCCTCACCTCCAATTTATGACGATATGTGGTAGAGGAGCAATAAATGTTCCACCATTTCGATAGGACTCAATGTATCTCCATCTTTGGTTACATGTAGGTTATGAAAGACTCCATGTCTGTCGGTGTATTTGCTCAATTCAGTTAGAACTTGAGCACACTCCTCTACCCGATCTACATTCAAATTGTTTCTCTTTAGTGTTCACATTGTGGATGAAGTTGTAGGTGCTCCAATACCTCTCTACATAAGAAATGTTAACAACTTATGAAAGCACCCTCACCACCAATTTATGCAGATATGCGGTAGAAAAGTAATACACGTTTCACCATTCGATAGGACTCAAGCCATATAGATATTTGGTAGTATGCAGGTTACCAAAGACTCCATGTTTACTGAGGTATTTTCTCAAAAATTCACTTCGTACTTGAGCACACTACTCCTATCAGGGACCAACTTGTCTAATGCAAACATATACCCATTCTGCACCTTTAGATCTATGTGTGGTTTTCTCCTAACTCCACACCTAGTTTCTAGTTGGGACAACCAAGATGGAGAATAATATTTTGGTGTAATAATTAATGACATATGCTAGGGCATGGAGTGGAACATTTAGGTAGAAAAACATTCCAATGCTTAATAAGTGATTTTTCTTGATTGAAGGGTAATTTTTTATCAAGGTCATGACAAAGGAGTTTAATCAACTTCGACAATTAGGAATCAACACCACCAACATCAAGGTCCATAGAGAGGTTGATGTGCTTGATTCAATTCCAATCCCTTGCCCTCATACATGATAGAATCTAGTGGAAATGTTGCAATCCTGAAATCCTGAAAACTATTAAGTCTACTGAATTTTGAATGGGATCTTAAATCATACTTTTTGCATATGAAGTCCGATGAGGTTGGAACCACTCTCAAACATCTTGAAACAATTACATGGTAATGTTAAAAATTTAGGTAAAAGGATAGAAAATGAAAGATAAAGAAAAGGGCCACTTTTACTTTAAAAATTTAACATTACCATATAATACATCCCCTAAATGAACCCTAACCATGCCAAAAAATCCAACTAAAACCATGTCTTGGTCACACAAAAAAAAATATCCTCAATCCCTGGGAGTGTTAAGGGAGTGTTGTTTTTTCTCCTAGGAGTGCTTAGGGAGTGATAGGGAAGCACTTCGGGAGCGAAGATTCCTCATCGCTCCCGAAAAACCAGGGTTCATTACAGAAGCGCGATTCCCAAAAATTCTCCAAAGAGGAAGCGATCAAGAACCATGATTTCGGGAGCGATTCCTGATTGCTTCCTCTTGGAGCACAAATTGGGAGCGAAGCAGGTGGGGGATCGATTCCCCATGGCATAGAGTTTGACACTTCATGGAGTTAACTAGAGCTTAGCGGCTCCTCATTAGCCAACTAGGAGACAAGGATGGGACAAATTTGGATTGATCGAAACCAAACCAATTAAAAAATGGCACCTCACTCAAGGGGGTGAATTAGGAAAACTTCCCCTTTAACAATCTTATAAAGTCACTCAAATTTGTCCCCAACATGCAAAAATCATGGGATTTTGTCTCCAAGTTGTGTGCTAGGCTAAATTAAGTGGTCTAAAAGGTCCAATACATCATGTTAAGGTGTAAAGTGTCTAATACATCATATTAAGGTGTTTAACATTCCCTTTAGCCACATAAATCAATTACTATACAATATACACCCCTAAGACACCTAAATTACAATTTTTACATGTCCATATGACTAAACTATGAGATGTATGAAATCCAAATTGATACTAGAATAGACACCATGCTAGGGCATAGACATTAAGGCTTGATCCGACTTTGGAGGCATGAGTGAAAAAACTTTGACAAATTTAGACCATAAAGGCCTAAGCTTATCTCAGTAAAAAAAAAAAACACCCCATGGCAACATTAATATGACTGTCCTAGGAACTAGTTTTTAACAGACATGGAACTCATATAATCTCATTTTACAATTCCCTCGCAAGAGATGTGGAACATGTAGATACAATCTAGAGTGAGAAGAAGAAGAAGATGCATCTATATGCTTGGTAGAGCTCTAGCATTGCAATCTCATTTGTATATCTTTATCTTTAGTCTTCATGATCTTCCTAGTGCAAACTAGGTGGCAACACATTGCAATCTTCATAAATCCTTGTTTGATCGTAAAATGTAAATCATATTCTAGAACAAGGAATTCAACCTCATTGTTGTTATTTCTTTGCATAAAGCCTACAAAGACCCAAATGATATCCTTGTTTTCATTGCAAAACACTCCTCTAAATCTAGTTGGTCTTGGGTTTTCTTTTGAAGTGTCATCAGAGTTTTGTTTTAAAAATCTCAATGGAGAAGGCGACCAAGTGTTTGGACTAGAAGTGGAAGATTGTCATAGAGGAGTGAGTTTCAGGTTGGCTAGGCTAAAATTCCATGATTTCATAATTATTTCATTTCTTCCATGACACTTGAGATCCTTAGTTGACCAAGGAGTCACTTGGATTGAATCATCAATGTTCTATTTTATTTTGTTCCATACTTGGTTGGTTTCCATCTAACAATCCTCGAAAATCAATCTATTATGCTCTTTCAAAGTCTCCCATAGTAAGAATCACATGAAGAGCTGAAAGTCTAGTATAGAATGGGGTTGTGAATGCTATATTTTATGAGGATAGCGACATAACAATAATAGGATCACTAAAATAATGACAAAGCACAAAAACAAAATGAATGTGGAGCTCGTTTAATCACTGTGATAACCTATCAACGACAGGGATAATCTATCACCTCCCAATCATAGATAATGCAACACTATTGTCTCCCTTGGGATCACACCTTCCAATAGAGATCGATGTACATCTAGATCATAGTAGAATAAACCCCAAGAAAAGGTAAGAGAAACTTCTCCAAAGTGGAGAAACCCAAAAATGTCTTCTCTAGCTGCAATAGCAAACTTCTTCTTGCTTGAATGCTTGATGTGAAAATGAAGTGAGGCACCTTCTATTTATACTTTAAGTTGCTAACAATTTAATTTTTTGTTGGGATCTCTTGCTTTCTAGGAAGGCACCATGGGGAGCTTCATGTTTGCTTGCATCTTGCAATGTATGTTGTGCCCATCTAGGCCTCTTCTGGCCATTTGCAACGTCCCTAGTAACATCAACTAGCTCGACTGGATCAATGGGATTGACTGGCTTAGCCTTCTCAGTTGGCTTCCTCTGAAATGTTAGAGGGGGAGATGACACCATCTCCTTTGGAGTTACCAACTCTTCATCATCAATCTCCATATCTGATTCTCTCACCTTTCTGAAGGCCATCTCCCCTTTGAAGGAGACATCTCTGTTGACTTCAATTTGCCTCAATTCTAGAATGTAAATCCAAAATGTAAATCCTATAAGCCTTTGAAGACTCACTATATCCCATAAACGTTCCTTTCTTGCCTGAAGGTTCTAACTGCGTGTAATGTTCTATTTTGATAAAAAGGGAATAACTGAGGACTAATAGCACTAGGAGCATAAAGGTACATCAATTCAGTATTATTAAGTCATCAGTGTAGTAAGAAGGCCATCAAAGTTCATATCGTGAAGCATGCAGAGCATGTAAGCCTTATTTCTTCAGTGTTAAAGTCAACATGAAATTAGAATTGCTTGCATGCAAAAGAGAAGCGTAAACCCTAAAAGTACATGCTATTCTATTTAAGAAGGGTTATTGGACCAAAGAGAATAGCTATTGTTATTGTTGATTGATTTTGGGGTTTTGAGCAGCAGCACAGCGTGCAGCCGTGGCAGTTGGGGTTGGAGACGGTGTCTTCAGATAGCGAGGGTTCGACAGTGAGATATATGCCCTAGTCTCTTATTGGGATAGATCATCCAGGTTTATCCATTGCATCCATCATATACTACAGTATTCGGAGATCCAACACATTCCGAAGGGTTATTAGCAGATCCAAATTTTGCAACCAGAAGTAGCAGGGAAAACACAAAAAGATTTGTTGGTACCACAAAACCCAGTCTTTCCTCCGAATGTCAGCTTCATCTTTCTCAGCAAGCCTATCCTACGGTATGCAATGATTATCAGCCATCGGTTTGCTCACGTGGAGTAGCTATCATCCAAACAGATCGGTTGGGGGCGTGAGCAACAAAAATTTCAATCAATTCGCTAGGGCACTTAGAGGTAGCCAAACCTCTGCATGTGCCTAGCCATCTCTACAGCATTAGCAGATGGACAAGCTCAGGAAGTTTCAGCCTAAACAGACCTCTCCTCCTACAAAAACGTCACCTTAAGTCTAGAGGGTTTTTACGGTACTACAGGGAGGTAACACCGAAGGAAAAGAGCATTATTAGACCACCCATCTAGATCCTTATGCATGTAGCTATATTTCGAGTCATTATTAGCCAGAATATCAGTGGTAAGTGTTAATTTCTATCTACAAAACCCTAACCCTAATTCAGCTATATTTTAGGGCATTTTTGCATGGCGAGTTTGCATGCATAGTTATTTTGCAAATTTTGTATGAGATTGAGTGTGCGAGTCAGCACTATCATATAACATTAGAGAATATCAGTATTTGGGATATTACAGTGGTATCAGAGCATGTTCCTGGCCAGTTGTGGGCATGTAAAAGTGTAAATGATTTCAGAAGACCCATACAACATTACTTACCAGAGACAGAGGTTTAGAAACAATGATAGAGGAGAAGAGGAGTTAGAGGACATAGAGTTGGGGGACAGAGAGTATCAGTTCAGAAAGGGAAAAGAAAAAATGGCTGATGATGATAAAAAACTTTCAATAGTCTCATATAAGCCATAAAAGAACTCACTACTGGGAAAAAAGAAATGATGAGTACCTTCAGGAAAATGACAGAGAAAAATGGGCCCACCCCACACAGTCCCTTGTTTCCCAATAGTGATAGGGTATCCACCAGTAGTAGTGGGGAGAAATTACATACCAACATGCAGAGCCATCCCCATATATACAACAAGCCTTCCCGACCTACCATGCCTTAGTTCTTAGATAGTCTACTTACAGTGCCTCTAGCACAAGTAGAACCAAAAGAATCCATGAGTGCCTATCTGAGAGAGTATAAAGCTTTAGGAGATGACTTCCATTCAGCCATGACCTTCACTGACTCGTGCCACTTTAAAAGTAAGAACAAACCCAAAGCTTACAATAGTCCATTCACCCGGAACTATGAGTTACAATGAACCATAGGGAAACTGACTATCCCTACCTTTGAGGGTACCCAGGGTGGCCCAACCCGAAATTGGGTGCAGAAGTTGGATACATACTTCCGGCTCAACCCCATGATTGAGACATATTCCATTAAATTGGCTACTTTGCATTTGGATGGAGAATCCCATGAGTGGTGGTACCATGGGTTAGTGACACTGGGTCACAATACCATCACATTGTACCCAGATTTTACATAGAGGCTTATTAAGCGGTTTGATCGGAAAGACCCCGAGGTACACTTTAGAGAGCTGGCACAGCTCAAGCAGACAGGTAGTGCAGATGCATTTATTTCAGAGTTTCGGAGGATAGTAGTACATGATGAGGATGTGCATGAGGAGATGGCATTAGATCCATCTTGTGAGTCTAGCAACCTAAGCACATTCGCTAGTCGGATTGTGGACAAGACGTGTGATGAGGTTGAGTTGGTACACTCTTCATCACCTACAACAGGGGCCCAAATAGTTATGACAGGAGAAATCCATGAGGTACAAGGAAATGAGCACAACAGTCAAGACAATGAGCAGTCACAGATGGAGGTTAGGGAGATTTTATGCAGTCATGAGATAGAGCTTCCAGATGATAGTTACTGAAAGAAGATTGAACGTGTTAAAGAAAACATTCTAGCAATGAAAGAGAGGAGCAAGATACTTCAGAACACCATATTATAGCGAGATTTTGAGCTTATAGCTCTTCAAGTTGTATGTGCCAAGTCAACGGTCAGGCTTTCTAGTATTGAAGAGCAGTTGGATTACTTGATGGGGTAGCAGAAGAAACATACTATTGCATTTTAAAACAGTCTTCTTCAGGAGTACATAGACAAGGCTTGTGGTAGCTTGAGTCCACATTTGCATAATGGCGGATGGTTTTTACAGGTTGGCCATAATCGAGAAATTGGGCAGCAGTATATGAGCATTCCAGTTGAAATCAGAAGGGTAGAATGTTAGCTTGGTAAGATTATTTCTTGTGATGGTGCTTATGGACGAGGTACTTTTCGGGGGTTGGATTGGAGAGAGATTAAGAGTTGGTGTCCTATTGATGGGGTGATTCTTGAGAAGACATTCCTAGCCAAGGGTATAGTCCCACAAGAGCCTTCGGATATTTGGGATGAAATATGCGCAAGTTTGCATTGGGATCTAGGTGGGAGACCTAATGCGGGGTGGATACAGTGTTTACTAATGGCGTTACTTGGGAGTCTACAGGATGATCCTTGTGTCGATACTACGCAGGGTAGCGGTGGATGCATTTTGACCTTTTCAATTCTCAGATTGGTTTGGGACCCTGGAATGATAGTGATTGACAGTTTAGTCATTGCTAGAGGATGCTTTCGGGAGGTCTCTTTTGATGGTTCCTTGTTTACACCATGGTTAGTCACTATACTTATAGGATGCTTCCATGGGACATTTTGTGATGGTACCGTGTAGTGCAGTGCTTTGAGCAGAGGGTGGTACAGATCTCCTAGGATAATTTGGGACCCTGGGATCATCCTCGGATTCAATTGGTTCAGTTAATTGATTATGGATTTGTGTTGGCATTGCTTGAGGACAAGCAATCTTTGGCAAGGGAGGATTGTAATGTTTCGTTTTGATAAAAAGGGAATAACTGAGGACTAATAGCACTAGGAGAAGAAAGGTACATCAATTCCGTATTATTAATTCATCGGTGTATTAAGAAGGCCATCACAGTTCATATTGTAAAACATGCAGAGCATGTAAACCTTATTTCTTCAGTGTTAAAGTCAACATGAAATTAGAATTGCATGCATGCAAAAGTGAAGCGTAAACCCTAAAAGTGATATGCAAACCCTAAAAGTACATGTTATTCTATTTAAGAATGGTTATTGGACCAAAGAGAATAGCTATTGTTATTGTTGATTGATTTTGGAGTTTCGAGCAGCATCATAGTGTGCAACTGCAACAGTTGGGTTGGAGACGGTGTCTTCATCTAGCGAGGGTTCTGCAGTGAGATATCTACCCTAGTCTCTTATTGGGATAGATAATCCAAGTTTATCCATTACATCCATCATATACTACAGTATTCGGAGATCCAACACATTCCGAAGGGTTATTAGCACATCCACGTTTTGCAGCCAGAAGTAGTAGGGAAAACATAGAAGGATTCATTGGGACCAAAAAACCCAGTCTTTCCTCTGCATGTCAGCTTCCTCTTTCTTAGCAAGCCTATCCTATGATATGCAGTGATTATCAGCCATCAGTTTACTCACCTGGAGCAGCTATCAGCCAAACAGATCGGTTGGGGGCGTGAGTAGCAGAACTGCCAATCAATTCGCCAGGGCACTTAGAGGCATCCAAACCTTCGCATGTGCCAGGCCATCTCTCTGACATCGGTAGACAGACAAGCTCAGAAAGTTTCATCCTGAAAGGACCTCTCCTCCTACAAAAACGTCACCTTAAGTCTGGAGTGCTTTTACGGTACTGCAGGGCGGTAACACCAGAGGAAAAGAGCATTATTAGACCACCCATCTGGATCCTTATGCATGCAGCTATCTCTGGAGTCGTTATCAGCCAGAATATCAGTGGTAAGTGTTAATTTCTATCTGCAAAACCCTAACCCTAATTCAGCTATATTTTAGGGCATTTTCGCATGGTGAGTTTACATGCATAGTTATTTTGCAAATTTGTATAAGATTGGGTGTGTGAGTCAACGCTATCATAGAACATTAAAGAATATCAGTATTTGGGATATTACACTGCACCCTATTTTCTTTGGGCACATGAATGTAGAACGGAGAGGCAAAGATACATAGGTGGCCCACTTCTAGCTTCACAACTGTGAAGCTTTCTTCTGGAGTCATGTTCTTCAAGCTCTAATGTGGACTCCAGTTTGGCACATATACTACCGCATTGGAAGCTTCTACCCATAAGAACATAGGCATACCCTGATCATGTACCATGGATTTGGCTGCCTCAATAATCGTCCCATTCTTCCTTTTGCAACCCTGTTCTTCTGATGGTTATAAGATATGTTGCATGGGGACCCGTTCCTCCCAAAAATTTCGGTGTTTCCTGCGTTCCCGCATTTCGATGACTTTAGAACTCCTCAGAAACGTCCCCAATTAAACGGGGACTCCGTTGGGGACTTTGGACTTATGAGACATACCCTAAACGTACCCATCAAAATTGGGGACTTCTCAAGGACGTCCCTTGACCAATTGGGGATTCCTGGACATCCCTCAACTTACACAATTAAAATTAAAACAAAAAACAAAAAAAAATTAAATATTTTAATTAAGAACCTAACATAAACATCCCCCTATTCCTCTAACCCGCAACCCTCTCCCATTCTCTCTACTTTATCCTATGTTCCTAACCTACACTCCAATTCACTGCACCCGCATAACCTTATGGTCTACCAATCACTCCAACACTCTAGCACCTGCATAACCCTCTACTCTATGGTTCTACCCATCACTCTAAGCGCCGCTACATGCTCGGTCGGCTCCTGTCGATAGTCTCGTGCATGACTCCGCTATCTATGGCCCCCCTTTCTGCAATCCCATGTGCATCCCTTAGCTTGAAGAGCACAACTCATGACCCCCTCTAGAATCTCTGGCTCTCCACACAAGCTCAAAGTTTGAGTTCATCGTTCAACACATGCTCACACTCACGATGAGTTTTCCCCTTCTCATCCACAACACGTTGCAGAGCACAGGTATTTCTCTTTCAGCAACCAAGATTTCCAACATTGGATAAGATTATTGGGTCCCAACATTGTTACAAGTGCATCTAATTGATGGCAATAAGACTATCTTCAAATATTTGGAGTGTTTTGTTTCTCTATCAATTTTGGGAGTTGCTTCCATGAGTCATCCCAGAAGAGGGCTGAGTGACCATCTCTATTCTCCCAAAAAAAATCATGTTGAACAATAGTGCAATTGTTCCAAGCCCTGCTCCATATCATTGACCCTATCCTGCCTTCCATTCTTATTAGGTCTTGTTCTGGAAAATTTGCTGCATAGTTTATCCTCCATAGTTTACCCATAACTATTTACCACAATTCACCCATCTCCACCATGTTTTAGTGCAATGGGAGGCACAAACAATCTCTGGATCATGAAGGCCAAGTCCACCTGGCAGCTTTGGTAAACAAACTGTATCCCAAGCTACCAAGGCCTATTTTATTTCCGATTTGGATCCTCCCCATAGAAAGGTACGTTGTAGATTACAAATGGCTTTAAGGATATATTTCGGAACTATAAAGACAAAGAAAAGATACAATGACATGGACTGGATGAACGATTTGATAAAATTCAGCTGAGTTGGAAGATTGAGAGCTCTAAATTTCTAGCTACAAAGTTTCCTTCCCAATTTTGAGACAAGGTCTTCCCAAGAGGCATTGTGAAGAGCATTGTCTACTAACAGAGCACCCAAATACTTGGATGCAATGGAGCTTCTTTGAAAGCCAAGAATTTGAGTTATGCTTTTTTGAATTGTTGGAGAAGTTTTAAAGAAGAAAATTGGGGACTTACCTTGATTTATAGAAGCACTGGAGACCTCCATAAATAGATTTAGGACATTTTATGGAGGTCTCCACCTCCATAAATAGATTTAGAACATTTTTTTATTGCCATTGTTTCTTGCACAGTTTGTGAAGGGCGCCGTCCACAAATTGCAGATGAGATGTAGCAAGATCATCTCCATGCACATCCTAAGACCCTTCATTTCATTTTATGCTCACATTGTTGTGACACATCTTCCTAGACCTTCAGCCATCCAAATGAAGAGAAAGGGGGAGAGAGGATCACCTTACCATATACCTTGTAAAGAGGAGGTCGAAGAAGGGGAACCACTGACCAAAATTGAGAAGAAAGATGCAGAGGTTAAAGGCATAATCCAATTTGTCGATTTCTTGCAGAATCTAAAGGCTTGGAGGTTTTGCTGGATATATTGCCAGCTGAGCTTATCGAAAGCTTTAGATATATCCAGCTTTAATAACATGCCTGTCTTCTTGGAAATTACCTGATGCATTAGAATGAAACCATCCAAAATTTGCCTTCCTAGAGGTTAACTTTGGTAGAGGGGTTTGAGGCGATTTGCTATAGCCTTTGTGATAATTTTATAAATGACATTGCAAAAGGAAATTTGTCTAAATTTGCTTGGCTCCGATGCTTTGTCTTCTTTGGGAATAAAAATAAAGAAAATAGAGTTGAGCGCTGGAAAGATTCGAAATACATCGCGATTCCTCTACCAATTTCTAGATATCCTGCTTGATTATATGCCAGCAGAAGTGAAAGAAACCGGTAGTGAGACCATCAGGTCCCCATTGAGAATTGGTTGTATTATGTTTAAACAAATGTCTATACAAATGACCATGTTAATTTTTTAACCAAACAACCAAAAACTACAAGACTAGCTAATCATACAACTTGTATGATTAGCTAGTCTCGTAGTTTTTGGCTGTTTGGTTGAAAAAATAACATTTTGTCATTTCTATAGACATTTCTTTTTTACAATATTTTGTCTTGGAGGAGGCCTGCCTTTAAATATATAAAATTCCACAAAGAAACTATGAAGAATTTAATAGATTGTAGCATACCCACCTCCATAGGAAACTACTATAGGAGCTAACCATGAAGGTTGGTTATCCCCAGAATTTTCTATTATGCTATACTAGCACTATTTTGTATCACTTTGCATGGTGATTGTGTTTGACGTTGTCATTATGGATTGATGGGGTAGGTTAGTTAAATGCAGTAGTTTGTGTTATGAATGTGTTGTTAAGCATGTCCTTATTTCAGACATTGTTCAAAATACTGCATATTCACTGATATGTTTAGAGAAGAGGTTTCTTTGTTAATTTTTCCATGTATTGTTCTTTTGGATTCTTTTATTCATGCATTCTTATACACATTCAACTTCACTTCATTTTTTTATTGACCATAGTGTTTTTTTAGATATGCTTCCTTTACGATCAATGAGAAGCATTCCAACCGGTTTGAAGAGGTTTAACACTACCGGTAGCCGTATTGTATGAGAGAAATGACCATCGAGGGGTGAAGTACTAAACATAACCACTTCACTTCAACTAAGTTGAAGTCACTAGGGGCTGCACTCGGGGTACTCTTATGTTGAAATCACCCGAGACTTGTACTTTTTCCTAGCTTCTTATTCATAACTCCAAGGAAGTTGAACATTATGGGTGGTCTGACATCTATCATTTATCATTGAACAATGAGCCTATCATCAATGGAACTCATGTCCTTGTTTGAGTTTACATTTTTGCATCTTCATAGATTATGTCACCTTGGGTGTCATTGATCAGAGATTCCACTATTCTTTGAAATTGTTTATCATAGAAGGTATCTTCAAATGTCTCCCTGCTTGCCTTCTACACGTGTTCTCTTTTAGTTCTGTAGCTTCATCATATGGCCAAACGACCTATGGTTCTTATAGAATTATGTTCAAGTGACATCATATGTTTATGATAGTTATGTATTTAATCCTTCTAAGGTCTGTCATTCCCTCAATCTGGTTAGATTCATGTAAATATTCTTCTTTGATGTTATTATCGACGGCTGCAAGAATTTTATCAATATGATAGTGCTAGATGCTTCATTTTATACATTGTTATATTTTGGCCTATTGTACCAGAGGAACTTATCACACATTTTTCTTTTTCTACAAAGTTAATATGCATTTGTGACACATTCTATTTTTCTACAGGGTGAATGTTTGTCGATCGTATAGGTTTTATATCATGAATCGTAGTCCAACAATGTTGGATAAGGAATTTAACTTTGTACCACTAACAACCCCATGAAATCTTGAAGGACTACTATGTTAACCTTATATATGGATTTTATTTTCCAAGTTTTACAAGGACAATTCTCTTATTGACTATAGTCTGCAGACCAACTCTGGGAAACTGAATGACTTTCTTCATGTTGATAAATATGACATTGAAATTAGATCCTTCGTCTACTATTGTGTCCTCAATAAGATAGTTGAACACTTCCATATTCATTGTCATGGCATTTTAAAAAAAATCTACATTCGTTGTACCAATAAGGAATGATTTTTATCGTCCATATTTTCTAAGGTTTCCATCTATGAAGGCATTTAGTTCGTAGGTCCATCTTCTTAACATGGGATGTTGTGTTCATATGTGAAGCTAAATGATGTAAATAGTGATAATTCCTATATTCGGTGCATTCCTGATGTAAAATAGTGACAATTTCAATAATCAGTGCAGTGTTGATTTCAACATGTTCAGCTTATCTATTTCATTTTTTAGGTCACTAAGTTTTTTTTTCTTTTCTAAGTACCCATAGGGGAACTTGTGACCATCCATTTACAACTTCTCATCTCAATTACTTATTACCAATTGCTCTAACCCCTTAGGGATCAAGTTGACTAAGTTATAGGGTGTTGAAGGTGAACTTAAATAGAATGAATACAGCAGAAAAGAGTAAATTGCTATAGAGTTCTGAGTAACTGAACATATACAATCCTTTTTTAAGATGTAACTTTTCATCCCACCCTCAGTCTTGTAAGCAAGAGCAAGATATTCCTCATGTCTCACGAAAAACAATCATGTGACATGTGGGAATTGGACTTGGGAGGGGAGGATATCAATTTGTCCTCTCAATTACCAAAGCTAGACCCAACCAACTTTATACAATCCTACTTGAGCACTAAGGATATTTGATATTGATCTATATATTGGACTCCTTAAACCTGCTCAATTAGCAACAAATTACCACTATCTAAAACCTTCTATACAAACTTATATTTGTATTTTAACACCACTTACAATCATCATGGGTCACTAGTAGCAGCTTGCTAGTCATTCCAAACACTTTCATGATTTCACATTCACATAATTATTTTCTTTACCAATTATGATTGCCCTTTTACCATATTGAAAAGGAGTTAAAATTACAATATACTCAGATTTTTTCACACAATGTTCCATGATATTTCATTCACTTGGAGTTATATTTATCAGTGAACTGACTTTGTTTCCCATTAACACATCACAAATACAATATTATTATTTCTAAATTTAGAATATTTTCTTACATATTAACTTGCATGTTGACATTCACATACACCTATGGCACTCCTATGTTCCCATTTTACTTATACATGTAACACTCTTGTGAACACATTGTGCCTTTATTTAGTTCTGTGACTGAGCAATATTACTGTTGCAATTCCTAACAATATCCCCCCATTAATGCACATTTTGTTTAACTTTAAGTTTGTCTCTGAAAAATTGGATGTTTGCATTTTTGTCAAATTATATGTTGTTTGGTCTTTTGTGTTGAAGTGTAATTGTGTACCTTGCTCTGAATTTTCATTCTGTATAACTTTTTGATGAAGTGTAAGCATACCAGAATATGCTTTGTGTTGGCATGAAATTCTCATACATGCATATTATACTCTGATTGTCACAATATTGATGAGTTCTCTCGCTACATCCACAAGTCCTTTATCACTCTTCAAATCCACACTGCTTCACAAGATGGTGCAGCGCCTTTGTAAAATTATATGTTCTTTGGTATTTTTTTTGAAGTGTTACTGTGTACCCTACTTTGAATCTTCATTTTCATGTTTCAACTCTTTGATGAAGTCTAAGTGTGCCACATTATGCTTTGTGTAGGAATGAAATTCTCTAAGATCCATATTGCACTTTCATTGTCACAAGATATTTTTAAGTTTTCTCGCTTCATCCGCAGGTCCTTTACCACTTTTCAAATCCACACTTGTTCACAAGATGGTGTAGTCATTGCTTTTAGTCCACCTATGTTTGGATAAAGTAGGTTGTTTCTCACTGTACACAGAGATTGTTGCAGATCCAACATGAAATGTAAAACTTGATGTCGATTTCCCACTGTCAATACAACAAACACAATTTGAACTAGTATAACATGCCAATCTAAACCCATGTGTTTTCTTGTATTCCTGGCCATGGAAAGCTATACCTTTGACCTCAAGGTAATTTTGGTGCCTTTCGATATAGTGTTAATGCCCAAATTTACGCCATTTGGAAATTTGAGATTGACTCTAGTTTTTTTTATTCATTTGGTTTGGTTTAGGAAGTCTTTGTGTCGAGTTTTTCGTGAATGCAAAGGGAAAGATATTGTTGTGGACTAGCTAAGTCATTTGGGCCTGAAGAGTTGATGAATAATGTTCTAGTTGTGATCAAATTTCTCACTCCATCTCGATGTTTGAATTGGTTAGCATTGGCAACTTTTAGCATATAGGATAATATTACACTGAATTACTTTGAAACCAATCCCAACTCACCCTATCAATTAATAGGCATGGTTGCACCATTTTATCATATAGGTGTGAACAAGATTCAAATTGAACCTGAAGGTTAAAATGGACGAGAAAACTTCAACCTCCTATTTTCCCTACTCTATAATGGTGGGGGAGCCTACCTCTATAATGAGGGTGGGCATTATGAACTTTTCTTTTTCTTTTGGTCCCCAAGGTCCCCTCTATATTGTGGAAAATGTTGGGTTGTAATTACTCTTGAACTAGAGAAAAACAATATTTAAAATGAACCCGAGGGTTAAAATGGACGCGAAAACTTGAACCTCCTATTTTCCCTACAGTATAATGGTGGGGGAGCCTACCTCTATATTGGGGGTGGGAATTATGAAATTTTAATTTTCGTCTGGTCCCCAAGGTCCCTACCTCTATATTGTGGCAAATATTGGGTTGGAATTATTCTTGAACTGGAGAAAACATGTTCGTTTCCTTATTCGTACTGACTCCTCCTTTCTTTTTATAGTTGTTGAATTTACCCCTCCTATCTCACTCCCTATCTATTGTTTCATGTCGCCCATTCACTTGGTAGTTGAGGCCTTCCCTTTGATAGTGCCCATCTATTGTTTCATGTTGCCCATTCACTTGGTGATTGAGGCGTTCCCTTTTATAGTGCCTTGTGGGTTGATTCAAACCATCACCAACAAGGACTATAGCTTGCATTCTCATTTATTGCATTCACATGTTCTTATTTCTTTGAATTTTAAGGGGTTTAATACCAATTTCAAGTAGGATTTTACTTCATGTCAAGCCTTGATATTGTTTCTTTTCCCCTAACTTGTCTTTCCTTTCCATTTGAGTTGTTCCTATTCTCCTTTTCCTCTCATAAGAAAGCAAGGTGGGAAGGAACCATCTTTCGAGTCAAGAAAGTTCTCATTCCCCATCCAATGTTGTAAGACTCGAGCATTCAAGCAACCTCAATAGCAGCAAACATTGCTATGAGTGAGGGAAATAGCCCAAGTATACATCCCAAATGTGTAGTAGATAAAAATGCACAGTAGATAAATAGGGTTGGTTATCGAAGTTACCATACTGCTTATTAAGTAGGAAGCATAACTACCATTGCTACATTCATTATGCCCCATCTAGGTTCATTCTTCAATAGAAGAAACATGATTCTTATAGACATAAAACATTCATTACAATAATCTAATTAGTTATCACTGTTGCAATAGGTTTAAGAAAACCACATCGGTTGGATGTTTCATTGATGTAGCTATGGGAGATAGTTTCCCTAACCCTGCCATACATAGTATACAAAGAATCTTATCTATCGAAATGTTTCGAAGAGGGACTTGTGTTTTATCAGTTTGACTATCTTTTTTTTTATTCCTCCCTATTCAGTGGTTTCCCATCGCTATCTGATCTAGCTGATGAAAGACCTTATAATAATGCTCAATCACTTACTTGTTTGGAAGGTGGCACATTAATTCATGGTCAAATGTTTAGCCACCTATTTGCACTATAAAATGATAACAATACATACATTTCTCTAGCTAGGTGGGCTACTTACATATGGACTAGATTGGATTCTCCTTCCCTGGTTACCTTTTTTGCTAAAGAAAGCCAATTGTATGTACCCAGGACTAGGGTGTCTCCTTCCTTGGTTACCTTTTTTGCTAAAGAAAGCTAATTGTATGTACCTAGGACTAGGGTGTGGCTTATGGGTGAGTTGGATTCTCCCATCCATCCTTATAAGTTAAGTCATTGGATTCGGAGGATTTGAAGGTTAAAATTAAAAAATCGATGAATTTTAGAGAGTGTCAAAATTAATCGTTGAAAATCTGACGAATTTGTAACCCCTAGGTCAATTCCCATGCTTGAGGATTTTAGTTGCCTGCTTTCCAGTTTTGTTGACAAACTGAAGACTACGCAAGTGCCATTGTCGATCAGTGCCTCCATTATCAAACTGAAGACTCGAAATATGTTGTTCCTGTTGCATGTCTCCATTGTTTCTTGTGCGACACACTACTCCCCGCTCTCCAGCTTACAGGCCTCCATTGTTGCTCCTGCGGCGACCTCACCCTCACTCTCTAGTATTAGTTCCACTGTTGAGCCACCTCGCCCTCCCGTCGAACTACCTCACCCTCCCGTCGAAAATGACCACATGAGTCAACATTGTATATATGTTTAATAATTTATGATTAATTTTGATTTAGTTTTAAAAATGAACACATGAGTCAACATTGAATATATGTTTAATAATTTATGATTAATTTTGATTTTTTTTAACATAGTGTTTTTATAAATAAAATGTAAAAATTTCATACACATTTATTATTTTTTAACCTTATAGATTACTTCTATACACATTTATTATTATTTTTAGCTTATAGTTAGTTAAAGTGGCTTAGAAAATGATATTTTAATGTATTTATTTTCATTTTTATCATGGTATTAATTAGTATATTGAATTTTGTTATAAAATATATATATATATATCTTTTTTATTTTCAAATGTTATAGTTTCTCGAATTTAATGCTGAATTTTATCACCAAAATTTTTATTGCCGAATTTTTGTCGAACTTCAAGTTTGTCGTTGAACTCGAACATGATTTCGAACCAAGTGACTTAGCCTATAAGGAGTGTTCTATTAGTTATGAAGAATTTGTTTGGGTGGTTTCGAGCAACTCCATATGGCTTTGGGATATGTATGTACATCATAGTGGGACTTGGGTCCATCCATTATTGATTGAACTTGATAGTTTTCCATTGACCAAAGCTCGAGCATAATTATAACATTCAGCGCAATAAGCCAATTAAGACTCATGCCCTCAATAGAGAAATACCAACACAATGAATGCATAACCCAATTAAAAGCATGGTCTTTATTTGTTTAGTAGTGGTGAAAGATGGTGGAATTGGCATAGGGAGTGTCAGCACGAGTGCACTGGCATGCATATGCAGAACAAGGCCAATTTGCGTTAACACCAGTAGAAGGGCACTTTTGGGTTAACATATGCAAAATATAGCATTGGGCCAATTTGTGTATAGAGTTCCTATGATGACTTTGCATTTGCATGATATTGAGTTTGAATGTGAACATTGATTACCATGAAGGAAAACAACAAAATTTCAAATGTTTAAAGGAAGATGAGATGAACATAGGAGTATGATTGTATTGAAAACTATTTGCTCCCTATCCAATATCCCGATGTTGCACAATCACTGATCGATGTTGTTGGTAAGGTAACAAAGGATAATAATTTAGTGGTAAAATATGTTTTTCTTACTTGTATTTCTTTTGAATCATGTGAAGTTATTTAAGAAATTAGGGATGACAAGATTTGTACAACCATACGCATGCAAATCTCTTTCCTTGATTTGGAAGATCAACTTACAAATGATGATCTTTTCCATACTATGATGATTAAGAATCATCCGTTGAAGTCTAGAATGAACCAAAATAGGGGGCAATACCCGTTGTAAAATTTAAAAGGCTACTCAAAATTGCACTATGAAATTAATACTTGAATCTATAAACATGTACTATAGAAAATATATATCTGAAACACATTAAATTCACTGTCAAAACCTGTTACTTTACAGCACGTGAGATTAAGGTGTATGACTTAGTAAAATGGAGGCGATCAATAACCAGCCTGATGTGCATGCTTTAATGCGATGACTACTATGCAACAGGCTGTTGGATCTCAAGCTGCTTGAAAGCATGTGCAACATGTTGGTTAATTTTTGCCTAAGATGGATGATTTTGCCATTTTTTTTATGGATTGGACTTGATTATCCTTTCAGTCGTATAGAATTGTACAATTTAATTTTTATGGACTTTATACTTTGTGAGTTCATATAGTTTGTTGCACAATTCTATGTCATGTCAGAACCATAGTAAAAAGTCTCCACATGCCAGTACCTAGTTGATGTCAAAGGAAGAAGGACAAGTTGATCGCTTTATATACTTGCACCCTAGTTGGACTAGTGAAGTCAGGATTGATAGGAGTGATTGATTGGATAGCCCACATCTTACGAGATAAACCCACTAATGGACTGCAGCCATCTTAAGGTGGCACATTAGTTCTTGGTCAAATGTTTAGCCACCTATTTGCACTATAAAATTATAACAATACATAACTTTATTTAGTTAGGTAGGCTACTTACATATGGATGAGATTGGATTCTCAGTTGTATGTAGGTAAGGAAGCTCGTCAATGTTTACCATTTGTATTGAGCTTGCTCCTCCTTCCCTGGTTACCTTTTTTTGCTAAAGACAGCCAAATGTATGTACCCAGGACTAGGGTGTTGCTTATGGGTGAGTTGGACCCCCCATCCATCCCTATAAGTTAATTCATTGGATTCGGCAGATTTGAAGGTTAAAATTAAAAAATCAAGGAATTTTAGAGAGTGTCAAGTTTAATCGTTGAAAATCAAACAAATTTGTAAACCCTAGGTCATCATCCGTGCTTGATGATTTTAGTTGCTTGCGTTCTGGTTCTGTTGACTAACTAAAGACTGTGCAAGGGCCATTGTCGGTCGCTTCCTCCATTATCAAATACCAATAGAGAAATACCAACACAATGAATATAGAACCTAATTAAAAGCATGGTCTTTGTTTGTTTAGTAGTGGTGAAAGATGGTGGAATTGGCATGGGGAGTGTCAACATGAGCGCACTGGCATGCATATGAACAGGGCCAATTTGTGTTCTAAAGGGCACTTTTCCTTCAGTGTTAACATATGTAGAATATAGCATTCGCCAATTTGTGTATAGAGTTCCTAGTTTGAGGTGCCAATTTATGTCGATATTGTCCTAGGGACCTGCGCAATGATAAATGATGAATTTTTTTAGTGTTATAAAAGATGATACAATGATGAATAAGTGCAAAGGATGATGAATATTTACAATGTTTAAAGGAAGATGAGATGGACATAGGAGTTGATTGTATTGAAAACAGTTTGGTCCTTGTCCAATATCCTGGTGTTGTACAATCGCGGATTGATGATGTTGGTAAGGTACCAAAGGATACTAATGTAGTGATAAAATATTTTCTACTTGTATTTCTTATGAATCATGTGAAGTTAGTGAAAAAAATAGGGATGAAAAGATTTGCACAACCATAAGCATGCAACTCTCTTTCCTTCATTTGGAAGAGAAACTTACAAATGATAATCTATGCAAGACTAAGATGACTCTGCATTTGCATGATATTGAGTTTGAATGTGAACATTGATTACCATGAAGGAAAACAACAAAATTTCAAATTCCTCCCATTGCCACCTCTTGTTGTAATGTTCAATCCCATCGGTTCACATGAAGAACTTTCTAGCGGCAAAGAAGATGCACTGATTGAAGCTTGTTGGATGGAGTATGCATGATTGCATATTTTCAAACCCCTCCCTTTGCCACCTCTATTTTACAATCCTATTGGTTCACACAGATTTTTCTAGCAGCAAGGAATATGGACTCCCAACCCTTAGCTATCTTGATTGAAGATTGCATGGAATATGTAGGATTGCATATTTTCTGAAGATTGAGGTGTCTGTTCCTGTTCTTTCACCTTTTCCTTTACTTCTTGATTTAGTTCTTCATGAAAAGTAGCTTCTACGGGTTCTATTTCTTTCACTTCTGCCTTTGATATTTCATTTTCCTCAATATTGACCTGTTGTTCAACTTCAACACTTTCATCTTCTTGAGTCATAGATTTCTCTGGTGCATTATCCTCCTCAATCTTAACTGCAACTCTCTTTTTCAACTTCTTGACAAAATTATGACCCTTATTCAACTGTCTTTTCTGAGTTTGATCTTCCTTCTCTATTTGAAATCCTGACCAAAAAAGAAAATATTCCCATGTTTTCTCCTGCTTTCGAAGTACAGTACTTATGACTAGTTTTAGAAGCCCATGATGAAACACAAATTGTTTAGTGTGATCTGGATGTTCCTTCACCCTGTTAGACATCTTTTGTAAACTTTTAAAGAAAAATAATGGAAGATTCATTTTTGCTTCATGGCTGAGATGCTGCAAAAACCTAAAATGATACTTGAAAACAAATGCAAATCTCCCTTCACAAGTGATATAACTTTGCAAGATTTTGATTGGCTTTATTCATTCTGGTTTAAATTTTTGAATATATACCCCTTTACCCCAATCTGCTACCACATATGGAATTAAGTATTTCTGTGCATCAAAGGTGAAAGGAACTTTTTAAAACCAGTATTCGCCTTCATCTGGGATCCCTATAGCTTCTGCTAACAATTCTTTGGTCAACTTAAACTTTAAAGTATCAAAAGTAAAAATATCTTTATCCAAACACTGAGCAAATTTATAAGAGACTTCTGTATGATACCCATCAATTCTCTCAAAAAAGCTTAACCATCCTGCCTCTATAAACAATCTTGCACAGTCTGGAAAAGTCTAAACCCAGGACATGTCTGAAGGTTCAGCTCTATTGGTTTTACCACTTCTTTTCATTTTAAATGACTGTCAAATTGCTTCTTTCAGTAAAACAGACTCTTAACTCTTATTCAAATCCTGGCAACTTGACAGACAATACTATGTTGGAAAACCAAACCCCCAAACTAGACTTTATCACTTAGCCTGAGAAATATTTTAATATTCTTGACAGAGAAAAATTTGACCTTCAGTGTCAATTAGGCTTATATACTAGCATTCTTCATTTAATTCCTAGTTGATCTTCTATTAATGAAAACCCAAATACATGGAACATGATCAATTCACATCCTACCTGTTAGAACAGTGAATTCAACTGCTAAAATCATGTGCTTATGTCTGCTAGGTGTCCAGTTTTATTCTTTAAACCACCTCTGACCGCCACGATAGTTTCAAACAATCGCTCCTCGAAGCCCTAATTTTCTGACTGCTTCAAAACTTAATTACAAACTGCTAACACTTCGCCACGAACTCATATGATCTTCATGCACTTCAAAAGATGTGTAATTCAAGGCGAATTTGCCTCATCATGGTTAATTATCATTACTCCACTACTCTACACCAGACCAGCGCAACTTACCCTAATGATGACTTGCTTGAAGTATTAACACCTATCACAATGATTATTCTGGACGAAAACACGTATCAAATCCATTAACCAAGTATGAATGACCTCTCATTTGTGCAAATTTCCAAAAATTTGAACCAAAAATCATGATTTTAGAACAACGCAATTTTCTTGTAGCGTGCGTGTGTAACTTTTTCAGGCTTGCGCTACAAGAAAACTTGTTTCAATGATTTTCAAAAATACAACTCATAACAATGGTTTAAATTTGGTTAAATGGTCTAGATAAAAACTTTATGATATTTTTAGGACCTTTTAATTCATATAAACATTCTATAAGCCCCTTAACTATGAATTTTGATAAATAAAATAAAAAATGAAAAAATAAAACCATGAAATCACCTAAATACAAACATGAAAATTAAAGAAAAAGATTAAAACTAACCTAAGAGTCAAGATTTTAAAAGAAATGAACAAAACCAAGCTTCAAAACATAAGCAAATGCATTAAAATGAGAAGCAAAAACAAGCTCTAACATCTGGCTCCTGGTCCGGGATGAAGTCCTCCCTGTGAGGCTTCAAGAACTTGTAGATCAGTGCCTTCTATGCTGTAACTACAACTGCCTGCTAATCTGCAAAAATTCCATTGGGTCATGGAGTCTTCATTTTGTTATTCACACCAGTATATATAATGAAAGTCCAATATTTACCTCAAAAGCTGTAAAAATGTTTGAGGAATCGTCCATTAACTGGATTAGACAAATCCTCACCATCTAAAGTCTGTAGCACAAAAGTATTGTTTTCTAGAATCTTTGATACTATGAAAGGACCAAACCATAGATTATCAAACTTGCCATGCTTTCCTTTCTGCTCCTTTCTAGCATCCCATCTCAAGACCATATCTCCATTTGAAAAAATGTTCTCCTTGATTTTTCTGTCAAACCTTTCTTTAACCTTTGTCCTATATACCTAAGCTTTTTCCTCTACTGTTTCGCGTTTCTGCTGTAATTCTATTAGTGCATAAATTCTTCTTTGAATATCACCAGTTTCTTCTTGACTATCCTGAAGAAATTTCATCACTAGAATACCAAGGTGGATAGGAAACACTACATCAGTACCATAAACCAATTGAAAAGGAGAAGTTCCAAGTGCCTTTTTTATTGTTATTTTGTCTGCCCACAATGTATATTTTAACATAGAGTCCCAAGATCGTTTATTCTGCTTCAATAACTTCTTGATACTCTAAATAATACTCTTATTAGTTGACTCAACTAACCCATTTCCCTGAGGATAATAAGGTGTTGAGTGTTTCAAAATAATCCCATTCTTTTCACAAAATGCCACCATAGCTTTAGACTTAAAATCTTGAGCATTATCAGTCAATAACTTCTTGGGACATCCAAACCTGCTAAGAATATTTTCTTGAATAAACTTTATGATCACCTTATCTGTTGCATTTCTTGTGGGGATGGCTTCTACCCATTTAGTAAAGAAATCCGTAGCAATCAAAATCCATTTATGCTACCCTGAAGAGGAAGGATTTATCTCTCCTATGAAGTCCAAACCCCCACTGCTGAAATGGGGCATTTACTGCAATTGAATTTAATGGTAATGACAACAACTTTTTCATACCAGCAAACTTCTGACAAGGGATACATGCTCTTACATACTGATATACATCGGAGAATAAAGAAGGCCAATAGTATCCGGCTCTCAGAATTTTATAAGTTGTTGCCTTACAATACTTATGTCCCCCACAAGCACCTTCATGTGATTCAGATATCACTTCTTCAATTTCTGGCTTATCCAAACATCTAAGTAAAATACCCCCTGGATCTTTCCAAAACAGTTGTTGTTCTATCAAACAATATTTAGTAGTTTTCAACTTCAAATGCCTAGCAGCTTTCTTGTCTAGATGTTCTGGACATTGTAAATACAAAAGAAACTGTACAATATCTGCATACCATGTGCATTCTTCATAGTGGTCCATAATATTTTCTTTCTCCTGCTCTGCTTGAAATTCTTCCTGTGTTGGTTGTTCTGCCATGAGATGTAGACCTAAAGCTTGGCAATTTGAATCAGCTAACAATTTAGCCAAACCTTGTCCCTTTACTAGCTTTGTAGGTCTAATGTCTACATCATATTCCATTATTTTTGCAATCCACTTCCCTCTTTTTCCCTCGCTATCAGGTTGAGTTAAAACATCCTTAATGGTAGCATTAGGAACATAAGCAATAATCTTGGAATGCAAAACATAAATTCTGAAAAAATTCAATGCCTTTACCAATGAATAAGCCTGCTTCTTTAAAGTGTTGTACTTTAGCTCTGAGTCTCTGAGGGTCTTGCTGAAAAATGCAATTGGCTGTTCAAGTCCATCCTTATTCTTCTGTAATAAAATAGCAGCGAAAGTATCCTCAGATGCAAAAGAAAAAGTTAAAAATTCCTTTGTAAAATCAGGACTTACTAATACCGGTGCTTCCGTAAGAGCCATCTTAATCTTTTCAAACAAGTTTTTTGATTCTGCAATCCACTTAACTTCCTAATCCTTCTTCAACATAGCTGTAATCTGTTTAATGGTTTCAGCGAAATTTGGTATGAACCAACGCAGAAAATTTATTTTACCAATAAAAGATTGTACATCCTTCTTGGTCCTTGGTAAACTAATTTTCAGAATTGTTTTCACCCTTTCTGGATCTATCCTTATGCCATCAGCTGAAACTAAATGACCCAACAACTTACCTTCTTGTACAGCAAAATGTGACTTTTTTGGATTGAGAGATAAACCATATTTTTTGCATTTTGAGAAAGTTTGTTTTAAGTGTTTTAAATGCTCATCATCAGATTGTGAGAAGACTGTAATATCATCGAAGTAAATCACTACAAACTTATCTCTTTCTCCTACAAAAGCTATGTCGATAGCTCTTTGAAAAGTAGCTCCAACATTCATTGATCCAAAAGGCATTTTATTGTACATGAAAGTACCCCAAGGAGTAGTAAAAGCAGTCTTTTCTCTATCATCAACGTGCATGGAAATTTGATTATATCCTGAAAAACCATCAACCATAGAGATTCTTTGTGCACCAACTATCTTCTACAATATTTGTTCTATCTTTGGCAAAGGGTAATTATCCTTCAATGAAGACCTATTCAGATTTCGAAAATCAACACACAGTTTGATTTCACCATTCTTTTTCCTGACAGGAACTAGATTGGCTACCCATGAAGAATATCTGAGGGGAACTATAATCTTAGCATCTAACAACTTTTTAACTTCCTTTTCTATAATGGGAAACAAAGCAGGATTGATCCTCCTTTATTTCTGTCTGAAAGGTTTAACATCTGGTTTTAACGGTACTTTATGTTGTATAATACTTGTATCATATGTCTTCAAATCCTCATATGACCAAGCAAAAACATCAACATACTCTTTTAACAACTTGATGTACCTGTTTCTCTGCTTTGTTGTGAGTTCCTTTGAGATCTTCACCATTCTGGGATGTTCCTAGGTGCCAATATTACAGTCCATTACATTTTCTTTTGAAGACTATACAACTGGTTTTAAAGGTGTATCATCCTTTGAAAATTTCCTCTCTAAAGGCACCAGACCCTTAGGAATGAAATTACTTTTTAGCTCAATGATCTTGTGACCTGCAATCTCATTTTTTGTAACACCCTTTATATGTTCAATTTCATCATCCTGTTCTTGGTCGATTACAAAATTGGAAAACTCACCTGTCAGCTCTAAAAATATTTTTATCTCAAAATCATCTTCAAAGACTCTCCATTGCTTTATATTATTAGGCACAGAAGGTATGTACCTAACTTCAATAGGATACTTCAACTATGTTGTTTCGGGAATCCTGAAATGTGTGGTTGTTAGGGCAAGAGAATCAGCAGTTTGGTTATGATCCCTAGGAATATAAGTGATATTAAAAGCCACAAAGTAATTGTCTATCATATCCCATACTTCATTCTGGTACACTTTCAACAAATCTTGTTTTACTTGATAGTTGTTCCTTACTTGCTGAACAACCAACTTGGAATCTGTTGAATACCTAAATCTTTTGCATCTTTCAAACCTAACAACAAAGCTTCATACTCTGCAGTATTATTGGTGGTAATAAATTCCAATTTATACATTAACCTTATTGCTTCACCACCAGGAGATATTAGAACAACCCCTGCTCCAGCACCTTCTTTGGATGATGATCCATCAAAATACATTTTCGTTCATCTTCCCGTTCCCTTGTGCATTTGATTGATTTTTCTTTTTCAACTTGTAATAAACCAACAACATCATTATCATCACTAAAATGCAACATACAAGTACCCAAATCCTTTTCAACAGCATACAATGGATGATTTGTAGGATTCTTGTCATCAGTCACAATATAAGCAAACTGTAATTCTCTATACAACCTTATGTTTCACCTCCAAAGACAGGGATGGTTGCATATGTTAAGTCCATCTGTAGAGTTCCACCAACCTTCTTGGCCCAAGATCTAGAGAGGAGCAATCCAAACTTAGGTGTAATGCCTGTTACTACTACATCCATAATCACACTCTTCATTGGTAGCTGAGCTAAACTAACCACCATATCCTTTATTACCCCTAAACATTTTATAGCTCGTGAATCAAAAGCATACAAGTCATGATAAGGTTTTGTTATGCTCAAACCTAAAGCCTCCATGACTGCTTTTGGAATTAGGTTATGAGATGCTCCTGAATCCAAAAGGCAATTATGTATCATCTGCTCATGAATGGTTAATGTAATGTAAAAAGGAGGAGATGCACTTGCATCATTTTCAGGTTTTTTTGCCAAAGCTGACCCAATGAAAATTTTAGGATTTTCCTTTTGTAGATTGACTGTGTCGGAAGGTACTTGACTGTTTGCTGAACCAATCATTTTCAAGACTGAATTTTTATAAGAAGGATTCTTTAACAACTCAGTAAAAGGCATAGGGATATTAATTTTGCACAATTCATTTTCCAGATTAAAATTCTGCATACCTTTATTCACCTCTTCAACTTCAATAATCTTCTTTTGTTTATCCTGATTCTATTTTTTTTCTAATATTGGATCTGACTGCTGTTTAGGGGGCAAAACTACCTTTTTCCTAGGATTTTGAACCACCTGTTTTGGCCCTGATCTTAAATTTAAGGTTTTCTTCGGATCAGTCAGACATATATCAACAGTTACTTCAAGATTTAAATCATTTTCTATTTCAAACACATCTGCATCATAATATTCTGAATTTAAAAAATCCTCCTTAGTCACAAAACCTTCAGTCAACTGTTCTCCAAAATAATTCATATCCTGATTCGGATCCCCAAAGAACTGTTCTTCTTCTATTTCTCCTTCATCAGTTATATTATTCTGAAGTGGTGGAGGCACCTTTTGATCCTTAGTTTCTCTCCTTTCTCATTGTATATCATTTTTTCTTCTTTCTATAGGAATGAAATGAGGTGCAAACTGTCTTCTGAATTGATTTGGATTATTAGGGTTTCTGTCTCCCTCTTGAACAGGTTTATTTGAATTTTTCTCTAATTCCAACTTGTTTAGTTTTGCTGTTAGGATTTTCGCTAGCTTGGCCATCTCATCAGTTTTACCTTCTACAGAGTGGGATGTTGAAACCACTGGAGCTGCCTCTTTCTTACCCTTTCTATCATATACCTGTTGAGCTGAGTTTCCCTTCAGTCTATTAGAAGCCAGTATATTAGACTCCACTTTTCTCTCCTTGATCGTGAGTAGGGAAAACTCACGATCAAAAGCATTGGCATAAGTGAGTTTTGCAGAAGTTTCAGAAGGTTTTATCTCTGCAAGAATTATGCCATACATTTTATTGAACCTCTTTGAAAAATCAGCTATGGTTTCATCTTTCTTTCTTCTAAGAGCTCCAAACTCAGTAATGTAATATGTGCGATCCATAGTATCACCCCACTGTCTCATGAAAAGATCCTGAAGCTCATCTATTATAGTAATAGAGTTTGTTGGTAACTCTCTGAACCATTTTCTAACCTCTCCATCTAGACTCCATACGAACATCCTTATCCATACATCCTTTGCCTCTATATTCTGATGATCAGCATAGCTGAGAAATGCATCCCAATGCTCCTCAGTTGTAGTCTCACCTTGTCCATTAAACCTAGGAAATTATTTTTGGTAATCCCCCCCAGGAAGAGCATTTAAAGGCTGAGGCAAAACTAGAGGTGCATACCTAGCTGCCACCATTCGGTCCATCATATCTAATGGCTGATTTTGGGCTGCCATCTTTAAGTTGATTGGTTTAGATGATGGAATACTTGACTAGAACTTGGCTGAAAAGGAGTCTTACCAACTTTGAGGTGAAATAAAGGGATTTTTCTAAGAGATAAAGTCTTTGCTTTCTTGAAAGATTGAGGATCAGTAAAGATCTAAAAATTACTAACAGGAATTGTAGGTTTCAACCAAGATGAATCTTGTTCCTCTCCCTTAAGAACAGAAAAAGGTGATGATATGTCTAGTTGATCACGGTTACATAGGGCTGGATATGACTGAGACCTTTTGATTTTTCTAGCTATTTTCAAAATCTGTTCTGGGTCTAAGACACCCAGTTGTAAAGGTGAACTAGGTCTACTTCTTGTTCCAACTCTTTTAGTAGCCACTGTGAAATATTTGGTGAAAAGTAGTCTTTTAAAATTTGTTGATTTAAGTTCACCTCTCAAAACCAGTTAAAAGATGAGTAACCCAGGGAAAGTAAGCTTTCAGCTTCATCCCCGACAATGGCGCCAAAGATGTTAGTGCCAGGAATTGTTCTCAGACTACAAAAGAACAAGCCAACACAATCTCATAAAACACAATTAAATAAGATAGTTTTTTTAGGGTTTTGGTTGTACAGTTTGTAAACAAGAGGGTAGAAACTTCACAAGGCTAAAGCAAACACTAAATCATGCATAATTGAAGGACTGAGATGCATAACATATAAAACATAAACTAGATACAATAATCACAACATTAAATTCCATCCACAGTTAACAAGCACTTCATGAATAATAACATTAAACAAGAAATGAATATATCAACTGAGTGATTAGTCAAATTAGAAATGGAATCAACCAATGGGATAAATAGGGCTTATAGTTGCATATATTTCATATTCAGTCATTCAAAAATACATAAGAGGTTTTACACTTAGCTCATAAACCACATCTTGATAGCCTCCCCTTGCAACAAAAATCGGACGCTTGGTCCTTTCTCAGCCTTACTTTTATCTTGTTTTTTTAAAGACAGTTACATAACTGAACAAGCTACCTTTAAGTCCTACAACGAATTGTTCAATAAGACTTATCATTATACAAAAATAAAATAGCTTTTTCACAAACTAACTAATAACCACTATTCTTAAAGTACTTTACAAGTCATTTGCTGCCTCTGCTAAAAGAGCAATTCCTTCTAAAGCTTGAGTCTTCCTTCTTGCTTTTAGGTTCTCTACTTCTAAATCTTCAACTCTTTTTGTCAGCTCGTCATTCTGCTGTGTTAGCTCTTGAATAGTTTGTTTTAGTTCTGTAAACAGGCTTTGAGTTTGTCTTTTTCTTTTTAAAGCCTCCTTAGAAACTGTAATCAATTCCTGATAGTGGCTATTTACCTCTTCTAGATCTTCTCTCAGTCTTCTTTTTGCAGTCACCAATCCTTCATTTGTCTCCTGCAGGTACTCAATCTAATATTTGTACTGTTTGATATTCCTCTACAAATTTTCATTTTTAGAGTCAATGCACCTTGCTTCTGATGTTGGATGCATTTCTTCTAGCATCCAAGGGATTTTCAACTTCTTAAAAATATTCTCATCTTCTTCCATCTGCTCTGTCATGGCCACAGGGATTTCTGAATACTCTTTAGCTTCAATACTGCATTGGGTTGATTGCTCAGCAACCCTTCCTTTCTCTGCACAAGAGCTTGATATAACCGAATGTTGTTTCTTTAAATCACTTTGATGCTGATCTAAAATTACCTTCTTTCGAACTTCCTCAAATATCTCTAAAATTTTGGTCTCAGTAAAAGCTGATTTGTTTTCTAAAACCATTTGTTTTTTACCCTTCATATCCTTTTCTTTTTTATCTTCAATGTTTTCTAATTCTTACTAAGATGAAGAGTCCTCAATTATTGTAATCTTCTTTTTAGCTAGTTTAGGGTTTAACAGTTTCTTCATATTAAATCTGAGTTTGTTCTTTGGTCTAGTCTTGGGCCACCAAGCTATTCCAATTTCTCCTAACATGCTTAAAACTGTACCTTGATGTGTGATAGAAGCTAGCTAAATAACTTTTCTTTTTATCCCTCATGACATTGCCTCTTCTTCAGACTGTGTCTGTATCTTCTGTTCAATATGAACCCTAATTTCATCAGACAATGACTTATCCTCATCTTCAGACTACACTGTAATGGGAACTTGTTCCTGTTCTTTCACCTTTTCCTTTACTTCTTGATTTAGTTCTTCATGAAAAGTAGCTTCTACATGCTCTATTTCTTTCACTTCTACCTTTGATATTTCATTTTTCCTCAATATTGACTTATTGTTGAACTTCAACACTTTCATGTTCTTGAGTCATAGATTTCTCTGGTGCATTATCCTCCTCAATCTTAACTGTGACTCTCTTTTTCAACTTCTTGACCAAATTATGACCCTTATTCAACTGTCTTTTCTAAGTTTGATCTTCCTTCTCTGTTTGAAATCCTGACCAAAAAAGAAAATATTCCCATGTTTTCTCCTGCTTTCGAAGTACAGTACTTATGACTAGTTTTATAAGCCCATGATGAAACACAGATTGTTTAGTGTGATCCGAATGTTCCTTCACCCTGCTAGACATATTTTGTAAACTTTTAAAGAAAAAGAATGGAAGATTCATTTTTGCTTCATGGCTGAGATGCTGCAAAAACCTAAAATGATACTTGAAAACAAATGCAAATCTCCCTTCACAAGTGATATAACTTTGCAGGATTTTGATTGGCTCTATCCATTTTGGTTTAAATTTTTGAATATATACCGCTTTACCCCAATCTGCTACCACATCTGGAAGTAAGTGTTTATGTGCATCAAAGGTGAAAGGAACTTTTTTAAACCAGTATTTGCCTTCATCTGGGATCCCTGTAGCTTTTGCTAACAATTCTCTGGTCAACTTAAACTTCAAAGTATCAAAAGTAACAATATCTTTATCCAAACACTGAGCAAATTTATAAGAGACTTTTGTATGATACCCATCAATTCTCTCAAAAAATCTTAACCATCCTACCTCTATAAACAATCTTGCACAATCTAGAAAAGTCTAAACCCAGGACATGTCTGAAGGTTTAGCTCTATTGGTTTTACCACTTCTTTTCATTTTAAATGACTGTCAAATTGATTCTTTCAGTAAAACAAACTCTTAACTCTTATTCAAATCCTAGCAACTTGAAAGACAGTACTATGTTGGAAAACAAAACCCCCAAACTAGACTTTATCACTTAGCCTGAGAAATATTTTAATCTTCTTGACAGAGAAAAATTCGACCTTCAGTATCAATTAGGCTTATATACTAGCATTCTTCATTTAATTCCTAATTGATCTTCTGTCAATGAAAACCCAAATACAGGGAACATGAGCAATTCGCATCCTACTTGTTAGAATAGTGAATTCAGCTGCTGAAATAACGTGTTTATGTCTGCTAGGTGTCCGGTTTTATTCTTTAAACCACCTCTGACCGCCACGATAGTTTCAAACAGTCGCTCCTCAAAGCCCTAATTTTCTGACCTGCTTCAAAACTTAATTACAAACTGCTAACACTTCGCCATGAACTCATATGATCTTCATGCGCTTCAAAAGATGCGTAATTCAAGGCGAATTTGCCTCATCATGGTTAATTATCATTACTCCACTACTCTACACCAGACCAGCGCAACTTACCCTAATGATGACTTGCTTGAAGTATTAACACCTGTCACAATGATTATTCTAGATGAAAACACGTATCAAATCCATTAACCAAGTATGGATGACCTCTCATTTGTGCGAATTTCCAAAAATTTGAACAAAAAATCATGATTTTCGAACAACGCGATTTTCTTGTAGAGCGCGTGTGTAACTTTTTCAGGCTTGCGCTACAAGGAAACCTGTTTCAATGATTTTCAAAAATACAACTCATAACAATGGTTTAACTTTGGTTAAATGATCTAGATCAAAACTTTATGATATTTTTAGGACCTTTTAATTCATATAAACATTCTATAAGCCCCTTAACTATGAATTTCGATAAATAAAATCAAAAATGAAAAAATAAAACTATGAAATCACCTAAATACAAACATGAAAATTAAAGAAAAAGATTAAAACTAACCTAAGAATCAAAATTTTAAAAGAAATGAACAAAACCAAGCTTCAAAACATAAGCAAATGCATTAAAAATGAGAAGCAAAAACATGCTCTAACAGGTGGTAAGAGTTGATGAACATTGTTCTAGTCGTGATCAAGACTGTCAGGACAAGACTTTATATCCACTCCCTTTGGATAAGCTGCAATCCCAATAATGATGATCTGGAGATTGTATTGTTTAGCTCTCTTTTATGATGCATTCATGACAATAAAAGGGAGAATTTTAAATTCCAAATAACGATGATCAGGAGTTTGTATTGTTTAGCTCTCTTTTATGATGCATTCATGACAATAAAAGGGAGAATTTTGAATTTTGGGTTGTTTTAGGGAGTCTCTTGTAGCAAAGAAAGTTGTTGGTATGAGAAGAAGAACACTCTATTTAGACCAGTAGAAAGGTACTTTTTGTTTAACATTTACAGATTTTTAGTGCTAGTCTGACTTGTCTCTTTTATGATGCATTCGTAACAACAAAAGGGAGATTTCTGGGTTGTTTTGGGAAGTATCTAGTAGCAGAGAAAGTCGTTGGTATGAGAAGAATAATACTCTTTTTACTCTAGTAGAAAGGAACTTATTGGTTAACATATGCATAATTTTAGTGATGGGCTGACTTTTGTGCTAAATTCCTAATTTGAGGGGCCATTTTAACATTTGCAGATTTTTAGTGCTGGCTTGACCTGTCTCTTTTATGATGCATTTGTAACAACAAAAGGGAGAGTTCTGGGTTGTTTTAGGAAGTCTCGTAGCAGACAAAGTCCTTGGTATGAGAAGAATAATACTCTTTTTACTCCAGTAGAAAGGCACTTATTGGTTAACGTATGCAGAATTTTAGTGTTGGGCTAACTTGTGTGCTAAATTCCTAATTTGAGGGGTCATTTTATTCTTTATCTCTCTTTTATGATGCACACATAACAACAAAAGGGAGAATTCTGGGTTGTTTTAGGAAGTCTCTGGTAGCAGAGAAAGTTGGTATGAGAAGAAGAATACTCTTTTTACTCCAGTAGAAAGGCACTTTTGGTTAACACATGCATAATTTTAGTGTTGGGCTAACTTATGTGCTGAATTCCTAAGGAGGCATTTTATACTTATTGGTTAACATATGCAGAATTTTAGTGCTGGGCTGACTTGTGTGCTGAATTCCTAATTTGAGGGGCCATTTTATTCTTTAGCTCTTTTTTAAGATGCATGTATAACAACAAAAGGGAGAATTCTGGGTTGTTTTAAGAAGTCTCTGGTAGCGGAGAAAGTTGTTGGTGAGAAAGGCACTTATTGGTTAACCTATGCTGAATTTTAGCGCTAGGCTGACTTGTGTGCTTAATTCCTAATTCGAGGGGTCGTCTTATGCTAATGAGTTGAGGATATTAATGATAAGGAGTATGACTTAGTAAGATGGATGAGTTTGCCACAATATTTATGGACTGGCCCTGATTATCCTTGAGGTAGTATAGAATTGTACAATTTAATTTCTATTGGATTTTATATAGTTTGTGAGATTGTATAGTTTGTTGCACTATTTAATTGTTATGTCATGTCATAACCGTAGTAAGAAAATCTCCATATGCAAATTTGTTTATTCATGTGATCTCTTGGATTATTAGAAACGTTCAATTAGTGAAGAAATTCAAAATTCATGAAATATCAAATATCCATGTTTTATGTCTTTTGTTGTGTTTAAAAAATGTTTCTTGAAACTCAATTAGTAAAGAAATTCAAAATTCTTGAAATATCAAATATCCATGTTTTATGTGTTTTGTTGTGTTTAAAATAAATTTTTGGTTTCAAGAAATGTTTCTTGAAACTCAATTAGTGAAGAAATTCAAAATTGTTCAAATATCAAATATCCATGTTTTATGTGTTTTGTTGTGTTTGTAAATGTTGTACATGTTTGTGAAAAATGTTCTTGGTTATAAAAAATTAAGTAAATTTTTTATAAAGTAAATTTTTTTAACTTTATTAAAAAGTATTAATAATAAAACAAGTGGAATAAGCAACAAAGTTGCTTAGTACCTGCCTCCTAAGAAGAGATTGGAAATATATAGCATTAGGATAATTTTGCTATAAAAATATATGATAAAACAAATATAATTACAATTTGAAAGAAATTAAAACACAAATGAATTAAAAAATGTCCATTTAAATACGATACAGGTTATTGCAATGTAGCATAAAACAAGCATATTCAAGCTTCCTTACATACTTCTAGTAATATTCTTGACTTATGTTATAAAAATATGCAAGTTTCTTTATAGACTGGCATAAATAGGAAATGAGAAATAGT